>JAPQRP010000016.1:24195022-24230872 GCA_037367295.1 Apogon hyalosoma | reverse complement strand
CTGTGGAGTTGAATTAATGGAGAATTCAGACCCAAGCAGAGCATTTACAGTTTATGTAGACCACAGGGAAATGTTTTAAAATGTATAATTCCATTTTTTTTTTAAAAAAGCAAAATATCACTCCTTTAATACCTCCAGTCAGCACTCACTTCCTTTCTGCTATCTGTGCGTTAACATTTAACAGAACCGCTCACTACATGAATTAACAACAGCCTCTAAGCCAGAACTACACATTGTAAATGACAAGATGCAAGATTTGACAAAAGCCCTATATGCACAGGACTAGTATAATCTGCAGGCCACCGGTGATTTTTGAAATCAACCCCCTACGTCTGTTTTTCATGTGTCGCATTTGCAAGACACAAGGAAAGTCTGTTCTTTGCTTGCATTTACTGACATTATTCCTCTGATGTCAAGTCTAACCACTTACAGATAACTAAAGACCGAAAGATGCTCCTGACTGTCGTACATGTCACCCATCACATCATCCTCTGACGTTTCGCTCTTCTGAAGGATTTAAGTCTGCTCTCTCAGTGAATACCCATGATATTTGTGACAAGAGTTCCTTGTATTTCCAACAAGAGCTCTTCAACGCCAGCACAGCCTCCATAGTTTGACAAGGAACAAGGCTGAATAAATGTACAGAGGAAACAAGGTTTACTCCAAATCACACAGATGTCGATTTGGCTGCACTAGTCTGTGCAAACAGGGCTAAAGACATGACAAGTTTTTTATGTGCTGTTTTCTTTTGCAGGGATTAGTCATATTAATACAATGGCTTTAGTCGTTTTAATACAATGGCTTGCTTCCCCATGGTTAAATGTTCCACCAAGTTTTCCCAAAAAACTTTTTTTATTGGCAAAGGCACTGTTGCTGCTTCCTGTACCCAGTACTGCCCAAGACAAGAATGACTCATTAAAAGAAATATAAGCTCATAAAACAAGTCAGAGAGTGTTTTTTTTTTTTTTCACTTTTTCAGAATAGTGGATAGTGCCAGGCCTATCTTTAGTGCAGATACATACCAATAACTGCAAACACCAAACAAAAATATTACAAATTGGCCCTTTAACCCATACTTCTACTTTTGTGGCAGTTCCCAAATGCATTTTTATCTCTATTTTTAATATTTCTGAAGTGATTTGTCACCATATATTCTAATATTATGCTTTGTATTTTGTATTTTCGAGTGAAAATCACCTACTTTCCTATCTTTAATTTATTGATTATGTAGCTGTCCATAAAAGCTCAGATTAAAGTTGAGGGTTATTATATCCAAAACAGAGAAAACTGAAGAAAAAGTGACTTTATTAGTAAAATATATCATTAACTGAACATAAACCCAGCGTCTCCATCTGCTGTCATTGATCCAACTCCATGGGTTTTACTGGTCAATCAGTGTTGTAGAAGATGACAGTGTTTCCATGGTAACTACAGTGCCTCTGAACGTCTGAATGGGTCATATCTGGTGACCATGAAAAGATGAAAAACTCGATTTTACACCCATTATTTACATGGATTGACAGGATTAGTGGATCAACAAGTATTTTACATTTTAGATCAGTAGATGCTTTTGGTTGCTGATGTATGTTTGGGTCTTTATGGGTTAATATTAATATAAATACAGTGTTCTGAGGTTCTTTTTAGGAAAATTTACGTTTCAGTTGTAACTGAACATACAAAACAAGTCCTCATGTGTGTCTTTTTTTTTTTTTTTCTTCAGGATGATGATATGCGTGAAGGCCGCTTTAATTTTGCTGGCTACAACATGAGTCAGTGTCTGCCAACGAAAGACGGCTCAGCTGTTAAGAATGCTGCTACAGCTCCGAACCCTCAGCCATCAGTACCAAAAGACATAGACACCATGAGGAAGAAGTTTGTAGACCGAGCCAAGAGGATAGATACAATCTCCAGGGCTGCCTTTCCTCTGGCGTTTCTCATCTTCAACGTCTTCTACTGGGTTACCTACAAAATCATCAGGCACGAGGACATCCACAAAAAGTAAAGACTGTGCCCTCGACAAATAACATTATATTTGTCTTTTCTCAGATTGAGAAATGCTCAGAAAGCACAGTGACATGAAATTAGAGCCTGTGCATTGAGGCAACGTGGTGATGATGGTTTTGTTCATTCAGGGATAATGTATAATGTTTGTCATACAGTATTGCTCATGTTCTGATAACGTGAACAGTTTCTGAGACTCAGATACTTTTTTTTGGTGTTGGTGTACTGCTGCATAAAATTTCCTGAAGAATCTGGAAAAAAAAAAAAGAAGTAGATTTTGACTCGAGGCTTAGAAACATGCTGGAGAAGACGGACCAAATTTTTTTCAAGACAAACAAACATTCCGGAAATTTCTAATTGTAGCTTAGTCAGACCCTTATTCATAGACTTTCTCTGACTGAAAAAAAGGGTATTTCTTATCAAGGACATGAGATACTGTTTTATAATGTAGTGTTGTCACGGCACTTCTTCACCGTTTATATAAAATAATGCAGCAAAAATCTATAATGAACACAGAATAAGCACATATGGATGCATCCTTTGAACATTAGGCAGCAGCACACGTCTGAGGCGTGAGCAAGAACAAAGCAGATGAAAACTGGAATTGGACAGCGCATTTTTATGAAATACCTGAAGCCTTAGAAATCAAAGATTTGGTGAGATGAAGTGCTGTGGTTCTCTATTTTTTCAAGCATCTCCTCTTGGTCAGTGCTCGATTGGATCCATTTCAGCTTTTCTACATGTTGCCAGATATCCAAAGGTTCTTCTTCTTTCTTCCTTTCTCTCTGTCTGTATTATAAATCCTATTCATGGACAAATGATGTCACCTAAAATCAGTTTATGGTCATTCAAATGCTTTGAAAGGTTTTTTGTTTTTTTTTTTTGTTATTGGAAGCAATTTATCTGATACATTTTCATATGTCTCACAGATTAGGGTATGTGAAGTATGATGGTACATTTTTTGGAAGACTATAGGTAAACCTACAAACTGTGAACATGCACTGCATTACTCAATGTTGTCAGATGCTCATATCCATTAAAAAAATCATTTATATTCTAGGTAAATGCACCTGGTATCTTAGGTATGGTTTTAGAGTTTGAAGCTATGTTTTTGTAGATTTAGTCTAATTAAATATTTATTGTAATGGAGGAAAAAAAAAGACTCTGTATACTTTGTAAACCTCCACTGTGGACTGTTTCCCTTCACTTGGTGTGCATCGGTTTGCTGGATGGTGATATAATGGTAGATGGATTCAACAGTGAAGTTCAGATCTGCAAAACATCCACGGTACAGAGCAGCTAATGGTCCTTGCACTTCAGCTATACTGAGGGGAAGACCTCCTCTATTCAATGCAAGTCGTGAGAAAGGTTGTTTCCTGGCCTGTACATCAATAAAATGTGCACCATATTAACTTTATTTCCAATTCTGTTGTCATGTATAAAAGACAAATCAGCTCACTTTTTGCATCTGGCTTTGTTTATTTATTTATGCATGTATGGAACAGATTACAGGATCTCAAACTGAAAAAAGTGGCTTTCTTTGTCTGTAAGAAATGTATAGAAGGAGACATTTATTAAAAAAGAAAATCTGATAAAAGGAATCTGATAAAATACCTGAAACACATGAAAATCCTCTTCGCACCAGGTTGCAGATCCCATCAAAGGAAACGACAAACACAGTCTCCACTCATGCCGCCTTAAAGTCGGGGGCAGTGACACACGCCATGGATCGCTGGGTGGCCTGGGGTGACACAGATATGATGTGACAATGGGTTCCATTAATGCATGATAATGGACTTCACACTGTAGTGTAGGGGCTCTATCATGTAGACCTCACCAGCCAATTGAATGGAAAATACGACTTCACAGAAGACACAACAGTGATATTATGATTGTGTGTGAGATTCATACACCAGCAAATAAAAAGGCTTCATACACTGTGTACACCTGTTGTTCCTAAGGTTAGACTACAAACATAAGGTTTGCTGTTTTAGCAAGACTATGACCACACATATACATTTCCAAGTCTCTGTATTATATGTACAGCTGGAACATACTGCAAATTGTAATCAGTGTTTAAAAAAAAAAAAAAAATACATTGTAGAAGCTATATGGGATCATGTGGACAAAGAAAAGGATAAAAAACCATGAAAGCCTCAAGGACATTCTGAAGCTGGTGTGCTATATAACGCAAGATTACTTAAGACAACATCCAGACAGCTACCCAAGAGAGTTGAAGATGAACAAATGAAGGTCACACTAAATAGGATCTTTATCCACAGAAACCAATTTTGTGAGTGTTTTAATATTGTGCACATATTTCATGCATATTTCTTGTTAGAAAAAAGATGCATGCCTGTTAAAACAACAAAGCCAAGACTACACAGTACTGTATACATACTGTATATACATCAAAACTAAGCGTACTGGAGTCCGTACCGTACTTGGATACGTTCACACCTTCCCTGCAGACATTGTGTTTACAAGCACGTACCGCGGCCCATGGTACCATCCACATCCCCTTTGTAGAGATAAAGATGCAGGAGTGACTGCAGCTCCTGATATTGCAGATATATCTATATTATTCTACACTATGGGCAGGTTAGGTTTCTTATTTTTATTTTGATTGGAAATAAACATATTGTCTAAGATGCGTTTATTGAGGACCTGCCTGAATCATCCAATTTCTTTTTAAATGCTCAAAACAAAAGGATTATAAACTAATCAATAATACTAATCCTCATGGAAACACCACTCATTACATTGACACAGCCTTACATAACTGTGAATTATCATTATTATTATTGTTGTTTCAATATGCAAGGCTGCAACAGCCTTATTTAATCAAATTTACTCTGATGGAAATGAAAAAACTAATAGTTGCAGCTTTTTAATTGTGTTGTAAAGGGAAGCTACTTTCCATCATTCATTAAGATTTAGGGGGCTGCTGTGTGAGGTCTGAGAGGCGAGAAATGATGGTTGTCATGGTAACTGCACAGCTATTGAAAGGCCAGTATATGAGAAAAGCGGGAAATTAATAGAGTTAAAAATACCAGTACGTGATTATGTCAAAATGATTTTTAAGCCTGAATTTGGGGGCTGCATTTAAATGATTTTGGTGTTTGTATTCAGAGGATACATGAGACACTGACAATCTGCAATCTGCAACATAAATGTAAAAAACAGCCTGCGGTGTGTGGGGGAATCAGATGTACAGATGCTAATGATACAGCCACAGAGATGTAGCTGAAAAATCTATTTAGGATTGTAACTAAACACTTCTTTCATGATCAGTCTGCAGATGTTGTTGATAAAATGATTGATCTGACCCTAAGTATTAATAAAATTTTCCTCAGAGCACAAGTGGACATCTTGGGAAATCTTAACATTGATCAAATGGACATGCAAAATCCACAAAATATTGTTCTGAATGTCATGAGGCCAAAACATTTGCAAATAAGTAAATTTTTTTGGCAATCCATATGCTAGATGTGGTTGGTTATTGATTGTGGATGGCGATTATGTCATTAAATACACACTGTTGCCCATAGAATTGGAATAAAATATTTTTTAATTTTCTCATTAAGTGATTGTGATTTATACTTGATAAAGTGTAACTGAGACTTTGGGTGATTACTGTGTATGATGATGTGTATAAATAAGAATAAAGAAAAATGTGTCTGAAAACATAATTATTCCAACTTTATGGCCAACAGCGAATATATAAATGTTGTATCCAAACTTTGCTTACTCCACCAATATTCTTTTTGGATGGGCCAAGTAGTAATGTCATTGTTTCTTCTAGCTATTTGTCTAAAAATATTGCAATATCTTTCCTAAATGATGCAAAAATGCAACTTAGCCTAAGCCGTCCGGAAACCTGTGGAGTTGAACTGAACTTGTTATAGTTTGGTTTTAACTATTCTACATTTTCCAAGAGGTGAAGAACATGGGTGGAAAGCTTAATGAAGCATCATCAGCTCCATAATTCTTCACATAATCCACTCAGTTTTAAAGAAATATTGAAGTTCTTGTGTGTACCGTCTGAGAAGTGTTATATTTATTCATTTATACAAAACGTGTTGCTGCGTAATAAAAAAAAATGTGTCTTCTGATGCGCCATTTTATACTGCTATTCGGTGCCTCAAATTAGAAAACATTTGAAAACACATGAGCTTCTTCACTGAATTATTCAATATGGTAACACTGAAAGTTACTGCTCAGTCATGAATACATGTTCTCTTTAATCCAGTGTCTCCCTGCAGACTGAACCATATACTGATCTACTTTATGTAGGCTACCTCACTGTATATCAAATCAATGCACTCCCACTTTGTTTGGGTGACCCACTGAGCTGTAGAGTCAAGAAGGGCAGACCCTGTGACCCTGATCAATAATTCAACCAAAGGCAAAGACCAGACCAATGCCCTCAACATCCGGCATCAATAGAAACATGGCTCAGCAACACCATTCATCATTACAGATATGAGCATTAAAACCCCAATCTGTAAAAAAAAAAAAGTGAAAAAGAAAGGTGGATAATACTTTTTATATGGTTTATATGACCAAGATCTCCATTTTTTTTTTCACCTTTAGTTTTACAGTAGTAGAGTATGTTCAGAACAAGACACAAAATACTATAAATCTTTATTAAGTTATAATGAACTAAATATCTTGATTTCAAAGGTGTGAATCTGTCTATAAGAAACACCCATAAGTGAATTGTAAAGAACACTTTCTTTTCTTTGTGTGAGATGTTTCATTACAGCAGCAACATCATTTATCTAGTGTCTTCATTCCCCATTAAGGTGAGGTAGATTCATAGGAGAGCAGAAACCCTGCAGCCTTCCACCATTCAGAGTTAATAGAAGTTAACAGGCAATAATGGAATGACAAACTATGTATTTTACTTGGGGTGGCAGTCAGGGTTCCAAGGGAAAACCAATACAATTGAATTTTCTTTTTCACATTTGATCTATTTCCCCCTGGCCATTCACTGGTGTTATTTACTGTAAGGGATTCACAATTCTTCTTTGTCACAAGAAATGACAGTTGCGCTCATCTTGCAGCCAGAAAAAGTACTGAAGGTTGCCCTCCCAAAAACAGAAGCTGGAATATGTGAGCAGAGCTTTATTTTTAAACATGACAACAAAGAAATCTTGTGATTTTACAACATATTCTGAACTCGCAGGATCATTTAGTAGCATGTTGGAGAGCAGTCATCACTGAAGTAATTAAGCTTCTGCACTGTTTACTGGAGTTGCACCGGAAGCTGTTATGTGCAATGAAGCAGGGATATTAAAGGTGTGAAAGGGGGTAGTTTATCTCTCCTCAGAATGACAGCCACAAACAGATGGAGTTGCTCCCAGACCTCTGGCTAACAAAATGCACACTCCATTTTTTAACCCCAGTGGGAGAGACAAAAACTCTTTGCAACAGCCGCTACTAGTCAAGCCGCAACAGACCTCATGTATCCGGCAAAGATTTTTGGTCCTTTTAAGTAAAGTTTGATGTTCACTTGAATGAGTGGCATTTAGTTCAACTGTTCTGTTCAGCTTTAGAGAAAAACACATCCAAGGTTTTTCCCTTTACATCGTTCACAGCAAAACAACTGAACCATGAGGGGAGAGCAGTGCTAAAAGCCTTTAGTTACACCCGCTGTGCAGATGTGTAGTCCCTTGCCTTGCCATCCTCATGTCTTTATTCATAATATAAATGGTTTCTTAAATGCGGATCAGAACGGTCCCTGTCTCCTAATGAACAGCTCAAATCAGCAGGAGCTGCAAACATTAAAGAGCGTTTCTGATCATGGGTCGACTAAGGGGACACGAACAGAGGAATAAGCTGAGCAGAGAGCAGTATCAGATTAAGGGTGTGAAACCCAGAGGCAGATCCAGTGGAAATCTGCAGCGGCGCCACACAGACACTGTACTGTATACCCTGAGAGACTGTTTGAGAGCAGACGCACTCAGAGATCAACTCAGCAGCGAGGCTATGGCCTTCTCTGCAGCTGAAATGTAAGCGGCATACATGATGAACAGCAAACTAACAATTAAAGAACCAGCTTTTGTTTCCTGTAATGAAAATGCTACTTCTATTAGTTTTCTAAAATAAACACAACTGCAGCCTGTTAGCTGAACAAAGTTTACTGTGTGTACAAGAGAGCTGCCAAATCTCCTTCCAGCTGGACTTTGGACAGGCTTTGAGTGAGCTTACGATATCTCTGCACATCCACCAGAGGGCTCAACTCAGTTTTACTCCTCTCCACATCCCTCTGCCACTCCTCTCTACACCTCTGGAGGCTATCCACAGAACCTGGTTCAGAGGTCTTGTCATTGCTCTTTCTCCTCTTATCTTCTTCTTTACATAGCAGCACTGACACACTCTCTCTGAGTGACACCACCTCTTTTTCCAGAGCCAAAGAAAATATTTGCGCTTCATCCTGTCCTCTTGTACCTCTGACAGGCTGCACTGTGCAGGAAATCGGTAGGTAGGCCAACAGAGAGTCCAGGAACTGTAGCATCTGTAATTCACTGAAAAGGAATGAAAGAGCCAGTATTTCAGTGTTAGATAAGATACAGATAGCTGTATGATAAAACAAATGACCTTTTCTTTTTCCCCTTCTGTCAGCTGTTTTATACTCATCTACCTGTTCAGAGTTTATTTGTAGGATTTGAAATTTTAAGTTCTGTGGTTGCCAGAGAATCCTAATCGCTTTAATATTCAGCAGAATATCACACAGCCACGCACCCTCGACAACTTCAAAGCCTTGTCAACTTTGAATCTATAAATATAAATCAAGCGGTGCTCAGTACCACTCACCAAATTACTGCCCTTAAATAAAAATGAATAATTCATAATCCCTTGTAGCACCATTTCAACCACTACATAGAGAATTATCATTAGTTTGCAACCAAAACATCTTATTTAGATTGTCAATTTCAGGATTTCTGAACTCACTATCAAATGAAGTAAACAGTTAGTTAAGATAAACAGCCAAACAAAACAGAATATGAGTCACATTTAAGAACTGTACTGTACGTGTACTGATAACTCATACGATGTATGAAATGACTCAAGTCTTCAGAAATAGCAACATTACTGGTTCCAGAAAGTAAAAGTGATTCACCTGGAGTGGACAGACAGTTCCCCTTGGAAAGGGTTTATCTGATGCCAGCAGAGCAGCATGAGAGCAGATGGTCCAGAAGAATTTAACAGTAGATACTCGGGGCTCACTTCTACCCTCTTACAGCCCACTCTATTCTGAATCCAGCCATCGATGTCACCTAAGCTGTGATCAGGAGAATCTATGCGGAATGTCCAGTGTTCCAGCATCACCAACAAACTCATCAAATCCTCTTTAACCTCATCTAGACACAAAATTGAAACAATCACCATGAGTGTGTTACGTAAAAAAACGTCAAAGGCATAAGTGATCTGAAATACACAGTTACCCGATTTGAGTTCAGGTTTGCTCAGCAGATGGGTTTGGAATCCACTTTGTATATCTAGAGCAACCTGACCACAATGCAAGACAGCCGGTGTTGGGCTGCTCATGAGGGCAAAAGCATCTCGTCTCTGGACGTAATGGAGCATGACATGGCACTTGACACAGCCAGAGTTCAACAGAGGTGTCAGCCTGGTCACAGCAGTCACAGCCAGTCTGCATGTGTTGAGATCATGGTTTCTGCCGGCGTTGTGCTGCTTGCTTCTTTTGGCTGCAGGCTCTGTGAATGAGGAGGCAGAGGAGGAGGAGGAGGAGGAGGATGAGGGGCTGGTCATAGGGAGCCAGAATACTTGGCTCTGGGTCTGGATGACTGTGGGCACTGAGCTCTGGCCCACCTCTGTCAGAATGGATAAGCTCACACCGGCCACTGGTCTGGAACAAAAATAACACATCACTTAAGATCAGATATCACACGGACAGTAGGATATTAGCCTGGAAATCATGTACCAAAATACACTCTGCATGCAAATGTGAGTTCTTTATCTAAATATGAGGATGAAATACACAAGCTCCCAAATGCACCAATCAAAACTCCACTGTACTAGCCTGTGAGGAAACTGTGCCAGAATATGTTTTCCTCCACATGTTCAAATAGAAAATGGGAACAGGTGGATAGAGGATTCTGATAATTCCACAAAAAAACCTTGGAGTTTAACTTGTTTCCTCGGGGACCCCCACCACCACATATGCAAAAAGGCAAAACAACCCATCTCAGTTAATGTTATTCGTTGACAATGATTTCAGTTTAAATGTATTTGTATGAACAGCCCTTTTATATAATCATGCAAAAAAATATCTCAGTTCTTTGAAGATACGATGCTACAGTGAAACGCAATCTACCTCACAGCTGATATTTCGTGATCATAGTGATAAGACCTCTGCGATGACACCACAAGTTTTTATTTCTAAAGAAAAAATAAATAAACCAGGAAGCACTGACAGGGTGTGCTTCACTAGATACTCGGAGTGCCACATTAAGACACTCAACAAGTAATGCATGTTAAAGACGCTCTGGATCTTGAACATGCACACATTGATCCGCTAAGCCAGATGAAAATGTTGAAGCTATTAAATAAGTGTCTACAAGAAGTACTACAACCAGACTGTCATGTTTAAAGGAGTTATATGTTGTGTTTTTTCGCTAAAGGTATCATGTTTAGAGGGTATTTGGGGTTCTGACATTATGTAAAAGGTGTCAATGTATTCTACTGTAGAAATAAATGCATTCACAGCCACAAGGTGATGTGTTTCTGTGAATGTATGTGACCACTAGAGGGAGTAGTGAGTCACTGGCGGTCTCCAATGGCAATGAACATTAACTGCAAGTCTGAGTTGAAGAGGACAACAGGTAAGAAATAGCATTCAGAATCAAAGAAACTGATAAAGTAATAAAAGCTAGAAGCTCTGTCGTTATTTTCACCACTGGATACAGCAAAGTAAAAGACTAAAGTCTGATGCTGAAATCAGTTTCCTCTTCACTGCTCAGTTTGATTTTAATGTCTGTTAAGGTGTAAAGCTACAGTGTGATGTTATGTTTACTGTCATAGGTTGAAACATGACTCAGACTAAACTGTGACAGTTCCAACCTTGTTTAGAAACATCAAAAGGGGTCTTTAGAGTAACTACTGATGACACAAACTGCACGCAAAACAGAGCTGATTTGTGGTTTAACTGTTTCCTAAAATCAGTGATCAAAGACAAGAGAACTATAATGCCAATGATTGGCAGAGTTTTTGGAAGGAGAAAAGTTAACGATACCATAATACAGATGGGTATTATCACACTTTATTTGGTAAGTGACAGTTTGTGGAGAAGTAAGGTTCATTTGTTGGTGATTTTGGTAGTTATGGATCCATTCTGGTGTTGGTAGCTGTAGGGTAGTTTGGAATATTCCTATGTATAAGCCCTCCAAAGGATTATGTTAAGACAGCCTATCGTCTACGACCACAAAGCTCACATACTGCATTTTATACAAAGTAAAACATACAATATACTTTATTCACTAAGAAGGGAATCGTGTTTTCTCAGACCTGTCAGTAGTTACTATCACTCCGATAACCATTCGGTCCTCAGCGATGCGATGCCATAACTTGTCAATTTGAGGTTTTGTGGACGCTGCTGGCATGTCTTGCATTTTGTCATCCAGCACCTCATCCTCTGACTCATCACAGTCCCACAGAGCAACAAGGCTTTCCTGGACAAAAAGTGTAAAGTAAAGACTATAATTAACAGTGACAAGTGTGTGACATGATTGACAGCAATAGCCAGCAATGTCAGAGACCTCGATTTGAGCAACAGCCCATTAGGTGCAGATGTAGTAGAGGTGTTATTTTTACTTTATGTCAAAATAAAATCGTTTTCACATTTCAAGAATTAAAAAAAAAAAAACCTAAACAAAAAACATCGGCCTTTAAAGAGAAATCAAGGTCAGAAGTTGGTTGTTTTAATTTTTCCAGGGTAAGTCTCATGACTGCATCAAAATAAAATGACAGCACAGGCAACAAAACAATTTAAAAACCCTTCACACATGCAAATGAACCAAGATCCACAAAGTGAGTTGTAAAAACTTGTAGCTTTTGTTGATTCCAAACTCTGGTGTTCTTCAAAAGCCTATGGTAACATGAAGAACACTGACGAGCCTCAGCCTCATGTGATATATCATTTCAAATACTATATCTTAAGATGAGTAACAAGAGCTGGAGTGAAACTTAACCAACTCAAGGGGAACGGGAGTTGGAATAAACATAATATAGCTCAAGGTTTTAAGATAATACATTAAACATCCTGAATTCCAGGGAAATCTTTCAAGCCTTACACACTTTGTGATTTTGTTTGGATTGCCATATTGTATTGCATTAAATACACTTCAAGCATTTCAAAGAAATGGTTTCGACCGGCTCTATATGTAAAGTGTCATGAGATTTCTTTTGTTATGATTTGGCGCTATATAAATAAAATTTAATTTGATTTGCTCAAAAAATGTGCATGAAACAAAGTTGTGATTTATAGTACTGTGTCTCAATGAAAAGGCTAAATTAAATATTCAGTAGTGATGTAGAAATCGTAGAAAAGATGACCAAGAAGCTTTGGTCTTCTAAAGATTAAGAAATGAAGTCTTCTGTAAATTAGGTCATAATGATTTGCTATTTACCTCTGGGAAAATGCTGAGGAAACACTGACAAATACTATAGATAGTCTGTTGTAAAGTAAGCCACCCACGTGATTTTAAAATGCTTTTAAATCCGATTTTCAACATTCACTTTACCACTTAACTTGTGTTATACCATGTTTCTCCTATTACAGTTCTTATTGCTCCTATAGTACTTTTGGTAACACTTTATGGCCATGACCATTAAAACTGGTTGGACTGCAGTGACATTCAGTTATTAGTGATTACTGTGTTATACAAATACATTTTACAAATTTTCTTACGGTACAGTACCTGCTCATGCTGGGTAATAATGGGTTCTCTTTCTGAGACCACATCAGTGAGAACTTGCAGTGACTGTTGTAGAACTCTTTCATTTACTCTCAGTTCTCTTTGCAGCTCTTGAAGCACAGTCAACCCACTCTAAATGACAAAACAGAATAGTATAATAAACTGAAGGCCCATTGAGAAAGTGAGAATAACATGAGCTGAATACAGAGAGTAACAGTATCACATACAAATAACATCAAATCGTACATTGTGCAGCATGACAGGGCTGAACAATAAAGCTGAAATTATTATAACTGTCAAGATGTCATACTGATGTCACATAGAATCCATGATAACCATAAGAAACTAAGCCAAAACTCATCAAATCATGAACACAACAAAAATAGCGGTAAGGAAGCATTAAATAATCTTTATCACAGATTAGTGGGAAAAAAATAAAGTGATGTGATACGATGCGATCATACAGTTGTACTATGATATAGATGATACTGTATTTTTGTAAAGGTTTACCTGGAGCCTGGACTCCAAGGCTTGAATAGTGAGGAAACAGTTCTCAGGTAGAACAGGAGATGTGTTTGGTCCTCCATTGCCCAGGCCACTCTAAAACAGACAGATTTCACTAGTTACAACGTCTATTGTTATATTTATATGTATTTCCTACATTAACAAAATGTAAATGTGTATAAGCAGAGCCCGGTAATAAAGGATTCCTTACAGAGTATGAAATACCACAGAGGTCAGTGAGGAGGAAATTTCCCAAAGGCTGATTTTCCACATCACCATCCTTAAAAATCAAAAGCATTTGATCTGTTCCATATCCCAGGAAGTCATCTACATGGACAGAGCCGACACCTGACCAGTGGGAGGCTACCTGGGAAAGAAATTTTTAAAAATTAGGCTCATAAAAACTTAGTAGCATAAAGCAATAGAATGCACACAATATCTGTAGGTTTTCTTACCTGGAACCTTTCCTTCCATACAGCGCAAACATGCCCCTCATGAAAGGACATGACAAACAGGCAGCCACTTCTACCTGTATTAACCACCTGGATATCTTCAGGTTGCATAAAAGGGAGCTGACATACATCTTTCACAATGCCATTCTCAATGTAAACTAGCTGCTGGTTAGATGTTGCTGCAACTACAGCAGCTTTCAGCACGCCGTCCACTTCTTCAGCCGAGAGCACCAAGATACAGCGGGTGATGGTGATGTAAGGATAAGGTAAAACCACTGCACCATCAAAAACCTGTCCATTCTGAACTAAATAACCAAGGGTTTGGCTTGCGGATTGGCTACTGGACAATGTTTCTGAAACATTTTGCAAACCAAGAATGAATATCTGCCCTCTGTGAAGTGGAAGTTCTCCATATATACTGTGTGACAACTGCATAGGGATCTGTTTAACCTCTCCTGCCTGCAGTGATGTGTAATATGCATAACCAGCATGACTCCATAACACTGTAGGTCCGCTGAAAACAGACACATCACCAGTGAGTTGATAAGGGAGCTTAAATTCAAAGCAGGGCTCTAGGTGGTTTGAGCTGCTCAGTGTGAGTAGACTATACTTGAAGCCTTGTGCTTTCTTACTCCTCTTTGTCACCAGAATGCAGGGGGTGGTGACTCTCTTTTTAACATGTAAAGCACATTTACATTTTACAATATCCACATGCGCGGTTCTTGCCCTGCTGATGACAGCTTCTCCATCTGCTGCCTTGAGGAACGCGCTGTCCTCCCTCTTAAATGACAGAATGGAGAATATTAACTCACTTATTTCGCTGTCATTTGCGGCTGAAGCGTGTTTGCAGAGAAACGAGATTAGTCTTCCACAGGAGGATACCCGATGAGGATTCTGAACCGAGTCTTGTGAGGGCAATCTCTCCATCATCCAGTAAACAAACTTCAAGCGCTTTCCCCTTTTAGAGTCCTCTTTAACTCTCTGACAGCCGGAGTTAACGTTACTGCTAAATCTGTAAGCGTCACTGTCATGGCAGAACTGACACCAAAGTGTACAAACAGGCGACTACTTGCTAAATCCACATGAAAGAGCGCAGTTTGCTGTAATTCAGCAGACTTTTTTTTTTTTTTTTTTTTTTTTTACCGGCGCGCCAACAGAAATTAAACACTTCCTGTTTGCCCGAGTGCATTATGGGTGATGGCTAGTAAACAGTGCCGAGTTAACGAGATTATTCAAGTGTTTATATCCGTTGTTCTCTTTAAACGAATCAAATGTGTGAATGTTGCTCTTGTTATCTTGAATACAATACCTCTTGCATTCTCCGTTGGTTTCTGTAAACAACACAATAAAGAGGAGTGGCCATGTGTGGAGCCAAAATGGCGGCCCCGGTCTATCAGTTTCACTCTTCGCACTGATTCATCTCTAGGCTAGCTGGCTAAGTGTTAGCTCAAGGAACTGCCACAGAGAAGGAAACCCGGAGACAGCTGAATATGGCTGAAGTTGATCAACACGAAGGGGAGCAGGTACTGTTAAATCCCGTTAGGGCACACGTTCCTGGACTGATTTCCGCGTATAATTCGTTGCAAACTAATACGTGTCTAACCAGAAAAGCACTGTTTTGACAGGACATTGAGAAGAAAATTGAGGAGACGAGACAGAGATTCAAGAATGAGTTCCTTCAAGGTAAACATTTATTGTGGATAAGATGATATTTACTCGCTTATTGGCCACTTAGTCGCCTTGATTTGTAAGCTCAGGTGTTATCAGTGATAGAAGTTTAGCATACTGTGAATTAACAGTGTCCTTATTGTTACTTTTCATCATGTTTACATCAACACCTGAGTGCTTAGAGGATAGATAAGCTCTAGAGAGAACTAGCTAACCTTGCTCTCCGTTGCCCATGCTCTGGTTCAGATTAAAGCAACCTCAATATGCAGGCTTTGAGTTAGAGTCATATTAAACTAACACATGTTATATGGTCCCTTTATGTCACAATTAAGAAATTAGCCCAAGCAACAGTCGACCTTAAATGTTGCTCATGACTTTCTCTTTGAATGTAGTGTCATGTGATTGAGCCTTTGTGTTCATGTTTGCAGATTCAACGGATAAATATGATCCCAGAGATGTGGAAAGACTTCAGAAAGATGATGCCCTGGTGGAGGGCTACCTGACATGGAGACTTTATGTTGTTGATGATGCCTTAAAAATGATTGATGATAGTTTTCAGTGGAGAAAGGAGTTTGGTCTGAATGGTAAGAAGTCATTATGGGCAGTTTTTATTATGATATGCTGAATTTCACATGGCTAAAATGGTTAGAGAGTAACAATCTAATTCTGATTCTGATATACCCCAGATAACAGATGAAGATTTTTGATTTCAACCCAGTAGCAAAACATACTTTTTGTTGTCCACCTTTATTGCTACACAACATAATATGTAAAACAATAATAATATAACTTAAGAAATACAGCTATACATGACTTAAAAAAAACTGTTTCAACATAGAAACAAATATTAAAACAATAGAGCACTAAATTTGCAGGTTTGCAATATTTAAGTAAATGTAGAAATGTCTCCAAATATTGACAGTGACTGCCTTCTTTACAGTGATGACTTTGCCATATTTCGATGTTTGCAAACACTCACCACAGCTCAGTGGACGTCTTTGTGCTGTGCTGGGATGAATCCAGACAGAGTTGCATTGTGTGTTAAAACACACATATCTCCATGCACTCACTAACCCTGAAAACAATCCCCACTGTATCTGTTTTTCTGTGGAATTTCTCTGCTAGTGGTTTTTTCTTTAATCCAGCAAATTGAATTTGTTAAATGGTTGTGTTTCGAAAATTACATTTATACAAGTCATTAGTAGTCAACCTAGGTCATGTGTTGCCGTAAGAGAAATGGTGTCAAACGTATTATTTCCTGTCAGCAGTGTTTCAAGTTAAACCACTATGGGGAAATTGTGTTGCTAAACAAAGAGGTTCAGTAATACTGTTATACTGCTGTACGAGAGAGACTTCTTCAAAAAAATACCTTTAAAAAGTGCAGCAGATGTTATGTTATATACATTTAATACTGTTTCAGTTGCTTAATTTAAGTTATTTTTACCTATGTGTTTTCATCAGACATAACATAGACTTCTAAAATGTATTTAATGTATATTTCTGTATATTCAAACAGTCGCATAAAGGAGTTTAGTTATTTAAGTGCATAGAAACCTTACAGGCAATGTTATTCATTTGTTTGCAATGTCATATTCTGTAGAGCTCTGCTATAATGACAGAATTACATTCAGCAGTGTAATGTTGTGTCTGCCTGTGTGTTTTAGATCTCACTGAAAACAGCATTCCCAAATGGATGTTTGAGACTGGTGCCGTCTACCTCCACGGATATGACAAAGAAGGCAATAAGCTCTGTATGTACAAATATTGTTACAGGTTTAGTTAAACTCTCCTGTTACACATTAACGACTTAGTTGCTGTCAGAGAATAAATCAGTAAATGTACATAAATGCCACTGAAAGTTGACTCAATACAAAACTATCAATACTTTAACATAATTTTTTACACTGTTTACTGTGTTCAGTCTGGTTCAAAGTGAAGCTGCATGTCAAGGATGCAAAAACAATCGTAGACAAGAAGAAATATGTTGCCTTCTGGCTGGAGAGGTATGCAAAGAAAGAACCTGGGATGCCTCTCACTGTTGTGTTTGACATGACAGAGTCTGGCCTTGGCAATATAGTAAGTCTATAATGGTAATTTTTATTTTATTTTTTTTAATCATTTACATGTCTATTTCATTTATGTCTTAGCTGAATTTTAATGAAGGTCTGCTTTTTGTCATTAATATTTAGTTCTTTGTGAATAAAATACTTTAGAAAAATAAACCATTCTTTTTATATGATTGTCATTGAAATGCTGTTGAGTATCCTCAAGATTTGGCTGTTTGAGCTGTGGTTTTTCAGGGACTGATATTCTTCAATAGTTTTACACTTTGGAGATTAAAGTAACCTTTAAATCTCCTTGGTCAACTCGAGTGGACTGTCTCTCTAATCCATAGACTCACTGTGCCACCGGTGTTAGCTTCCTGATGGCGCTTTCTCTGAGCGAGTGTATTTCATTGGCTGAGTGAAATACTTTGAAAAAAGACCACAAACCAGGCAAAAAAGAATAATTAGTAATGAAACTCAAATGTAAAATTCTTTGATTGGAACATCAGTTTGGAAAGCAGCCTCATTGAGGCTTGTTGAACCACAGTACGAGCTGGAGCAGGGCTAGTCAGTATGATCTCATTAAAGCTTGGGAAAGAGTCTCCTGCATAGCAATGAGGTTTCTAGCCAATTATGGAGCTAAGCCAGGGTAGAGAGGCTCAATCCATTGACATATCTGCTGGTTGTCTGATGGTTGTAATTAACATAAAACAATGACATGCACATTTATCATATTGACCAAAAAAGGATATTTAAAAGGAGTCAAGAAACTAAACTAAACTAAATGTGTGGTGTTTGATGAAATCCAAAGTATGCATTTTATCTGGCAGCCACGATCACATTTTCTAATGTTTATGAAAGCATAGACTTTTTAGATAGGTAAAGTTGTATTGTTAGCAATTATGTGTTAACTCCTTTTGGAGTTTGGTGTAATATAGGAAAAAGATACACTGAAGTGTTTTTTCTCGGCCGTGGTATTTGAGAGGGATTATGCCGGGGATCATTTAGAGTTGCTTTTAATAAATGTTCATTTTCTGTTAAGTGGGTCACTTCAGATCTAGAGGCGGTTAACAAACACTCTACTTATTCAGCCTTTTCAAAATTCCATAAAAGCATTTCTTTTCATAGTTTAAGACTTGTGCACTGTTCTCCTCTTTAAATCTTTGCTTTTTCCAACTTGTGTTCCAGGACATGGACTTTGTGAAGTACATCATTAATTGCTTCAAAGTATACTATCCAAAGTTTTTATGTAAGTAACATACGGTATTTGTCATATTAATAATAATAATGATGATTTTGTATTATCCAGCTCTTTACCACAGTGCATCATAAAGCCCATGGTGATTAAGAACATATTAAAACTGATCTACATATAGATCAAAATGCCAAGTTGTGTTTTCTTATCATTTCAGCCAAAATGATCATTGTGGATATGCCTTGGATTATGAATGGTAAGACTGAACCTCAAACTCGTCTTTACTTTATATCCATAACTGACCTTATCTTGGGAACAATTTCATGTTTGCATATTGATAAGACAACATGTTTTTATTTCAGCTGCATGGAAGATAGTGAAATCTTGGTTGGGTCCTGAGGCAATTAGCAAGCTAAAGTTTGCTTCCAGATCTGAGATCCAGACATTCATAGACCTGGAGTATCTGCCACCTCACATGGGTGGAACGGTATGGCATCATGTCTTTATGTGTATCAGATATTCATAATTTACGTCCAAGAATCACACATCAGGTTCTCTGGACAAACCTGTCAAAGAGAGAATGAAATCAAACCTGATCACTTCAGCAAATGATGAATTTCAGTTTGAATGTTTATCAGAACACAACCTCAGTTTTTGTACATATCAAAGCTCCCAGTATACTAAACATACCATGCTGTTCAACCACCCATATCCTGACTTAACTTATCTGGCTTAATTCCAGGACCCCTTCAAATATAGCTACCCTCCTCTTCCTGATGACGACTTCCAAACGCCCATCTGCGACAACGGCCCTATTGTTAGCGAAGAGGAAACGGAGAGTAAAGACGGTGAATTAGAAAGCAAAGATACCCTTGAGTCCAGCTTCAACTCTGAGGTCGCTGTAAAGCCTAAAAAGGTACATTTTTCTTTGGAGTTCATGTGTAGTTTAATCAATGAATTAAAAATGTGTAATTTAGGGTCTTTGATACATAATAGTAAACATGTTTTCTAAAGTATTAGAAATTGTTTAAATCCAAACTGGGAATATTTAAGTTTTTATAAAATTTCAAATATAAGAATTGGTTAGACTGCAAATTTATAATGTAATTCATTTCATAAGCCATCATAAGAAATCTTTTGTCTTATCAAAACTAAATAGCTATCATTAGCTACTAGCTGCTAATTGTCATCATTTTTAATATTACCTTAAGTTACATGTTATGTGTAACTAGTGTGTTATTTGACTATTTTTAAGGTTATCTGACTAGCTAGCATAGTTTGCTTATACACATAGCCCGTGTGATTCAAGATGTCACCTGCCACACCTCCATCATCTTATGGAGTGTTCCAAACAGCAGAATGGGATATTTTTTGGAGTTTTGTTGTTTGTTTTTAACAGGTACCACTTCTTGTTTTTATGGGTGTTTAATGAGATACTCGGCTTAAGTATAAATTTTGCCATTTCATGTCAGATTTTCAGAAGTTTTTCAAAGAAGCGTGTCATTACATCATACATAGAGATTATTTTATTAAGGAATTACTGGACTGTTCCTTGATGGGTGTGTTTGCTTTCACTGGTATGACAGAGTGGAAGAACACACACACATATATAAATAAGGTCCTTTTTATTGCTGTGGTTCTGTTGCATTCAACATTGTATAATAATAGCAGTCATGGTGTCTTTTTCTTACAGTTATTAGATTCCACTCCTTGTTATATTATCCTCCCTGTGGTCAAAGATTCCTCCTCTGTCCTATTTCACTCACTTGTTAAGTTGAGCCTGAGATTACAGCTTGTAATCAGACGGCTATGTGGAGACAGCTGTGAATTAAGTGGCAAGTATTGCCCTGATTTGGTCGACGTTAAGCTCTCATTGTCTCTCTGAAGGTGACTTCTCATGTCTCATATTGGCTGCAATTAAATCCTTCCAGCAAAGCTCATGCATCACGGATTTCACTCTGTCTCTGTTCACAGCATCTCTTATGGTCCGCAGAGGATGTCAAGTCTGTTAGTTAAGCTTTCCTCCACTGTAGCTGGATTCCTTTTTCACCCAAAACAGCAGCACATAACCCCAGTGTAGCCACACAAGTGAAAACACCCCACTGGCTTCAGCTTGAAAATGTCGGCGCAGCCACTGTCAACCTCCCGCTCACTCTGGTGTCACCGAATTGCGCCCTGGTTGAAGTCGGGACTGTAGCTTATGTCACAGATTCTGCTCGCTGTCTACAGTATGGTCCCGCTCTCGCCTCATAATCTATTTAGCTTCTTTTCTTGCCAGCAGCATGCAGAGAAAGCCTGAATGAAAATAGATATAGAGTATTAAAGGGTCATCTTAGGAGATGACTGCTGGGTGGAAATACTTGTGAAGATCTGAAGAAAGTTGAACTTCACATTGTGCTAGTGCATGCCGTTTTCAACCACATTTTTTCCATGTTGAATTAGTCGTAATTTAGTGTTGCGACTATTATTTTCATATTTTATAGTAATGTTGCCACTATCACCGAGGAGCAGACTTGGACGTGTTTATCTACAGTGGATGTTAGGACATTTGGATGTAACTCTGCCGTAGTTTAGAGTAGCTGTATTTTAAACAAATCCTGTCGAGGGTTTTTTGTCGCCTGCTACGTAAAGGACACTAACTGTATCTGTGGGGAAGAACGAACAGTGCTGCATCACCCAAAGCTACTCCCATGAGCCTTCTAAGCCCCAACAAACAAACAGTGCTCCTATTGTTAATGAATGCATATTAGTCATGCACAACAGATTTAGATTTACAAAAACAGAGATATGCAAATCGGCAGTTGTTAGCCTCAACAGTAATCTACAGAAGCAAGTTTGAAGTGTGTTGATGATTTTCTTACTGTGGCATGTAAAAACAGATGGCTGTACTTGAACAGTGTAAACGGGGTGAGTTATGTTCTGGAAGTGGAAATTTAAGCGTGTCATTCGTGTAATGTACTGTGGGAAAGATAGTTGGAATTAACACAGTCACCCAACAAATACACAGGAAATCAAATAAGTGTTTAAGATATGAGAATAGTTCTGGTTTATGTGATACAACTGTCACTGCTGTAAGTTTACAGTAGTTTGACCGATAGTGGATTTTTAAAGCCTCATATCAATGATTAGTTTAAGCAGGTAAAGTCGTCCAATATAACCTCGTCCTTCTAAAGCTGTTGAAACTGAAAATGCCTACTACATCTGTCATTTCATTAAACGCAAGATGACTATTGAACTGACCGACTAAGTCAAAGCAGTAAATCTAAGTCAACATCATAATGAAGGTCATTATTTATTAAATGTGGAACTGAGCATCAGACTAACACTGTGAATACTTAAAATCTTTTGAGATTATATTTTTCCCTCAAAGTTAGTGTTTCCATTTTAGGTATCGGTCACTACTGGCACCAGCTTTTACTGATACAGATAGTTTGTAAAATATCCTAGTCTAGACAAGTCAAGCAATGTGTTCAGAAGCTTGTTGTTTATCCATCACTTCAGTATTGCCTCCTACAGTCATTCATTTTAAAGACCACCTGCACATCAATCCCTTTCTCGTCTGAGGAAGTTACTTCACCAGCGAATGTTGGCCACAATCAAATCAACAGCATCTAACAAACACAGGGGAAGGGAGCACAGCTCATTACTGGGAGCCGTTTTGTCATTTTTTTGTTGTGACTAAACCAGTCCATTACACCAGCCTGCTGGCACTTGAAGCCCATCTGAATGCATTCCACAAGGCTCAGCTCTACCTCTGATCCATCTTGTCTAAATAAACAAGAGACGGCACTTACCACCACCGCCCATCCCAATCTAAATTCTTGTGGATTCCAGCAGTGCCCTGATAACTCGCCGGCTTCAGAAAGCTAATTGACTTTCTCTTTGTTTTCAAACAAGGGCTGGAGGTGGTAAGACTGTGTAGGATCACATCCACACAAGGAGCTCACTGTCTAGAAGACTTCTACAGGCTGAAAAGGCAGGTGTACTCACGTGGCTGCATTGATTGTGAGTGCACCTGCTTGACAGTTGACTGATGATCACCTCCTCTGGACATGTTCATCCCTTAACCCGTCCTGGACCACACATTTCAAATTAACCCTCTAAACTGTAATGCACTGTAAAAAAAAAAAAAAAAAAACTATTTAGTTTTGAAGGACTCCTGTAATGTAGGCTAAGTAAGTGGTAGTGTACTTTTTACTTTAACCATGTAAGCACTGAATCAAGTAAAACACTCATTACACCTAAAACAATAGGCAGCAAAGTCACCAGCGTGCCTTATGACATTTAGACTGTTTGTGTATTCCAACCTCAGATTATTACCTTATTACTGTTTGATTACAGTAGATCACTATATTAACCTTCAGCACTAAACCGTGCCTGCCTCTGGCAAATGATTAACTAATGCCATCTGTGCCTTGTCATCTAACACTATCTTTCACCAGGTCTGTGACTCTGGAGAGTGCTAATCATGTAGACCATCTTATCCTGTGCCTTTTAATATGTACTGTATTATCAATAGACACTCCACGTTTTGCATTTCACTAATCGTAGTTTAGAACGATGTCAAATATCCAGTGATTATTTTTTTTTTTGTAATTTGTTTCTGCATTTCATATCATACACTGCATGTGTATTTGTATTTTAAATGTGTTAAATTTCACGTATTTTATTATGGTCAAGTTGTTTCTGATAATCTAAGTGTTTTTAATGAATTACTTCATTTAATGTTTGTTTTGTCCTCTATTAATATTTTATGATTAATGGAATTGGAAAAACCATCGTACTGTAATGCACTACCAATGAAGTTCTAACCATAAGACTGTAATTTTAATTTCACATCTGTAATGAAACATTCCACTATTTCACATTTGACTATGTTTTGCCTCAATTTCTTTTAGCATTATAACCTAATGTGTTAAACTTGCTCTTTAAAATGATTAATAAATGGAGACATTTCATCAGCAGCTGATTATCTCTTGACGTCTTCATTGTGGCAGTTGCTTGACAGTCAGCCATAAAATTAAGATGACATGTTTTGTTGCTTATCACAGCAAATGACACACGTCCCCTCTGAGTCACAAATGTTCCCATCACATACAGAGTGTGCTCACCTTTACCCTTCCCTCCCCTCTGCCCCTGATGTTCTCACTCTCCCATCTGCTTTATACAATATGTGCTGCCACAAACACACCGGAAAGAATCCCATTGCCCATGTGCAGTATTTCCCCAATTTACCTACAATGTGCAAGCATTTCTGCCAGAATTTCACAATATGTACCCTGTCAGCTGTTTAATAGTCTTGTGGTGTGTCTGAGGAGGATTTGGGTTCAAGTTTATGGGCTTCTTGTTGAAATGAAAATAACTGTGCATAATGACTTAAATAGTGGTAGAACTTCCTCAACGTCAAAGTTGTTTTTTGTAATCACATGGTCAGGGGTTATTTTATGTCTGCAGTATCAAACAACCATGGTGCTTGTGTTTGTGTTGCCATGGGAAACAACTAGGACAAAGGGTCAGGGCTGTCATTGGGATTTCTCAGAAAAAGGGTTTAAAAAAAAAACCCTTAAAAGTAAGATCCTGATGACGTAACATCATTACATCCACAGGTGGTATTTATGTGTCCTTAGAAATATTGTCAGGGGCTTCATTAACTGATATCTTTCTCTGTATGAAGGGCAGAGGTCACACATTGCATTTTTAGAGAAGACAGCAGATAAGGGTTGTCAGTATAGAGAGTCTCTTGTGTAATTAAACTGTCTTTGTCATTTCAGGTGAATTTCCTGGAAGACAGTTTGAGGTCAGAGGACAATGATAAAGGAGACATGAGTACCAGGACCAAAGGGGCCAGGAAGCCAGTAACCACGTTCAAAGGCGCACTCCTTGATGTTAGGTACCCACTCCGTTCTTGCCACGCCTGTTTTTCCACTCAGTTGACCGTTACAGCAGTTAGCACTTATTTTTGTATTAGAGACCAGATGACTAGAAGGTAGAAACATTGGCTGTTTACTGAAGGATTGCTGGTTTTATGGCCCAGACAGGTTGTCATGTGGGTTGCAACTGATCACCAAACTGTTTTTCTCCTGATCTACTTTTTGAAAATAGCACACCATTATAAACCAATTCACAACAGGCTTTATTTATAGATCATGCAAACATTCTTTACTGTCATTTTTGCGTCACTTTTTATTATATTGAGCAAATCACAACTAAATTTGATGAATGAGACAAAATAAATGCATTCAGGTAGCATTAACGGGTTCTCACTTTTTGCCCCTCATCTAGTCTTATACTCTTCACGCTCACTCAGTATTATGTGAGTGCTTGGTAAAGATCTGGCTTCATCGACTATCGTTCTGGAATGGGGGAAAAAGTGATCTGTTTTTCTTTAGACTAATCACGCTCGTTCTGAGTGGTGCTAAGCACAGGATGCAGTGACAGTGTCTTCGCAGAACAGTCCCAGGGGTTAGTCTTAGTTATTTTTGGTCGTGCATTTGCACAGGGAGAAGTGAGCCCTGGTATTAAAATGACTAAATCCCTGTGTAAAAAGAGGTGTGCCTTTGTCAGACTTGTCATTTTCAGTGTGTAGTTGCAGCTCAGACGTAGTTGTTGAGTTTTCACATAGTGAGATAGCAGAAGCAAAGGGAATGCCATCTGGAATAGCCAACCAGTGGCAGGATTATTCCAGCACAGTATATCCTGAGAGACAGAGTATTCCTCATCAGTAAAGAACAAACAGAATACATATATAACGATCAGGACAGTACAAATATACAGCATGGATGAGAAGTTTTGGGACATTTTTTTTAGTAGTTGTGATTGTTTATCTTCACATCTGCTAAATGAGGCATGCAACTTTGATATCATATATACATTTTCACTCTTTTTTTTTTTTAAATTACCTTTCCATCAAGGTTTAACAATTCATGGTCTTAACAATCAATTGTAATTTTTTCAGATTTAATACAATTAAATTAGAAAAGGAAGAAAGGAGGAGGAAAAAAAAGAGAACCAAAAAAGCCTGTAGCATACATTTTTACTCTTTCAAGTGAAATTTCTAAAAGAGCTGGTCCTTGATTGGTTCATTTTAGGACATAAATAGTAGTAGATATGTAGAAAGAGCTACTCATATATTTTGATACAGTACATAAAATGGAAAATGTTAATATCCTATATATTGCCGATTGCTATCAACTTACTATGTGTCATAATAGCTGCTGGAGTGTCAGTCTCTTTAAGACATTGGCTTCAGCTCCTTGATACCAGCCCTATGGGCAGTGATTCGTCCTCCATCCTTTCCTATCCACCACCTTTTTAAATTGAACCTGAGATTACAGCTTGTAATCAGACAGCTGTGTGGACAAAGTTGTGAATCAGGTGCCAAGTTTTTCCGTAATTTGCACAAACAAAGCAAACTGAACTCAACAATAATGCATCTTGCTGAAAATATTTGGAATTCTTACTCCTGTTATCAGAAGAAGCCAATGTGTCTTTAAGTGCAGCTATTGCATAGTCTGCGAATACATTGGGTGATCCACATAAACTGTCTTATGGTCCACCTGTGGGTCACAGCCCAGTTTTTGGGAATGGCTGCACAAGATGATTATCTCCTAACAATTCTTCTGCCCTTTTAGCAAAAGCACTGACCAGCTCTGATTCTAACTTTCACACTTTTCCCTCTCTGATGTATAAATTTAGAATGTGTGAGTATTTGAAGCACAGTAATTTGGAAAATTTTAATTGCCTCATATGTATCCACAGTAATCTCCCCATATACTGGTTCAAAGCCTTTAGGCATTATTGATGTGTTTGTACGGTTGCAGCTCAATGGATCGATCACACATGGATAGGAATTAAACATGCAAACCAATCAATTGTTTACTGAGTAGAAGAGAGTTGTTGGTGTTAATTATTAACTGTGCTACAGTACTCAGTGAGAGACACACTGACTAATAATCAATTCATCTATATAAAGAGGCACCCGTCACCTCTTGCACGTGTCGTCAGATGAGCCACATGTGTTAGATGAGCGTTCATTTAATTGTACTTCAGAAGCAGAGCGAGGGACTGCAACAGTCACACTGACTGACATAGGTTCAAATAAATACTTAGCAGCGCATCCACATTCTGTGTGATATTACTGCTCATTTTCATGAATAATGTCCGTTGAGTTGTGTTTTTACAGACTAACAGCTTTGATGTAAGGATTTTCACAGCTCTGGGCTGTGAGTTATAGTGATAAACAGATTTAAACGAGCCTTAAATGCAATTATGTTTCTGAACTGTGTTAGCCGTAATGCAAGACTGGGGGCTTTAACAGAGAGTGGGGGGGCTTTGATCTTGGTTTTCCAGAGCCTGGAGACTCACTCTGAGCTCTAGCAAATTCCAGGCTCTACAGCTGTTTTAGTGGGGAAAAGAACACACAAGGACATGAAAAAAAGGAAATTATCTTTGTTCTTTGCTGTTTTAGTCCATGAAAGTCTGCCAAGCTGCATCAGTGAGAAGCTTTGCACATACTCAGCACATATTCTAATCCATTTGCAAGTTTCTTCTTAGCAGAGTTTAAGTCTTTAGTGCTTTAAATGTTCACTGACACTGAATTCATCAAATCACAAAACTATTTATAGCCAAGTTAGACTGTTGCAACCCTGGTTAGAGCATCCCAATGAGTGTCAGTAAAGCAAAATGCCCCATCTTGAGATTTTAGGCCACAGACTTGTTGGGGCTCCAAATGTTACACTTTTGATGAGTGTTGAGATGCTGGTCTTGTTTTAACCTAAAAATAACACTTTAGTTCCTCATTCTGCCTGTGAAGGAACCCAGATGTAGCTGTAAAACGCAAGTGAAGGCCTCTAAGCTCCATATAGGACAAAAAAAGAAGCAACATGTCACTGGATGTTTAAGGAAATGTAGCTTTTCAAAAGAATCCTTCTCACACAGGAACATTGGCTCTAAGCCCCTTAAATAACCATATTCATTATATATCACAGGGGTTATAGCTGATAACGTGTGTGTGTGTGTGTGTGTGTGTGTGCGCGCGCGCTTACGTGCATGTGTACCAAAACAAACATGATTAGTTATTGTTGTGAAGAATTAAGGCTCTTACTTCAAGTGCTGCTTTAATTTCTGTTCTTTTCTTGTGATCGCCCTCACCTGCCTAAACTCTTAAGTTTCAGGAAACTTTGCAGAATGGCAGGGCACTAGCAAAGGAAAAAAAAACACAGAATTTTGTAACAGGTCCATAAAAATCTTTTTTTTTCTCTGCCTTTAACATTAGAGAGCCGGTAAACTTAGAAGTCACAGTAATAGTGAGTTAAACTGATCAGTAACACCGGCTAACAAAAAGGAGGAAAACATAGGGCACAGTTTGTTTTTTTGTTTTTGTTTTTTTTTGTTTATGGTTTAATAATGTGCATTGGGTAGAAAAGTGGAGTATTGGCCTTGCCAGAGGTCGACGCTCTTCAAACGCCCTTCTAGTGGAAAATGGGTCATGGGCTTGTTTTTATTGGGTCACCAGTTGGCAGCATAAAGTACTGTAGTATGTGTCCTTCAGCATGAATAAATAGTATTTGAAAGGGGTTACATGTAGTATTGATATTCTAAACTCTCAACAGCAGGGTGAACTCATGTACCAAAACACACTTTTGGCTTTCAACACCACCAATGAATCACTGTATTCACAGACTCGATCACTTGCTGAATAAAGTAGAAAGCTCATTGTTTACACACATCTGTATTATGGTATCATGTATTCTGGTATTTTTTGACTGTGGGTCAAAATAACACTGTGTCTATAACCTTTATGTGCTGCGTCAGCTGATAGTTTACATTGTAGCTCTGTTAGCTTAGCTATACTTTTACATAGAAAACAGCCACCGTAAAACCACATATCACCTCTGCTTTCTGTATAATTTGTATTGTCAATACACTAAAGATCAGAATTGTCAAAGTTTCATCTGAGCCATAACAAGTGGCCAACTTAGCAAAGATAATATGATCACAGGATAACGTTACACCTTCGTAAGCTTCATAATCAAACTCACCCGTGTTGAAGGAACGCTGTGTTTTGAGCATCAAACTCCATTTTTTTTATTTAAAGCTGTGTCCAGTGGTGAAAATAACAACTGTGCTTCTAACGTCTATCACTTTGGCTCTAAACATTGTTTCTTAGCGGTTCTCATCCCATCTTGCCATTGTCTGATGCCTTGGTCAAAATCCCCATGGCCTGGTAGACCAGCACAGTGACTCACTACTACTCCCTCTAGTGGTCACATCAATCTGTCGACCAGTTGGTATAAATACATTCAGGTCTCTTTAATCCAATACATTGACATCTTTAGCATAACTTCAGAGCTCTTTAATCTAAACACTCTATAATTTTGGTCATTTTTAATATTTGAAAATAGAAATACTACATATAGCCCCTTTATTTCACAAAGCTTCCTGTGCTAACAAATGTCTAAAAATATTGTCTTTATTTTTACAGACGTACAGATCATCTTTCCACTGTCTAATATCCACATTCACACTGTGTTTAAATATGTTTCTAGTTGATAAAGTTAGAACCATGTTGTTGGCAATACCTTGCTAGGTGTGATTATATTCCCACATTCTGTCCCTGTCTCGCAGGCTCAGTGAGAGTGAAAAATATAAATATTATGGTAATTCAAATGGATTTTTGGGTTTTGGGCTGACAGACATAGTAGTCTGATATAAATAGCATGGCAACCTACTTTAGACTTGCTGTCTGATGTAGATTATTAAGGTGATGTGAAGCAGAAAAGCCACCAGTCAGAGGATAATAACACTTAATAAGGCACGAGTCACAGCAGCCTCATCAGTATTAATAATGGAGATAAAGTAGCACCCAGATAGGCACTTGACGCTCCAAAATAATTCAGTTTTCTCTCTGATTTCTACCAACAGCTTTGTAATGGTATTCCTGTTACTCAACGTGTGTGAATGTTGTTGTCTTACTCTCTCCAGTCCTGCAGAGGAGCTTAGTTTTGGTTCTGGAGAAACAGAGAAGAAAAGCCTCATTATCCTGAGCAATGTGACCAAAAATCAAGTGGCCTTCAAGGTGAGTCTCAAGCTGCTCAGAGGATATGTTTGCTTATTTGTAGACATGACACGAGAATGTTTTCTTTATGCTGGCAAAATAAATATTATTCATAAAATTGAGATTGAGGGCCTCGTTTGTCTCTGCAGGTCAGGACCACAGCACCTGAGAAGTACAGAGTGAAGCCCAGTAGCAGCTGCTGTGAACCAGGCGCATCAGTAGACATAGTAGTGTCCTTACATGGAGGTACAGCACTTAAGCTCTGCACTCTATTCCACTCACAGCGGATGTTTTAAAATGCTGAACTTCAAAATAATCCCACAGTCTTGTCTCTTACCTTCCTAAAGTGCCAGTAGCCATTTTATTTGCCTGACATACATATTTCAAGCGTGATAAAAGAGGCATCTCCACAAAAAAAAAAAAAAAAAAACAACGAAAAACAAACCATTAAACAACTGACAGTGCTGTGTGAGTCAAAACATTTTATGGCCTTAAAGCACTGAAGTGTCAGCACGGGGTTATGCTGTACTGCTGGTTGCTCAGTAATATCGGTGCTACCTATTTTAGGGCATATTTTTTTCTAGCTTTTATGCTGTGCTGGGTTTTTTTTTCACCACTACTTTCATGTGTAGCAGTGTATTTTTTCCACATAGACCCTTTATTTCTGAACCAAGTCAGTAAACTACCTAAAGTTTTATTACTGATTTATTTTGTCTCATATTCACTAGAAACCTTTTTTTTTTTAACTTTATTTTATTGCTTGAATTTTGTACAAAACAAACAATAAGGGACATTTGGGATACATTGACCATAAAAAACCTTTGTTACTAACAGTCGGTTTTAGTAATGTGACGTTGAAATGAAAATTGTCTATTTCTCCCATTTATCATGACACTGCTCTTCTTGAGTCCTTAATCTATATGGGTCAGAATCTCTATTTCCATTCATGATTTGTAGCCAGTTAGTTGTAGGTGGTTCTAATCTGCATGATTTTTTGGTAATAGCCTTTTTACAGGCTGCTAATAGTTTTTTAAACAAATATCTATAATTTTTGATTACATTATTATCAATAATACATTCGAAATACATCACCAAACATGTTTTAGGGATTGCATAACCCAATATCTTAACAACTGTTGAATACACATTATTCCAAAATGATGCAAGTTTAGGACATAACCAAAAGACATGTGCATGATTTACATTGACATTAATAACATAATCATTTTAGGAGTTATGAAAAGTCGAATCATATTTTTCCAGCAATGTTCCCTCCATATTCTTGAAGAAGTGGTTGACTCTTGAGTTCTCCACCCTAGAAACCTTTTTAATTTCAGTTTTTAATGCATCAATATCTATCTGTTTGAGATCCATGAACAGCAACATTTTTCTTCTAACTGTAATTCTTGGTTGAATTTTTTTGTGCAGGTTCACAGGCTTCTCCTCAGGACAGATTTTTGGTTATGGCTGCTGAGATGGACAATGCCGGATCACAAGAACTCGCACAGTTCTGGAAAGAAGTACCAAAAAACAAGGTCATGGAACACAGGTAAACAATCTTTGCAAGGCTATGACTGTAAATATAAACAGACTGAAACTTGGTCTGATGTGACACAGTCCTCATTACAGTTACAGGGCCTTCTTGTGACATGTTAGATGGTGTTCTCCCCATAGGTTGCGCTGTCATGTTTTGGAGAGCATTAAAGCAGCAGTGAGTCCTCTCAGAGACAGCCCGGTTGAGACAGTAACCAGCGGGCAACAGGAATTAAACACAGCAGTAAGTCCTGGTCTGAAAGAGGCCTTACAGTTTTCATGTTCCCTTCATTTAGTTTTTTGATATTCTGTTGCATTATACATGTGTTTACTGTCTGTAGCTAAGTTTTACAATATTAATATTTACTTTATTCTGACGCTCTTTAATGTTTCAGCAAGGCTTAAGTGATGAAGCACTGTAACACTGAAACGAGCCATGTTAATTTGTCATTTCTTTGTATATTTCAAAATTATTCACCCAGGCATTCGATGATAACTTACTTACTTATTCCTCAGTAAGTATAAAATGTGTTTCAATGTAGTTTTACCTAGTGGTAGTCTGTATATTGAAATCCTTTTAGATAAATAGCACTAAATAGTCTTAGTGTTCTGCTGTAGTCTTACATTAGTCAGTGCTTATAAAATATTCATTTACAAAACACTAGTGTCTGCCACCAGAGCACAGGTTGACATATTTAAATGTTTTATTTTGTTCAACTGGCAGTTATGTAAATGAAAATGTTAGAAGATTGAGCTTTCGATTTTTTTTTTTCCATGAAAAGCTGCAAAAATTTTCAGTTCATTAAGTGTCTGTTGAATAGTTCTTGATAAATTGACATTTCAGCCACTCTATTTATTAATGATTATTTTGTTCTCAATTTGCTATCCAGTCTTGTTTCCATGGCTTTTGGTATCTTTAATTTTTCTCGTTTTTTTATGTTGGACTGATGAATGAGGTTGGTGTTATTTTTTTCTTTTCCACCAGCTTATGCGAGTCATGACCAGCACCTCACGAATAGAGCAGAAGTTGAACACGTGTCTGTGGGTGCAGAAGGTTCTCATCGGGTTGGTGTTGGGCCTGGTGGTGCTGAACCTGTTGTGTCTGCACATGCTGGGAACTGCCCAGCGGCCGTCTTGACCCACCTCGCCACCGCCCGCATCTGTTTACCACAGACACACAAGATGTTTCCAGCAGAGCTACAGCTGACCACCCGAGGGAAGGTTGTCCTGTGCTTACTGAGCAAACCTGAGCAGCCCTCCACCCCGCCCCCGTCCCCTTAACCCATCCACACCACCGACAGTCGTCATAGAGAGGAGGACTGCTGACTTTAGGGACATGTGAGTTGTTGTGGAGTTACTACACAGAAAGATTTGTACTTGTCTATTTCCAGACACTTGAGGGTTAAGACAACAGAGACACTTTTAATAATGTGACATAAAATCATGAAGGTATTTTTAAGGCTAATCATCAGAAAATAAGCGTTTATTTATTGCAAAAGTGACACTATGTTGCAAATAGTAGTTATTTTTCTGATAATAATGTACAAATTTTTATAATATTCAAATCTACAGAGTATAAATAAACACATTTTTGCCAGCGTATTTAATTTTATTTAACTGGGTCCTTTTTTGTTAACATCCGAAGACTAGTTTGGAAGCATTTTTTCCGTAAGTGTTCACACTGTTCTACTATGCATCTCATTAATAAACCCTCATTAGTATAGAGATGTCTAATTGAAAGCATTGCAGTGTATGACCTTACTAAACCTCTCCACTCTAGACCAAGGAGCCACAGGAGATCCCTGTCACCCTGATCTTCCTTATTTGTTTTAATTACCCAGACTCTTGCACACTAAAAATACCAAAGCAATTACTGCTGAGTACAAGGACATGGCATAACCCACTTGTAGCTTAGTGGGAAGCACACATATCTATAACAAGATCCAGCTCGGGGCAATCGGGACGTGAGTCGCCACATACGAAAACATCACAATTTGCTTGTTAGTTGCGTGCGTGTAAGTGTTTTGCAGCTTTTTCATGGTAGGGGGTGGCTGCTCACAATCAAGGGATAATTAGACGGATTGAAATAATAAGAAGTAATCCAGCACTGATTATAAGCACTGTCCTGACAGAATGTGTTTATTCCCCAAAGATCATGTTCTGTAACAGTCTCCTTGAATAATAAACCCTTCATATGGTTTACAGTTCTCTTTTCCGTGCCACAAAATTATAGACGTCTCTACTACTAGATACTTGTGGGTCTGATCAAGCGAAAGTGAACATCAACATGAAAAAGTAAATTTGCATACATCATTAATCAAGTGGGCTGATTTTTTAGCTGAAGATCTCTATTTTATGGAACTGTTATCCTTTTTAAAATACCACTTGTAGGAAAAAGTTACAACCGATATTGTTGACTGTACTTTTTACACCACAGCCATAGCTTAAATTTGACACTAAAAATTACATCTAAAAAATTTTAAAATGTATTCATTCTGTTGATTTTATAGATGATTAAGTTTCAAGTTGTGGGTTTTCATTAATTTGTGAACATTTGTGAGTTGCTTTAAAAGGCCCTGTCCACATGTTACCACAAAAATACAAATTTAAGATTTTGAAGTTACTCATAATTCAGATATCTGAGTGAAACTTTCAGTAAGTAACGATCTTTTGATACATTTTAGGTGATGCATACAATGGGTAAAGCGTCGTCCATATGTTACCATGGCAGCCTATCAACGTTTTACCACATTCTCATGTCAATACAACAGAGACTTTCCGATATTTTACTCCAAAATGTATTTTCAGCATAGTTGAACATAGGATCTAAAAGGTTTTGTCCTACTTGATATCAATTTCTGTCGAGAACCACATGTTTTGAATGTTTGCGGAAAGCTTAAAAAATTAATGTCCGTTTCAAGTCCATGTGTTACTGAGTAATAATTTGACATTATTTGACATAAAATTTTTATCTCCCCAAATTATGTTATACATAATGTTAAAGTGTTTATAAATGCCTACTCAAATGTGTATAATACATGTATATGTTACTCTGCTTACATGACAGAGATTGTTGAACACGAAATGTGTCCACGTATTACCGCTTGATCGGACCCTTGTAGAACAATTAGATAGTTTCAGGTCAGCATGCGTGCTGGGCATGAAACTTGCATTATGTATTTCACTTTAACCCTCTGTATGAAATGCATTTTGCACTATTTGGGTAGTAAGTGCCTGTGAGCCCAAAAAGGAAGGGGGTTAATGGAGTGCGTGCCTCTGGAGGATATAAGTAAAAGCTTTGGTATCACTCATAGGTGGGCTGACTGGAAGTGCGTCTGAGTGCCACGCGGTACCCGGAAAAATCATTCGAGATACACTGCACTGCACCGAGCAACAACAAAGTACCTCTTCTAATAACATCACAGCTGACTTGAGTGGAATATGATTTGAACAGTCACATACCACCGTTTCCCAGACAGACTTGTCTCACCTGATCGTCTACATGTCACTGATTATTAGCAGTGGATACTGTATGTCTTTCCTGGCAGCTTCAGCAGACTGAAGCTCCTCTGCCGTATTGATTTAACATTAAACACCAGTGAAATCGAAACACGGTTCAATGTGTGGCAGGCCTTGGGGTAATGTTGGAGGGGGACTGTGATTTAGTTCAACTGGCAAATTGGGACAGGGGATCAATGGAAAGTTAATGAGCGTCAGATTTAATAAGAAAGGTATGGGTGAGTTGAGCAACTGTTGCTTTTGTCACCGTGAAGTGGATGTTCACAGTGAACCTCCAGGACCACACACTGCCATCTGTATTATTTCTCTACGTGATAATGTAATACAGAGGCGTTAACATTCCTCAGTTCAGAGAGCCATGCAGTGACAGCGATGATCCATAACAATAAAGCCCTGCAGAAAATATTAGTTTTCTTCTCAGCTTATACTCTCTGCCTTTAAACCTGACCTCAGCCTGTTTTCTGCCTTCGTTCTCAGCTTTACTGATTTATTGTATGCACAGACAGAGAAATAAGAAGCCAGCAAGTCCACGAAGTGTGTTGTTTTTGTTTCCCCCAGACATCAGCGAGTGTGTCTACAGGCGCACTAATATTGTACTATTATGAAGAATTTCACCGGTGATTAGTTTACTGCGTATTCTGTTTGGATATGTCAATAATACTCCAGTTTTATGAGGGTTTTTTTTTTTTTCCGGACATACAGTTGTGCTCATTAGTTTAAATACCCTAGCAGAATTTGTGATTCTTCTGCCATTTTTCAGAGAATATAAATAACAAAAAAACTTGTCTTTCACTCATGGGTAGTGGTTGGGTGAAGCCATTTATTATATATAAAAAAAGTGTTTGCTCTTTTTGAATCCTACTGACAACAGAAACTATCCAAATGACCCTGATCATAAGTTTACATACCCTAGTTCTTAATCCTCTGTATT
>JAPQRP010000016.1:24152967-24168767 GCA_037367295.1 Apogon hyalosoma | reverse complement strand
TATTTTCTCAGATGGTAAAGCTGCCCATTCTTCTTGGCAAAACACCTTCAGTTCCTTTAAGATTTTGGGTTTTCTTGTTTCAAGTTTGACTCCTCCCCAAAGTGGCTCAATGATATTGAGGTCAGCAGGCTGAGATGGACACTCCTTCACCTTCACTTTTTTTCTGCTGTAGCCAATGACAGGTCGATTTGGCCTTATGTTTTGGGTCACTGTCATGTTGAAACATCCAACACCATCCCATGCACATTCAGCCAGGGTACGTAAACTTAAGAGCACAACTGTATATAAATAATGTCAATTCCAAACTTTTGTCTTGGTTTTAGTGTGAAAACAGTTAAATTACATCATGAAAACGCTTACATCTATAAACAATCCTTTAAAAAAGTGTGAATAATGTGAACAACCTTGAACAAACTGACATTTTCTAAGAAAAATAGTGCAATTTTAACAATATTCTGCCTCAGTTTGTCATTTACACACGTACATTACAACTTCCAGATCACAGTGGAGCTACAAATGCACATTAAAATTACATTTCTCTTAATACAATTCAGGTCAATCACATTTTTTGTGAAAAGACAGTTTGTAAATGTACTTTTTTTTTTTTAACACTAAAACAAAGACAAGAATTTATAGTTGTCATTATTTGTGGTTATATGATTGTATTTTACAGGTCTGACCCACTTAAGATTGATTTGGGCTAAATGTGGAACTTGAACTAAAATAATTGTTAATACATTCAGTGTACTTTTTGCATTTCACAAATTAATCCCACAGGCCGTATTGAACCCTTTGGTGGGCTGGTTTAGGGCCGGGGGCCGTATGTTTGACACCCGTGATCTATGGTGTACTGAAATGTACACTAGTGTTGAACAGAATTAAACTACATTTCCTGTAGCCTGTTTATTATGTAACTTCATCCTAAGCACACTACTATTTATATAAACTTGAAATGTCATTATTAATATGCAGAATTTTTATCAGAGCCAACAAGATAAATGCAATATGTAAAACCAGAAACCAGGTAAGACAGACTAATGCAGCCCTAAAATAAGATACAATGTTGAGTTTTTGTTGAAAACTTTACGAGCTGATGGCTCCATTTTGTGGCTGTATTTTGTGCTGCTAATGAATTGTATTGCATCATTCTCAGAGGTGTTTTAATATTTAGTTTACTCCTAAAGGGGGTTAAGAAGCACCCTGTGGTTAAGCCTTTACCGAGCAAAGACGTTGTATTAAGTTGCACTGGTTTTCTCTGGGTCAACCTGAGTCAGTATCTTCAATGTCCTACTGCTGATAGTCAACATAGGATAGTAAATGTATTTTGGGATGACTTTGTAAAGCTTTTTTTTTTTTTTTCTTTTTTTTTACATTTTGTAGTTTATGCACTGTACAAAAGCTATTCAGTGTTTTCTGTAAACTATCTTTAGAAATAAAGTGAACTATTTAAAGAACTTGTTTTTTTTTCTTCATTGATGCATCTCCGATACAAGGATAAATCAACTGCACCAAATGCAATTTCCTTTCAAGTTTGCATTTGCAGGATGTAGATAATTAAGATTCCCAAAATACATTTGTGACTTAAAGCACTCGGATGTATTTGCAATGGATACATTTAAATATAGAAATACAATATGAATACATTATTGAAGACGTAATTTGATGAGTCTTGTCACTCCAGTCTAGTAATCTGCCCCTATTTTGTCTTGCTAGGTTCAGAGTCTAGTACAGTTGAAATCCACATTTCCAGTGAGCTACGAGACTATGACGACGTAGACGCTGATGGAGAATCCTTGGAGAACTCTGTGAGGCACTAGCTGGGGTCGCCAACAACCTGCCCATTATGCTGTGCTGTTTCTGTTCCGTTTTACATTTTGTGGCCTCTATTACACTACTGAGAGTCTCTCAAATATCAACTGGTCAGGAGGATTCATTAGCTGGTGCAACGGGACAGATCTACAGCTCCATTCCAAACCTTTAATTTCTCTATAAAGCATTTTAAATGTGTAGAACAGTGCAGTGTTTCACTTCAGGCAACTCACGGCAACTGGAGTCTTTTGTCGCTGTTACTTCATAAAACATTTCATGGCCTTTTCTTATTGATGCCTAACGGCCTGACCTTTAAAATTGCCTGTGGATCATTACCCCTGGCAATGTCACTAAACCTGATGTGATATGCATTCTTGCCAAAGTGCCTCAGAGGCACAAAACTTTAATAAGCTAATTAGTGTCTTTTCTGGAAACAATATGTAATATGTGCTCATTTATAGATCTCATGACAATTTTGTATTTTTTGCACTCCTATTTTATATTAAATACCCAAGTTATTTCTTACAGTTTTTGCTGATGACACTTTTTTTGATGTCTTCTGAGTGGTTTCAGATCTCTACAAAACAGTCCTTGCTAAGAAAATACACACACGACACAGGTTTCTTGTTTTCAGATATCAAAATAGAGTGATTTATTTGAGACACTGAATGACTTCAACATTTTGTCTTGGAAACAGGTGTCCACACCCTGGACCAGGGTAAGGGGGAGATAATAGCTGTCACAGCACTTAGTCCATACTAGGCTCCTCAGCACACGATGATGGCTAACAACTAACAGCCCAATTCTCAGTCTGACACAGACGATAATGGCTCTCAGCAAATGAAAACGTCAGAAAACAAAGATCCACCCTTGAACAAACAATTGTGACTAAACAAAAAAAGACACAAACAAACCCTTGGCCCTTCACTTTCAGCAAAATATGAATATTTGCCAAACTTGCCATGACAAAAAGTGCACTTAATATTGCTCTAAAAGAAACCGAATGAAAAGTAAAAAAAAAAAAAGAAAGAAAGAAAAAGAAAGGCAAATCAAAGTGGTGGCATGTTAGTTGAGGATAGTCTTTCACTTTACATATCTGAGTAAGCAGAGGGTAGACACACCGCTGACGTTCACCCACATTACAGACATTATATACGTGACACAGTCTGTTCAGCTGGTAGCATTGAGTGGGACGTAACAAGAGTTCAATCATAGCTCTAAGCAACAGCAGGACTTTGCTTGACCTTACATTTTCTGGTCAAAATGTGCTCTGAATTTTCTGTAGCTCAGTCGGTCGAAAGTGCCAAAGAGAAACCATGGTGATGCTCGAAAAGGCAAACATGTTTCTCGGCTTAGGTCTGGATTCTTCTCTTACACGTGGGACAGTGAGGTGAGTTTTCCTCATGTTGTTGACCAGATAATTCCCTGAATTCCGGTAATGAGGTGCACACATTTTTGGAAGCTTTTTAGCAATTAATAGAGGAAAGAAAAGTTCCTTAAATCTCCTTCAAATCCTTTTGCAACAGACTCGAAATGATAACATGATGTGCTAGTTATGAGTGGCCGACAGTAGCAAAATAGTAGAGGAAGCTGATGAAACATGCACTTTAAAAAAAAAAAAGTTGAGCCATCAATTATCAGCACAGATGTGACGGCTTTAGCCATTAATGAGCCCCCTCAGGATGGCAATAAAGTTTACTGTATATAAACATATATACACAGTATATAAGTCTGTGTATTAATCTAATTTACATATCTTTTTACATTCTTTAAATTTACATCCAAAAGGGAGAAAATTCTCTTTGTAAACCACACTTTTCACATCTTGTCCACAAAATGACATTTTCTAATCTCGAGTGAATTAAGCAGGACATTTTCAGAGGTTAGGACTATTTCTTGGCAGGTTTTTCTTTTGTTGCCCTGATGTTAAATTTGAGCAAAGAACTACCTTGTAGCGACACATTCAGGTTTGACTTTCAAAAGTCCATCTGTGGAAAACAGACAAAAAAAGCAGAAGTACTCTTGAAACAAACTATTTTCCACTGAGGAGAAGTTAAGCACCCTGTCGACAGACAATATCAGTACTTCAGGATTTATGTTACTTTTATCTCGTCCCCAGGTGGCTCTTTTGGAGATGATGTAACATTTGCTCAAAGAAATTCTTAAACCTCACCCTTTGTTACAGAATTTCTTGCCTAGTACAGCCAAAAGCACAAGCCCATCAACACTTTTCTCTTGTAAAACCCTGTTGTGTGTTTTCCTCTTACCCCGACAACAGCTGGACGAGCCATCCAAAGGGATCGCAATGCTTCCTCATTAGAAACCTTTTAAAACACGGATGCACCAAGGGAGTTGGATTTAGTCCAGTCTTGGGGGGATCTCTTAACCGGCCTCCATTATGCCTCAAATAGGCGCATGATAAAACACACATCAACAAACTGTAAGGTGCACTGAATTCAGTTGGTGCTGGCTCCACAGAAGCTGCTGCAGTCGTCTGGTGTTACCCATGTGAAGGTTACGTTTCACTCCACCTTACAGCCCTTCTTGAGCAAAGAGAGTGTTTGCTGATGTGAGAATAGAAGGCAATTTGCTGCACATTCCAGGATTCATCAAAGTCAAGTCTGCTATTTCCGGAGATCAAGGACACATACCTACAAAGTAAAACATGTGGTAGAATTAATTCAACATTTTAAGCTGTGCATCTCATTTTTATTTACAAGTAGTTTCATAGCTGACTGGAGTTGAAAAGCAGAAAACTACAGCATGTTTATATACATTTCAGTTCCACAGGGAAATATCAGTCACAATGGCTTACCGAGCCGTCTGATGCACTAGCACCAACTTTGTCCCCAGTACTGTTCCAACACACCTCAAAAATGCCACCGGTACCCCTGTAGCTGTGCACCAAAGCTCCAGTCTAAAAAACATCAGCACAAACAAATTAACTGCAGCTACGTTTTGCAGTGGTTGTAAATCTTGCGGGATAAATCCCAGTCAGACTCTTACCGTAGTGTTCCAAATGTGGACACACTTATCAAAGGAGCCGCTGGCCAGGTGTTTGCCATCAGGGCTAAAGGCCACACTGTAGACGGGTTCCTGGTGCTTTGTCAGTGTGTGAATACAAACCCCCCGTTCAACATCCCACAGTCGTACTGTTGAGTCAAAAGAGGCACTGTGGGTAGAGAAGAAAAGAAGACCAAAAATCACCACTCAGCACCACACGAATCTTAGAATTAAAGAGCTACAACATGCTATGTATGAAAAGTTTCAGTCAGGTTAGTGCTAAAGTCCATACTTATGACACTGATGTAATGTTTGCTATCTTGACCTAATGGTTACCATTAATTCAGGTTACTGTAAAAAACCTGTTAAGTTTGAATTCCATATCTGAACAAAATGTAATATTTACGTTTATTTGTTGTTGGCACATCATTCTAATCTGAAGTAGTAACAAAAGCAGTAACTAAAGATCTAACACCATCCTAAGAAGGTGCAAATTTGTCATCTGTGTTGCTTTGTACTGTGGTATTTGAAGAAAAAAAAAAAAAAGACAGAAAACTTGTCAAACAGCTAAGAAAAATATTTTAGAAACAGTCCCACCATAGCACATATGCAATAAAACTATGATTGGTAACCCTAAAACTGAGAAACTGTGGAAAACAGAAGTGACTGTTAAATAAATAAATTACTGAGACACAAACAGCTGGGCCAAACATGACAGCCAATTCGAAAAAATATCAGAAAAGGAACAAAGTTTAAGACAATTAAAAATTGCTTGCTGGAGACCGTTCAATAGTAGCATTTCCTCTGGATAATGAAGTCCCTGTCTGTGTGAATAACAGCACATTATTTCCAGTGTAAACTATAGGCAGGTACGCTGGGCTGTCAGCTGAGGCTGTAAATTCCAGTGCAATCTGAACTTGACCTGTTGGCTGTGGGCCACTGACAATTACTAGCACTGGGATTTGCCTGGAACACAGTTTCCTCTGAATGCCAAGCTATGACAATTGTACCTTTCTCATGCACACATACAGCACACAACCCTGGACAACTATGAAAAAACAGGTGCATATTTATTTATTTAATTTTTTCCCAGGTTGTTCTAAGCACACAACCCTGGGCTTTTCTCTCAGGACTGAGCAGTGTGGGTGTTTGCATTGCATGGTAATGAATGTGAGCTATGTGTGAGCCGTGTCCCACCTGGCGAGCATGATGTTGGAGTTGGGGTTGCTCGTGCCAGGGCCTGTGGGGCTCCACTTGATAGTGTAGATCTCTTTACTATGTGCTTGGAGGTCATGGACACATGACTCCTGCTTCATACTCCAAATCTGTGTGAGAGTGAAGCAACAACGGAAAGTCAGGCTAAAACAAATTACCACTCATATTTGCTTCATTAAACTTTAAAAAGCCAAGATTTACCTTTAAGGTCATGTCATCTGAACAGGAGGCGAGCAGCATACCTGATGGATCCCACTTAATGGCATTAACTTCATTCTACAGAACACAATAACTCATTAGTATGACTGAGTGTCTAGGGAATATTTATGGTATGGTGTCTGATGAGATTTGCAAAGCAACATAGGAAAAGCTTACTGTGTGGCCCTGGAAAGTCTTGAGAGGCCGGTCGTTGCCAAGGCGACATACGTGGATGCACATGTCTGTGCTGCAAGAGGCGAAGGTAGTATTGTTCTGCCAGTCGACATCCAGTGCTGGAGCTGTGGATAATTTAACCACACATAATAAAACCACGACTGAGCAGGGAGCATTCTGCATCCTATTTACCATCTCTGCAGTAAAATCATTTCGTCGTCCTGGATACATAATAAACAGTTTTACCTGAGTGAAAAGGGAACTGCTGCTTGGCCTCTCCTGTGTGTGCATCCCAAATGATTGTCGTCTGGAAAACATAATTGGGCATTTCAAAACGGCACAACATTTCTTTGTAGGTCATTCTAAAATGTAACATTAAGGCCTGGCAGGGCTCAGAATTAATACTGAAGACATCAGTGAACTTCACATGTTTTAGGTGATGATTTTCTGATGATAGACAGCAGAATGAGTATGAAGTATGAATGTTATTTATTAACACATTAAAACTACATGTTAGCTAGCAGCTACTTCTGAGCCAATTTCAACCTGTGATGCCATAATAGTACAAATCTTTAACCATAACATTATTTGATGAAAGATCCACACTTATCAACCACAAACAGTGAAAATGACCACATTACACTCCACAATATCCAAAAAATGCTCAAATAGTTTGCCTAAAGATTATCTACGGATGCTTTTGCTTTCAATAACCATTGCAGATATAAAGAATTTAGTGCATCGGTTTGTGAAGATTTTTACTTTTATTATTTCTAGATGGTTTAAATAACATGTAACTGCCTCCTTAAATTTCACAATATTGCTAAAAACAGTAAATCATAATATAGAATACGAAGGCTGAATGATCAGGAATTTCAAGGTCTATGCCTCGCTTTCCAGGAGAACAGTTTTATATTGTAGATTATTATACAGATTTAACCTTTGGCAGGTGATCTGAAAATGTTAACTGTAAGCCTAAAGAAAAAAATATGAGGTCATTGCCATTAAAAGAGACATTTCCTCATACTTAAGGACATGAAATACCTTATCTACGCCAGCACTGAGAATCGAGTTCCCCTTCTTGTTCCACTTCAGTGCAAATATTGGCCCTTTGTGTTGCCCCAAGGTGCTCGCCAGATTTCCTAATGGATAAGAGTCACATTTAATTCTTACAGAAAAGTTCCTTTAAAATAAAACCTACATAATTCACAGCACCAATCTGATAACAGTAACAGCATCATTAACAGAGGACATACCATCTTTTGTCCATATCCTGGCAAATCCATCATATGAACCTGTTGCCAGGAGCGTCCCGTCACTCTGTTGGATGGAAAAAAAAAAAAAAAAACACAAAACTGTTGCTCAGCTGTTCAACACATGGTGGAAGTAGAGGAAAGATGTGGATGGATGATTTGGAACATACATTCCAGTCGAGTGATGTGACGTCTTTGTTGCTGGGGACATCCTGGCCACCTTCTCGGATACAGTGGCGAAGAACCAGCTGGGTGGAGTTGGAGTTGTTGTTCTCATTGAGGTTCCAGATTCTGGCAGTGGAGTCCCCTGAGCTGAACAGAACACAAATGCAGCAGGAGGGGTTTAAAAGACAGTTGAAATACAAGCAGTCAGCTTTGGTTCTGATGTAGCCATATATCTCGCTAAATAATAGCCATAGTATGCACGCTGTGTATTATAAGTCGTCAAGTATAAATTAAAACCTGTTTCAGCACAGACGCAGACTTACCCCGAGGCGAGCAGATCACTGACAGGGTTCCAGGCACAGATGAACACCTCTGACTCATGGCCTCGAAGCACTGTTGCTTTGCTGGCTGGTATCTCGACATCCACATCCATCTCCATGGGCTCATTGTGGTTGTCTAACAACAGCAAACGCACACACAGAAACACACAAAAACAGGTATCAGCACCAGGGACAGGAATTGAGAGCATGACTCAAAACTGCCTGATCCATCTGAATTGTATGCCCTGGGGCTTATCAAATCCTTTTATGGATGCTTGCATGTGTTTCTAAGAGTTGTGCATTGCAAAAGAGTGATGTCAAGCTCATGTGTCTACGGTGCTGGAACAATGGCAACAAGAGGGAGTCATGGTAGAGGAGGAAGTGGTCCAAAGCGTGACCAGACAGAGATATTATATAAGACAAACAGTTGTGTTCATGCTGAAAACACAAGCAAATCTATTTCTTCCGGCATAAAACATATACCACTATTTACCATCGCTGCTATGGGGCCATAATCATCAAAGTATAGTAAAAAGGGTTATTTTCATTAAGTTCACTCTAAGGCTCCATTTAAAGTGTATGAGAACAGCAGATGCTTGAACCCCTAAAATATGTAAAGCTTCATGTGTTTTCTGAGCAGTACTTTCATGCCTTTCTGTGTGTTCCGACAGCAAACCCTACCATACTCGCACAATAACTCCTTCTGTTGCCATCCACGCCTTAAAATTAAATTCCTGAAGGATATACTGACACCATCATCTACTCCTGTTCCCCTTGTCTAGAGCTGCACCTGATCTACACCTCTCTGGTTTCACACACAGAAAAAGCTGTTCAAAGGCTATATATAGCACAGTCTGTGAAAACAGCTCAGTGGGTTTTGTTTCTCTTTATATCACCAGTGCCATAATTTTCACATAAGTATCATCTAAAATAAAAACAGATAGTGGTTACTGATATTAATGAAACTAAGCCTTTGGTTTAATTATATTTAAGCGAAAATGTATCCTACATCTCTATGAGCTTAAATAAATGGGTAATCGATTGTATTTCTGATTTTTTTTTTTTTTTTATATTGTGAGCTCATTTGCTGAGTTTGATGATAATCTAATGAAAGAACTTCTGCACAGGCACTTGGAATTTGGCTTCTCTTACTCATGTTGTGAGTGCCATTCTCCTCCCCGTTGACAGTGGCTTCTCCGTTCTTTGGTGGATTAGACTGGTTTCCAGAGGTGGACGCTGCCATGGCGCAGGCAGCCTGCTGTTGAGCTAACTTGTCGCGGAAGGCCTGCTGCCGCGTCTGTACCACATCAGGCATCACTGCATCAATGAGTGACAACGACTCAATTGGCCGACCATCAAACACTGTACCATCCTGTCGGGGGAAACAGACAACACTTTGAAATCTGTGATTTTTAATTGGTGCATTGTCAAGATTGGTCAAAATAAGCATCAGTTGCGGAGGTGAAAAGGTGTTTTCTAATCTCAGTTGCTCAGCAAGTCATCTTCAGTAATTCTTTCAAGTATAAAGATGAAATAAACAGGGCATCAGTGATCAAACTGTGTTTCTGCATTATTAAGCATCAGAAAACAGCTGTAGGAGAACAGCGCATCTCTGCCCTCACCTCATTGATGCTGATTTCTGCCTCCACATACTGAAGCCCCTTCTGCAGAATGGAGATGAGAGCTGCAGGGGGCACTAGTGTTCCATTGATGTTAGACTGGCTGATGTGGCTTTCAATGCCAAAGGTGAATGCTGAATGGGAGAAACCTGAAAACAAAAAAAAACATTCAGTCATTAATGTGGAGCTGAACACAAGGTGTAAACAAACAAGACAAATAATCAAAGGTTTTTATCTGTGATTATGAAAACAGAGATGACTGCAGCTAAATACAAAATTAAAAATGACAAAACAACTCAGACATACAAGTACATAAATTCAAAAGCTAATGTCATTTACAAAACAGTTTGTATTTTGCAAATTTCAGAGCCATTCTTAATAAGTAATGAAACCCAGCAGCTATGAATTCATTTATTTATGTCCTATAGACAAGTGTACTGCATACTGATATCTAAAAGGGAAATGAAAACAAAACTTCTTCATTTTAAGCAAACAAATGACTTGATCGCTTCCATCTTTTCAATTATGTGTGCACTGAGCCTTTACAAACTAAAGATGCATTGAAATGGTACTTTCTAGTTAATGCTGAAATCAGAAGAGCCATGATGTTAACAAAATTCACTCGCAAAACTGAAAGCACTCTAACTAAACCCATTTATTTCAGCTGCAGTGTGTTTATCAGATCAGTGAGACAAACCTGATTCTTGGAGGTATCTGTAGACCAAGAAGTTCACTTCGTCACTGGTAATACTCATCTTAACCCAGCCAAAAGGGGGCGGTCTGCTGGAAGGATAGGTTCACTCTGGAAAATAAACAAAGTAATGACTACAAACATCCTGCCCCCTCAAAAGTTTTCAAAGGTGAATAAGTAACATGTCTTAACTTTCACTTTTACTTTGTACAGTTGCATAGTATCACCCACCCCCCACCCCACCCCCACGTCACCGCTTCAGTCACCTGCATGTGTCCCCTTAAATTTCCTGATTACCACCTCATGTCTGACTATCTGGAACCGGACCCGGCATCATCTTTGTGCATACTGTACATATTTTCTATGCAGAGATGGAAATATAAAAAGACAGTCAATGCAAACAAGCCCGTTTGTACTCTTTTATTCCCCTCACCCAATGAGAATCGATGAGAGAATCGATAAGGAAGCGGATTGATAAGCAAAATAGATAATCGGAAACGTTAAACTCTTATCAATTCCCATCCCTATCTAACACATGATGACCCATTTTGATTATGCTCCAAGAACAGATACAACTTCTGCACACTGCACAAATTCACCCAAATTTCAGTTTGTAATGGAACTGTGTATAGGGTTATGGTTGATTAATCTACTGATAAGTTTCAAATAAATGATTACTTGGTTCAAAAAACTGTGGAAAATGTAGATCATTGTTTCCCGAAGCTCAACATCATGTGCTCAAATATCTTGTTTGATCCACAACCAACTGATATTCAGTTGATTGTCACAGAGAAGTAAAAAACCAAGAAATATTAAAAATTTAAGAAGATTAATGGAATTATTGTTGCAGCTTTGAACACAAATACACATGAGAAAGCTCTGACTTCTACCCTCTGTTAGTATGTGCTCACTCTAGTTCCGTTCATTGTCACATGATCGCCTCTTTCGACAACATTGGTGGCTGGGTCACTTAACCTGTGAATCTATGTCTGGTACTGAAAGTAAGTATTTGTTGCCCCTCTTCTCTGGCCTAATGGGAGTGTCTATATCCATTTGGCTTCCACAGAGATCTGAGTGGTGCTTCCCATTAGTGACCCAGCCATCCATCTAGATGGGAAGAGCCCTGATAAGGTAGTAAGGATATTAAATGCCAGTCTACTTCCCATCTAGTGAATTACAGAAGAGAGCAAGATGCTAATTATTCGAGTGAGCCGAGCTGACCTTCTCTTCAGATTTATTTTCAACAAACAGAGGTATCTCACAGACTGCAAATTAACAATTCACTTGAGATCATCTAAAAACTGAAGGGAGCAGAGAAACAAAGAGACAGTTTAATTTAGTAATTTCTCATTTCAGTCCAGATATTGTCCTCAGGCTGATGAATGCTGTAACAATATTGAATTCATTATTTCTCAATGGCTTCTGCAGTCACTTCATCAGAATAAATGCAAATGGTGGTGAAACAACCTTCTCCATACGCTGCCCACCCACACAATGTAAACACTAACAAAAGAACAGTGCAGAAAAATAAGAATAACAGAAACATGGTATTTAAGCAGGTTAAGTTTTGACTGGAAAAATACTTAAAAGAAATAAGCTGGAACCTGAAAATGAGTCACACCAATATGCAACAGGGAGATAAAGGGACAGACATTTTCCTGAGAATACAAAAAAAAGGGGGTGGTGGTGTCAGGTATGAAGACTGCATGGTTGTCCAACTTTCATTCCAAACAGACCCACTCAAGTTCCCCTTTGGTAGCATAGCAACAAGAGAGATCAGGCAAAATAGACAGAGAATGGTGTTGTCCCAATTACCAGTGGGCATACAGCCAGAGGGGTTGAACATGTTGCTCAACATGAATTATTCACCCTTTCACCTTGGTATATTCTTTCAGATGGAGTCAGTCTTCATTGTACCACAGTCGACATGCTATGGGCTGAAATTATAACAATCTAGCCTAGTAAGTGGTGAAAAAATACTGCAATAGCAGCAAAACACACACTAAAACCTCATAGAAATATTATTAAACTTCAACTAAGATGCCTCAGTGTCTTTTGTAATATTTGACACAGAGCAGTAAAGTAAATTGACATTAACAAAGAAATGGTCTCATCTTGCAGAAACAAAACAACACTGAGCTTGTACTGGCACCTGAGCCACTGGGCCCTACTTTGCCCACTGCCACCATGTTTTTCTTTAGCTAATTAGCTTACACATGGGACTAAGAAGGGCTAGCCACATCAAAGCAACAGAGCTCATGAGGCTGCTACCACTACATACTAAACAACTGGAAACATAATTAACAGGCAGCCTGGAGGGAAGAGCAGCAGCAATAATCCCACTATCAGATGGGCCCACGATGTCACCATCCATTACACAACTGCCTCGGCATCCAAGTGCTTGACAAAACAATGTGTCTTTAAGGAAACCTGACCTAGCACTAACCTCTACAATCCCTCTGGTTTGTTCACTTTGAAGTCTTAAGTGAAGTCAAAGTATGAGGATATGATTCCTCGTGAAAAAAAAAAGACCTTTCAAAGAAAGAAAACATCATTCCTTGTGAGACTGCAACTGTACATGTACCTGTGCAAGATGCAAATCTACAATATATAGATTGTAAATATATATTCTAATAGCAAATTTCTTCTTATGACATAATACTCAAATGTATTTATAGCAGGGCTTCAGTGTGTGATATAGGCTATTGAGATGGTTTTGCTTTAACTTAGGGCTGGGAATCTCAGGGTACCTCATGATACGATACACGATACATTGCTCATGATCACAATAATATCTCAATATGGTGATACAGAGATTATCGATATACTGCTCTTAATAACCTATGATATATCCATGTGTTTGTAAGGGTGAAACAAAAACAAACAAAAAATACATTTCATAGTTTATATTTTGCAGCATAATTTAACCAGAGTACAATCAGCAACAGTGCAAAAAAAAAAAAAAGACAGTTTTAGTGCAACATAACTGTAAACAAGATTTTTTTTTAGGTGTCTGACAAACAGTGACACTATTTTAAACTCACTCAGAAAACACAACATCTCTTGTTTCTCAAATGTGTATGTTTGCCGTGCATCATATTTTTGTGAGACAGTTCTTACATATTGCAAACTCCTTATTCAGCTTTGTCCCATCCACACTATAAAAGCCAAAGTGAGTCCACACTTTGGATTTAAACGATGCCGGTGCATCTTTCAGTTCAACTCTACTGCTAGAGCCTGCCACATTAGCGGTGTTATTTGTTTTTTTCTTGTTTTGACTTTGGCCCAATTTTCAGCCATGAGGAGTGCCCCTTGGATGACATGTAAAACGGTGACTCGACTCACTAAGGAGGAACGATGGAAGAAGTTGATAGTGGCTGTATTTTAATAATAATATTAAAAATGGATACACCGTGAGAGCACATCGATAATCCATCGTAAGATTAAATATTGCGATAGTTTGCCATACACTCCTACTTTAACTAAACCAACCAAACCAATCCAACTAAACTAAATCCAACAACATTTTACAATACATCTTGTTTACCAGTCCACTTAGCCAGCTCTGGCCAAAATGTGTGCTGCATAAAAATATCTGTTTTTGTCCTCACACTGAATTGCTTTTTTCATGCTTCTAAAGACCCAGCCAAGAAAATTAAACTGATAAAAAGAGGTCAGCAGGAGCTGCAGTAATTTAAGCTTTCCAATGACAAGGCCAAGTATGTATGACTATAATTTTACACCTAGTCCCTTAAATTGTTATAATTACCTGATCTTAAAGATTTGACTGCAGTTGTTTGACCATTTTCTTGAGTGATATGTTCAGAATTATTAGGATACAGCTACTGAGTCAAAACACAAACATCTGATTTTAATTTGACATTTATTACCCTCTTGCAGCAATTACTTGACAGTGTAAACTACCTCAATGGTTCAAGGCTTCCAACTTTACTTGCTGCTGTATTTCCACATCCTATAACTATGGTCAAAGGCTCCATGAGCTTCCACAGCTCTGCCTGTGGCTGTGCAAAGTTGCCACTGCCCTTCAACTCTGTAGTGGGTGCTATTGATTATCTACAGTGATCACACAGAAAAGATCCTTATCTGAAAAAAGTGGAGGATTTTGCAAGTTACTGTCACAAAACTGTGGTTCCTCAAAACTACATTTTGTGTGTATGTAATGAGACTTTGTCTCTGACAAAATGATGCCTGCCAAGGGTTTCTGCACGCTCGGGTCAGGGGTTGGGCGCTAACAAACAATTACATAATTACAGAGGTTTATGAGCTTGTGTGAATTTATGACCCCCTCAGCAAGAACAATGCAGGCACTAAATGAAGACCTTACTATTGTAACACACAAGGTGTCATTTAGATAATTTTTTAGTCTGACAAACTGCACTACTAGCCTACCATTTAAGTAAACACAGTTTATAACATGTGTTACAGCTCCACTTTAAGTTGCATCAACCATTTTGTCTCTCGACTTTCCTGAGTCAAAGTCATTAAAATTTATTTCAAATTTGATGAGTTTCCTGGCAGCATCACTTCAGATTTCATAGTTTTGTTTGTTTCTCGGGTTTTTTTAATTTTCAAAAAAGTAGGATAAAATAAAGAAAGTGATAATGATTATAGCCATTACTTACAGCCTTACTGCCAATTTAAGCATGTATTTACATATACAAATAATTTTCATCAAAGTCATATGTTTACTGGGCAACGAGCTCTGTTCAAACAGTACTGAAGAATAAAAAGAATGAGTAATGCTTCGGTGCTTTATAAATTTCCTCTGGCATTTCTAATCACAGCCATCAACATTTACACATAATAAAAATGTACTTCTGTATTCACAAGAAATGTCAGGTAACATTAAAAACAATACATTTTAAGTGTATGCACATATTTATAGTCAAGTAATTTAACAACCAAATTCTTAAGATAAAGTCTTATTGTGAAATTGATTGATTGTTCATTATCAGCCACTCTAAAAATTGGCACATTAAAGTTCCAGCCTTTTCTAATCTAACAGAGATCACTTTACTTGTATAATGACTGTTTGCTTAACATCTCTCTATACATAAAACTATTCCTCAATCTCTACAGAAAAAATATGTTCGTTAAAAACATAATGCAGCAATAAGTACTACACAACCAGCCATCTCCTGCCCATGCAGGATTTGAAAAGAATGATGTTGAAAACCAGCATACCAGGGACCCCATTTTCTCCTGAACAGTCACCTCCTGACAGATGTGCAAACAAGACCTGGAAACAGCAGCCATTTTCTCTTGAACTGCTCTGCTGAGTAAAACCCGCCTTTGAAGCTTCTGGTTGGGCTGCAGTCTAAGGGGGGAGTGA
>JAPQRP010000016.1:24110168-24142582 GCA_037367295.1 Apogon hyalosoma | reverse complement strand
TCTCTGTGTTTCTGTGTGTCTATATATATATATATATATATATATATATATATACACATTTCTTTTTAGGTTATATGTATCAAATGGACAAAAAAAGAATACAAGAAACCCCACTTTTGTGCATTTAGTGTACTGTTGTGAGTAATGTAAATGTGTATTTTTGTAAAAAAAAAAAAACTTGGACTGGAGGAAGAATAGCTGCTGTTATAGGCAAAAGCTAATGGGACTTTGAAGCAAACTATTTTTACATACAGTACAAATTATGCTTTAATCGCTTCCAGAAATGTTATGCCCAGGATCACACACGATTTAGTAGAATAAATATAAAACAATAGTAGCCATTGAAAGACTGCTATAGTAGGGGACACAGAAACAGTGCTGCCTGTTTCTTTTTTTTTTTATTCTGGGATTCATTGCAGAGTGCATGGGCCCTTTGTAAAATGTAAACAGGTCTTCCTTCTGCTCCTCTACAGCAGTAACAGTGTGCAACACAATATACTGTTAGCTTTCATCAACAAACTGGCTCAAAGCACAACACAGAGTTGAACAACTCAAATACACAAGTAAAAAGCCTGAGTTTTACATACCAACGCTTTAAAATTGTTTTTACAGTCCACTGGTTTCCCCCGATATTCAATATTTCCCTGTATTTTCTCGCGCTATTTTATTGAAATGCAATCATCTCAAGAGGAAGACACATTCACAAATGCTAAACTAATATAGCATTTTGAGACAAAGACAATGAATATAAATAAATTCAGTTCACAGAGGACATGGGGATGTCAGTGGCTGATGTGCAGATTCTGCAGGACCATATGCTGCAGAGATATTCCTGCCAGAGCTCTTCTCTTGATCCATTTTTGATGAAAGCAGATAAATGGATATATGAGCTCACCACACTATCCTGTCAAATAAAAATTTCCTCAGTCCTCATTTTCTGAAACCAAACTGTTGAATAGATTACAGAGAAAAGTCAACACATTTTGTTACTTTTTTTTCCTCCATTCATACATCTGGTCCTGGATAAGATTCTGACCATCTGCACAATAAATCATGCCTAATGTTTCTACAGTAGTCTGTTGGGTTTCACTGTAAGGTTATTTCCAATGTACATGGCCATTATAATTATTTTATATATGTAATGCCCATATTTTCTAAATCACAAGCCAGTATATTTTTTTTTAGTTAATGTATTTAACACACATTTTTGTCAAATCAGTAATAAATTCTAAAAGAAAAGGCCTGCAAATGATAAAACACACTGTATATGTCAAATTTGCTTTTAAACTGTACTAGAGTGGCTGAAAAAGCCCAAATTTAGCAATTTAACAATGTCTTAAAATGTCACTATCCTGTTGTATTGTTATGCTGATGTTTATATGTTTATCTCTGTGATGTTGACTGTTGTTACGCACACATTTGCAAACAAAGAAATAAATGTTGCGAAGCTTAAAATTAGACTGCTTGGTTGTCTCTAACTGTTTTACATGGCAATAAATAGTATACTATATTTATGACTTCACCCTTATCCAAACTTTTTTTTTTTTTTACATAAATAACTATAATTTAAGATTAGAAATTGTGAGAGTTGCAGAGCGCTCTGTTTAATGAAGGACACATTATTCAAAGAGTTTTTTTAAAAAAAGAGGGAGAAAGATGCTTTTAAAATTAGTAACTATGCTGGTTTTAAAAACAGTTTAAGCTCCAGGGACTTAAAACTAAGTCCCCACAGACAAACACTAGTAGTAATGTTGTAAACTCAGCCTGCTTTGTGTTGCTGTTAAATCCTAAACCATGTCTCAGCTTAGGCCATTTGGCTTTCTTTGTATTACATCAGCCCTGTGCCATTTGAAAACTACCAGGGCACCATTTGACCAAGCAAATCCACAAAGCATGCTACAGTGTATGCGCCTCGCTCGCTTACTGTTTAATGTATAAATTCTCAAAAATCTATTCAGTCCTCTCTAATCTTTCCATGCTGCCTTCTGCCCTTTTTTGCACTTCTATTACATGGTGTATGGTAGGAGCTCTTCCTGCCATAGAGCTGGAGCTGACCTCCTAACAAAGAACAGGTTCAATCTGGCTCCCCTCCCCCAACCCGGGAAGCTGATGAGGGTCACATGACCTTTCTAGACAGCACTGAGGAGCAATGGTAATATGTAAGGGTGGGGGAAGGGTGCTGTAAGTCACACGACTCTTGTTATGTCGTTATTAGGCCGGGGAAGTGTGGGGAAAGCTTAGTCTCCGGCTGGGGAATATCCAGTTGGGTATCTATTCCTTTTTATGCCTTGGTGTCCATTGACATATTGGATTTACTTCTCTAAGCCCTGCTGCTGTATTTACACTGTGAAGAGAATAGGAGCATGGGGGCCTGGGCCTCAGAGCTGTCTGGAAGAAAAGGCTTCAGTATCTCTGTGTATGTGTGTGTGTGTATGTGTGTGTGTGTGTGTGTGTGTGTGTTTGTCTGCACGTATGAGCTTGTGCCATTAGAGAAAAAGAGAGAGCCTTCCTTGTATACACACTGTAAAACACCTCCCCCACTGTCTTACTCCCCTCCCCCGCTGCAACCATCTACACTGGCTAGAGATGCAGAAGGGTTTCTGTGGTACGCTGTTATGTCATAGTCTCCAGACCCATTTTTTTTCCCCAGACAAAACAAACCAGAACACACAGACAAGATCTCTGATTTCACATTTGAATATTTTTATCCCCAATCGGAAAATTAAAACAGACAAATAAGTGTACAGTGTAGTTAAATATGTTCTTTAAATGCCACTTTTTCATTGTGTCAGGTTCATTTTTTCCAAACAACAAAGGGTGTAGAGAAGCATGTTGCTTCAGGAAGCTGCCCCCCCCCCAACACACACACACACACACACACACACACACACATACACATAAACACACATACACACACACACTTTAATCAAATTCCTTTGGCAGAACTGGGGGAGGAAAAGAAGGCGGGAAAAAGCAGACAGATGTCAAAGATTCAAGGGTCGGGCACAGAGGTCAAGGGTTGGTGACCTGGGCATAGCCCCCTTCCCTTTCCTCCCCCTCCCAGCACAATGACTGTCAATGACTTTACAATGCCTTTTTACAGTGACATTTAAATCTTCCAACTAAATGTCTCTAAAAGGCAATATTGCTTTGGAGCTTCACTGTTTCTTTTCTTCTGAATTTATTGTTCTATAGCTATTTGATGCTATAATCCAGTCAATCATTGCAAACAATGCTGAACACAGAGTATTCAAATGTAAGCACATGTGAATGAGAAAAGCATGATTTTATCGTAGCTTTTCTTTGTGTCATATCCTTTCATATCAACAGCTCCCTGCATCTCCTAAATTTCACTAATGATGAAACCTCTTGTGATATTTATTAATACTGGTGTTGAGTTCCCTTATGATAATTCCAAATTGGCTCGCTTTTTTTGTCATGTTTTGATGTATGTTCCGTCCTGGTTAAAATAGATCTATTAAAAAAACATTCTTTAAAATATAGGGCAGGGTTGAGATGGCGTTCAGCTTACAACCCGAGGCCATTTTAAAGCATTCCTACTGTATTATTTCTAGCTGGGAACTGACACTGTATTGTTAGCTCAGAGACAGGGGGGATGGGCATGTCTGCTGTGCACTGGATCACTGGTTTCAGCCTCCTGCTTTGTCATAGCAACATAATGCTGTGTAATGGGCTTTCACTCAGCTAGACACCTAATACAGCATTGTGACATGTCACTGCATAATCACACTCCTGACCTAAATGTTTAAGAGGTTGCTTTTTTTTGTTTGTTTGTTGTTTTTTTTTTTTTTTGTTGTTGTTGTTCCTTCTGTAACTCAGCACTGTTGAAGCACCAAAGAGAAAAAAGAAAGAGGAGAAGAAGATTTACATATGGAAGAGAGAGAACAGATTACACAACTGATAGGAAAGAACAAACTGTATTATCATGCATCCTGATTAAAGCCACTCATATGGTGATGGCAAGCACCTCATTATCTGATATGCAAAATGCAATAAATCAGATTCAACATTTCCTTACCAAATTAGGTTATGATGCATTAATTAATCTTACTAGGATCTAAGAGTTGCACATAATTTGCAAGTATTTCAATGTGTGAGTATATATGCATGCATATGTGCTGTATGTGTGGGTGTCTGTGTGTGTGACTGGGCAAAGACAAAGGAAAGATTACATTGAATCTCAAAATGTGTTCTATTTTCCATCATATATGATAATTGTTTGTTTCAGATGAGAGCATAAAATCCCCCTGATAAATTCTTCATTGTTGGGTATTAATTCTGGATCATCTCCTGGAAAATACTCTGAGGGAGAGAAAGAGTGAGGTGTCAAAGACTTGTCTGGGCTCACATTATATCTGTGGCCACATTGCCATCTAGTGGTTGAAGGGAGACACACAACTAGTAGATGAGGGTTGGGACCTCCTTCATTTGGAGAATTCTCTGTCTGTACATAAGTGCCAGTTTCACAGCTCTTTGTCTATTTATTCTAGACCTATCTGATGTGAAAACAAACACCAGCCCACCTTGCAAAAAGGTGCAGTTAATATCATCTGGCCTGATAACAACCGCCGAGGGATATTCAGCTATCAGTCAACCATCACTGTCCAAACTGAGACCAAAATGTAACTTTAGCTCAGAGTGTGGGTGGTTTATATGTGAAAAACAGCTTGTACTGGACTATCATCCTGCAGCATTTCATAGCGCTGCATTGTTTTGGGAGTTGGTGAAAGAAGGAAAATGTTTCATGCAGGCATCTAGAACCCCTCCATGTTAAGTAGGTTTTTCCAACCTCATATACAAGACTAATATTTTCACAGGGAATGTTTCTTGTAGACACATGGGTAGTGAATAGACTTGAAATTATGAATTGACAAAGAAGTTTCTGTATAGGAAAGAGTAAAGTTTTTTTTTTTTTTTTAAGGGACACAAATGCATAATCCATTCTATGATCAGACCAATATACAGACACACACAGATTAACATTAAGTAGTTAGAAAAATACAAATCTGGATATAAAAGCAAATTTCCCTATGATATTTCTGAAATAATCCCAAAAATCAGACAGATATTGAGTGTTCCAGTTACATACCAACATTATTATTAACATGACTATTAAGCAGCTAAGTGCTGACATGGGTAAGGTTTTGGTGTCAATGTTTAGATTGCGTTTAAAGACAAAAATTATGCTTCCCAAAACTCAGGACTGATATTAAATCATAGCCTCATCATATTAAACAATAATAAATGTAGGTACAGACCCTCAGTTTAGACTACCATGTGAGGGTTTGATCTCATCACAACCTAATTAGCAACAGACAAAGATGATTTATTCTGAAAACAATACTGATAGTCTCAAAAATTTGGCATATACTGCACAATGATGACTATGTTCCCATTTGTTCTGTGAGTCTATTGTACTAAAACATATGGCAACAACACCTCCAGATGATTCACAGTTCAATTCTAAGATAAACACAGTATTTTTAGCATTCCTCAGTCTCAGTTCATTAAAATGCATTCAATCCCCCAAATTATTATGGCATATCCGGTTCATACAACTGAAGTTATTCATGTTGCAGTGCTGCCTCCCATTGAACTAATCTCCTCCTTTGTTTGCTATAGTGTTCACAACAAAAGCCAGTTGTCTCCTCAGATCCGGATGGTCTCTCATCAAAGGTGTGAACTGTAAGTCCACCTGCACCTTTAAGGATCAAAGATACTCAAGTGTTTGATCGCCATGCATGCTCTTTCTCAGGAATATGCAGGCTGAAAACTGACACTAGTGTGTTATCTCTTGAGATGCCTTTTGTCAGATCATGTGACAGAGAAACCCACATTTTTTGCAGCTCTGTTGTAGTCGGTCCCTCGTCTTACCAGCATATCCCATCAAAAGAAAGCACAAAGAGGACACAATGTAACCAGCGGTGCTTTTGAACAAATACGTAACACAGAGATTAGTAATAATATAATGATTGTATGAAAACAAAAAATGAACATATCATGTAGTTTGCTGTTTAGCATTGAACCTGGGCATTTTATGTTATGATATTTGGAATATTTTGTGAATATTAAGAGATCAGAGAGTTGTTCAGATAAAAAAAAGCTTTAAAAGCAGCTGCTGGAAGTTTCCAAGCTGATTCATTGTTGGTAAAGTTGCAGACAAATAACCATCAAAGGAGTAGCTCAAGTTATTTGTACATTACAGGGAAAAAAAGAAGTCCATAGAGCACTTGAGGCTTTGTCGTGTTCATATTTTATCAGACTGTGCAGGTCTGTTTACATAGGTGAACATTGTTCTTCTAGGCTCATTGTAATAATAGGTGAATGCAGTGACGTGGGCCAGATATGAAATGGAATCCCTCCTTAGGTCAGACAAACATGCCCTTTCTAAAGAGCTCTTCAGTGTATGTTCACAAGTGGGAGAGGTTTTTCCCAGTCAATGAAAGCATGGCGTCGAATGGATACGTGTCCCACAGGCTGCAGGAGACATCAGGACCGCACACAGACAGTGTGTTTCCTTCTCTGCTCACTATAAAACCCCCCACCACACATGGCTGTAATAAGCCAACAAATTAAGCCATTATACTGTTTTTAAGGTACACAGACATCCGCGTTTAAATATTTTAAGAGTGGCAAGGGATCTCTCACTGCAAGTTCCATTGTATGTCTGAGACCACCAGGGAAATGAACGCACATCCGTCTTATCATTAGAGCATCGTGAGATGGTTGGTATGATACATAGTCATGCTTTCATAAATGTACAGCAGGCTGGTGCTCATGTTATTGTTCTCCATTTACTCTCACTAAGCATTTATGAATGAGCTTTTATGAATAACAGGATTTTTTTTTATTAGGTGATCCCTGTAATTGTTAAAGATAGCGCCTGTTGTTCAGGATGTACGCAAATGTGCATTTTATCATTTCAGTGGAGAAACATGGGCTGAACTATTTGGCACAAACCATAATTGGCCCGAGGCAAAATGGCGACCTAAGCCAAGTCTAATGATGGTGTGTGAGTGTGTTTTACTCTCATTTTGTATAGAGTTTAAGAGCAACACCTATAAAACTTCATTATGCTGCTGCTGTAATAGTGTTCAGGGAAGTACTCCATGAGCTGACAAAAGCAGGAGTGTCTTGTAAACCCTTGAGGGAACTTTCTAATTAAACACTCACTCCTTAACTCTAATAAATAGCGAGGATTTCGAGCTTTTCCTACATGTCATATTTTCTCCATACCTTAGGCTAGAAAATCATGCCAGAAGTTGGGAGTCCAGCTTAAGGAATTTAGTCAGGATGGTTTTAATAGTTTTCCATGTAGAATTGTTTTTCCAAGCTACTGTTAAATGGAGAGGCGTGAGCTAAAGGAAAAGGGCTTCCCTGGGATGTTGGCAAGCTTCACCCAGACCATATGTGATGGTTTGATGCAAAAACCTGTCTACCCCACATTTCTGATGAGTTGTGTCATTAGTAGATGGTAGCAGGTCGGACTCCGTTGCTTGTACAAATAAACAAGTGTTCAATAATTGTCCTTTGTCAGTTTTGCTTATAATGATGTGTATAATAAAGACAAAGGCTGACACAGTGTAATATACTGTAGATATATGCTGAATTTACTGTAGGGATGGAATAATTGAGAAATTCTGGATTGATTCCAATGCTAGTGTATAAAATAACAATTTGCCTGATAACTGAAGCCAGTAATGTTAATCTGTGATTATTTTTATGCTTTTGTTGTTATTTGTTGCTTTAAAACTGTGCTGTTGTAAATTTTTTCAGGTTCTCATCATGGAATTTGTGAATGATGTCAAACTCAACCAACACATGTATAAAACAACCATTATTGTAATGCAGCAGATAAATATCGGCCTCTGCTATTGGTGAAATTACTCTTTTATTTGCACATAATACTAGTCAGTAGGTTTCATGTGTTTGTGTATCCCTAATTTACATACATGAAATATATGTGATATGAAACATACAAGTACAAACTGCTTATGAAACATTTCAGAAATAATAATAGTTTGTGTTGTATTTTAATATAGACATTGGCTCAAATTTCTCTGTTTTTTTTTTTTTTTTAAATGTATTTTATATAGCCTATATTATAAACTTATTCCGAGGATGAACGTATGTAATAATGTTACCTCATGTATATTTGGAATCATCCTGCATTTGCACAATTGTCCTTTTATTCTACATTATTGTTTTTTTTTTTTTTATCCTTCTACCATTGATCTGGTTACTGTTAACTCTCACAGAATTTCCACAGTTTTGTAAAAAAACAAACAAAAAAATGCCTTCCTTGTTTACCATATGCTTTTGTCTTCAATTATATATTCTTATACATATATTTATTCTATAGTACGTGAAACCTAATGTTAAGTTGGAGTCATATTCCTTGTTTGTGTGCAAAAACTTGGTCAATAACACTGATTTTGTAGTTACATGGAGGCAGCCGTGACCTAGAAGGTTGGAGAATCATCTTGTGACCAACGAGTCTCCAGTTCATTTCCCTGGACTGGCACCAAAATCATTGGCTGATGTGCCCTTGAGCTAGGTACTTAATCCCCCAATCCCCCTAACCTGAAGTGTGTGGTGTTTCAACAAGTGGTGAGATAAATACAGAGTGGATTTCAGTGTATTGTATGTAGGGAAGTAAAATATACCAACAAATAAAGATTTGTCATCTTGATAAACCTTATATGATCGCACTTTCTTTATGACATGATAACACACTTCCTTATGCGTTAATGGAACATAATAAAAAAAATAAGCCAAACTTGTTTCTTGATAGTTGATACTTTTTTGTAAATAATTGACCTGACACTATTTTTGATGTTATTTTAGAGACAGGCAGATTAGATTATTTTATATTAGATTAGATTAGATTAGATGAGATGAGATGAAAATGTATTCATTAAGGTTCCAGTTATAGCACAGCATTGTATGTACACATATGAGAAGAATTAGAAGATACAAAGGAAATAAAAGAGATAATGAAAATAACTCTAAAAAAAAAAAATAAAAATAAAAAACAGCAGTAACAACAGACAATTGCACATTGGAGATACAAGCAGTAATAGATTATAATACTAGTAATAAGCAATGATGAAAATAACAATAGAAATGATAATAAAAGTAATGAAAGCAATAATAATAATAGTAGTTGTAACAACAATATCAACAATATCAATAGTAACAATGAGTACAGTAGTAGTAATAATAAAGACTACAAAAAACAATAATAATATCAATAGTGCAGATCACTCTATAATAACTTATGATCACGTGTTCATTCATTGTGCGTGTGCTTTCACGCTGTGGACGGTGCAGGGCAATGCAGTAGTCTACCTGCTTCCCACTCGGCGGACCTGTCACTCAGCATGGGCTCGTCCAATCACAGGGCACGTGAGATCCGTGACTCCTCCCCAGTGTATAATTGAAGTTTCTTTAGTTTCTCCGGCTGAGCCCGCACGCAGTATTGTCCGATCCGTGGAGGGATTAAATGCACAACGGCGGGACCATGTTTTTTAGGAACCTGAGCGCGTGTGTGACCCTGTGTTTGTGGATTACGGCGTTAACGACCCCGGGAAGTGTGTCTGCGAGGAAACAGGACGACTCTTTCTTCACTGCCAGCATTTACCGAGCAAGATGCGCTTCGAGGTGCCTCAGTCTGCACATCACTCGCATCTCTGCTTTTTTCAAGCACTCTCAGGTACGAGCATGTGGCCACGGACGCTCAAACTTAACCTTAGTCGGTCGGAAATAAGAAGCAAGAAAAAAAACCAAACAAAATCAGTGTTATTTCATTTTATTCATCCATGTGATCAAGAAACCTGTTCCTTATGAGTCCGTTGTGAATAAACAGGAGCAGGTTATTCATGCTGCTGAAAATACTTCCACACTTCTGTTTTTTTTTGTTTTTTTTTTTTTGTGTGTGTGATGTTACAGAAAACACCCGAAACAAGCAAGTGTCATCAAATTAAAACACCAGTTGCAAATCCACGCGTGGCTGAGTTTGCTTGCAAAGTTGTCACAATCAGCACGCGTGTCTGTGGAGTGGCTTCAAAATGTATTTACAATTAACACGTTGCAGCATTTACATTCCATTCATCCTTATATGATTTAGAGCAAATGAGACTTGTATGTGGGAGAACAAATGTCATGATTGAATAAAGCGCCACTTCTTCTTCTTCTTCTTCTTTTTTTTTGTAATGAACTGAGTTGCACGTTTATTAAGGTGTCTGCTCTTCCATGTGAGAGGATCCGCTGTGTTTTATGCTTAGAGCAAGAATTTTTTTCCACACTTTCATGCAATTCAGACTGTGTTGCAGCTCCTCTAAATTAGCTTTATTCGTGCTTGATTGGGTCTGTGGTCTCACAAGTTGTTTTTTACCCTTCACTGGACACACTGTTCTCTCAGGATTATGAGTGGTCACTGATCCCCTCTTCTTTCTGCTCCTTTTTCCACAGCTATCTGTCTGTCTGTCTATGTAGTGACAGGTTTTATGCTCCCACTATTTGCATTTGCAAGGGGTTTGTTTCTCAGAGTGCATTAATGAATTTGTAATTGTCAAAAAAAAAAAAAAAAAAACCCAGCAACATTGTGCAGCAAAGTGAATTTGTAATTAGGTCCATGAATCAGCAAGAGTGCAGTGCTTGTTTTTTTTTTTTTTGTCACCAATTAACTTAACTTATTGATCCAATGCATGGTTTTCAATGCAGGTCCATGGGGGACAGAGACCTACTACAGTTAATTCAACCTATTTTATTAAGGGATAACTAACACCAGCAGGGAGGGATGAAGGTTATTTAACTGGAATTAACTCTTCTCTGGAAAATAACATAATAGTGTGTCTACAGATTGAAACAGTGGTGTGTCAAATGCAACTTGGCAAGTAGAAGACTCAAATGGCGCTGTGTATTGCTGCCCTGGGTTTTAAAGTTGGGGCATTAAATCAGTCACCAGCTGACTGAAAAGTCTTACCTCTAATGAACAGCAAATAGTCTGTATAATTGACTGCAGAGCCTCAGTGTCGGAGCCAGACATATTCAGTGAGGAGAAAATGAGTGGGAGGTATTTGTCGAAAGAGAGGAGCATTTTTGTGGTTAGCGATAAGCAAGGTTGCTTGAGCAAGCCGGTGGCCCTAAGAATAGAAGGCAAATGTTGATAATCTGGAAGGACTGTCTTGTGCACTGTGTTCTCAACAGGCCTTTCATGTGAAAATGGGGGGTCTGGTCAGCTGCAAAAACATATGGCTCCCCCCGCCACCATCACCCTCAACCCCCTGGCCCTGCCAATAAATGCCAGCATCACACCTCAAAGACATGCAGGATACACACTGAGCTACTGATATTGCTCCGCGAGGTCACCTTCCTGCTAACTGCTGGCGCTCAATTGTAGTAAATGTGATAAGCTCTAATGTACTGTTGCCACAACACTGGAGCATGCTCAGTCAGCACAACCTACAGGTGGATCTGCTTCCTCTGCCAGATCTTATTACAGCAGCCGACAGCAGCTCGGTGCTCCACTCCAATGATTGAGACGGCAGACCTCTTAATTCAACTCGGACATCCTTCAGGGGTCATTTAATATGAGATAGAAAAAACAGGACATACAAGCCTTTCCATTTTATGGAAATTAAATGCCTCATCTCTGTGTCTAAGTGGAGACTCCTGTGTCCTATTTCAGAGTATTTTATTGTTTCTACTGAATATCAGGCAGTTAATATATTCTGCTCCCGCTTTTGGTTCTTGTACACCGGACAGTTTGTCCCTCTAACACATTTCGCAGCTTGAAATTAAAAATCTGCTTTTTATATTAGCTTGAATTGGATCTGTCAGCTGAATAATGGATACTTGGAGAATTTAGAATGTGGATATGTTAGGAACACCCACGCGTCTATCCTTTTTATGTGGCTGAATTTGAGGACTTTGTTTTAATTGTCACAACTATGAATTAGTGTGAAATGGAAACAACCATGGAATTGCAGAGTTGGAAAACCCATGGGTAGCCCATTGGTTGTCAGATTTATTGCAACTGTAGATTTATTGATGTAATAGTATTTCCAAATACAGATTTATTGACATTTTACTTCACTTTTGGGGAACTTGTCACCCCAGTACAATAGACAGAGGGGAACACCCAACCATAAATATTAGCCTTGGTTACTTTAAAATATTAAGAGTGAACTGGGTGCCCTGTGCAATAATGTATTCTGAAAGCATCAGCCTTGTACTGGATTATTTATGTGGGGACCCATGAAGCCAAAAACAAGGTGTGTCCATGTGGTCTTGTTATTACACTCAAAGCAATAAAAATATAACATTTTAAATTCAGTCATTCATTTCCAATGTGCTGTGCAGTTAAGCCTAAGCATCTTGCTTGAGAGATTTGTGTTTTAAGGACAGGGAAGAAAAAACATTGGAAAGTAGTTTTTCCGTGTCCCCTTGTTTTCGTCTTTGATATTAAATAACCTTCAGTGGAATCAAACCTCAGCCAGTGGTCGTCTCGTGTGTGGAGTTTTTCATTAGCGAAGACAGCGGATGAATAGGGGTCTATATAGCTCGACCTCCCCTCTCTGTAAATGCTTTTAAACCATGACAGTCCTGTCTGTAAATCTCAGCCCCCAGTGCTACTACACCCTCAGCTACCTCATTTGACAAATAGCTTTCATTGCTAACTAGAGACAACTTTACTCTGATGTTGTTTGAAATTTTTGAAACACCCTTTTTTATGTTATCGTTGGATGTAAGCTTAACACATTAGCTCACTTTCAGAGCCCCTGTCAAATAATTCATACAAAGTGAATAATTGATGAGTTGACTGACCACAAACCTCACACCCACTCAAGCTAAAGCCTAAATCTTGAAGCCCTTCATTTTAGTGCTGCACAAGTGTCCTTAAGGATCGGTTATTTTGGTGTTGCCCGAGGACCTCTGTGCTGTCAAAGGACACACGGAGACTCCGGTCTGCCCTTTGATGTCCCGTCACCTTGACCAGAAACAGAAATCATCTATAGTAAATACTTAAACCTTGAAACCATTCAGGCAAGAACAACTTTAGCTTAAATCCTGCTTCACCAGTGTAAACTGAGATCCATCTAATCCGAATCAGGAGCACATAGGAAACAAAAGATTCCCACTTTCAAAAGGCGGAATGCTATCCTCAAAGATAAAAGGGGTCTTGTGTATGTTCTCTCAGTTGTCTAGACAATGCAGCGTGCCCATGGCCACCTGCTCCGACTTCTCAGCTGACATCGGCCATAATGTATCTCTGTGATAAATCCCCCTGTTTACACGACTCCACCAGTGTCAGTAACAAAGCACTGGGTTCACCTACTACAGGCTACTGTCTGGCCTCTTCTCCTCGACCACAGACACAAAGGAGGATATCTGGAAAACATTCATCTACGTAAGTCCTTGACAGTCCTCAGCACTGCATAATGTCCGGACTGCTGAGGAATGTCATGGTGAGTCAGAGGGATGAAGTCCTGACCTATAATTATTCCCCGTTGGTCCCTGACATGGTGGGGTCAGGCCTGGACAGCTGGGGCAACATCCTGCTGAGCTTCTCTGATACACGGATGCTGTCACATAGCAAAATTAGCTCCTCTGTGGATCTGGCCCTGTCGTTCTTGATTGATGGCTGAAGGAAGGTGTCAAAAACACGATTGATGATTTTGGACATGGCCGAGCGTTGTAACAATCTGTATAAATTATCCTGAGGGATTGGCCACCAGTGTAAATGTCAAGGATTTATTTATGTTGTGTTGCCAACAGAGGATTTGTCATAAGTCGATGAACTCCACAAGGATTTTAATCATGTAATAAAGTACAGCTTGAAGTAGTAGTGAGGAGTAATTCAGATTTTAATCAACTTTCAGCTGGACACAGTACATGTGCAGTCTTTATGTGCTAAAGGAAGAAATTTTCACTCAAGCTCACCTCAGCCAACTTTGCACTCAGTTTCCTACTCATGCGGTCAAGAAATATAAAAGCGATTTCTGCTCTTCTTGGTGCTCAGAGTCATATATTTTTCATCCTTATCTGCAGTTTTTGTGGTAGAGATTCTCTGTAGACATGACCATACAATTATGAATTCCTTTGAAGCCATTTGACCATTATCCTTGACACTAAAAGCACAGCACTTACTGGTACTGGATGTCAAATTAAACCCTTTAATGATAAGTTCTCTCTTAAGGTCTCATGGGAAATTTCTTCTGGATTACATTGTGGGAAAAGGCTTTGAACTTGACATTGAACTTAAGCAGACTTTTTGCCTGCAGACCCCTAAAGTTTGGCTGCAATGCACCGTTAAACTGATTTCAAAAAGAAGCGCAGCATCAAAAATGCAGCTCAGATTGAGGTACTTTGGTAGCATGAACTCAATTAATATTACATTAAATTCACAGCCTCCAGTGTGCATCTTTGGTTTTGATTATTCTTCAGTGTTCACATTTATTGCCTCTTCACAAGGTTCACACAAGGCAGTATAATGGGCTGACCCTAAATGTTCCTTTTTGCAGCGTGTAGCATCTTTTCAAATGTTGTCATGATGATCAGTTATTGTTACGCTCATTATCCAAGCACAATTATGCTTGCGGAGAATGACAGAATAATGTTTCGGCCCTAATGAAATTCAGGAAATGACCACTTGCACAAGCTATTTACCCCAAGTGGTGTTGAACTCCACAACCTCCATATTTACACGTACAGCATTTATAAAAACGCAACGCTATTAGGGCCAAATGCTTGCCTTGTCTGTGTGTAGGAGGTGGTACTTCCACAGCAATTAAAGGAAATTGGCAGTATCTGCAGTCTGCACAGGAGTGCTGACATCAGTTCCCAGCTCGGTGACCCCAGGGATGTCTGTCGAGAGATCAAACGGGTCCTCAGAAAAGCTGAGGTCACCATGCTCGACTGAAAATGACCAGAGGTGTGCCCTGGCCCTGCTGCTGTGACCCCATTTTCCTGCTTAGGTTACATACATTTACTGACTCAAGGTCTGTCTCTGAAATTTGTGTACCGTTAGCAGTATTGTTAGTCACAAAGGTCAAGACTTATAAAAGGTGCTGCTGTGATGGATGAGAAGGTGACAGCTTATTCATTTGAATAATTGACCATTTAAAGGGAATTTTCAGTATGTGCAGGATTGGAATTTGATTGGTGTTTCTCCTTTTCTCTTACAGAATAATGGATCCTTGGTGTGGTGCCAGAATCACAAGCAGTGCTCCAAGGTAGTGGGATTTGTTTTTTTTTTTCATGAATGAGACGCATGCCACATACATGTCTCATTTTATAGAAGATACTACACCATATTTGTACGAGTCGTGACAGGACTTGTATTGTCATGCCTGCAGGAATCACTTCATGAATTGTAGACTGTCAGTAGGAAAACTCTTTATTTCCAGCTAATCCTAACAAGACAGTTTCTCCTTTCGTTGACATTTGTTAAATTCCTCAATTAAATGATCTGAAGAAAGTAAATGCCTGGTGATTTATGGAAGCAAAGCATGAGGGTTTTTTTTTTTAAGTGTTGCCATTTGAAATTTCAGTAGAAGGTAGTGCAGTACACCTCCCGCAGGGCTTGTTTGTGTTTCGTGCCCTGTCCCAAAGAAGGTTGATACAAAGCTGGTGCTGACAGCTCCTCTGAAAAGATGGTGCTGACATATTCTATCAAACTCTCCTGGAGCTGTTGACAAGGCCCTCTGAGATGTGCTGTATAGACTTTAGACAGAGGACACTGTGGAGCTCAAATAAGAAGGATGATACGCGAGCAGAGCCCAGTTCAAGTAGAAATCTGAACAATGCACTCTGTAGCTGTCAAAACCTCTCATCTCCCCACACACAGACCGTGAAACAAGGAGTTGATGCTGTTATTCCATGAGAACTCAAAATACGATATATGTGATATTCACGGGAGTGCAGTTTTCCTTTCTCCTCAGTTTTCCTACACACCATAAACCTACGCTGTATTATGTATGGGAAGTTGTCCAGGTGACCACAAATTATATTCCTTGTGTGTGTTCCAACAAATGTGCATAAACATCAGTGTACTTAAATAGGAATGCATGCTGAGAATTTGGGCGACTCTCAGTAAAACAATGGTGAGTAAATGGAAATTCCTCATAAAGTGGATTCCTTTTTTTTTTTATCTTCACTTAAAATATCTTCAAATTTGGGTTGTGTATTAATCACAATCAGTGTCTAGTATCATCTGCCTCACAAAATGACCTTTTCCGTTTGATTTCTACATTCCTTCTTTGAATTTCAAATTGTTTCCTCTGTAATTTGCATTGCCTGGGCTACAGCAGAGCCATTGTGCTTTATGCTTTCTACTACATCTGCAAATGTATTGGTTCTTTCCCTTACCCTTATTAACAAATATATAAACCGTGTTCCGCTGTCACATCTCTGAATGAACTACAATCAGGGCTCAAGTTGTGCTTTTAATTGTAATTGAACACCACATAGTAATTTAAGAAACTCAAGATAAAGTTCAGGCTTGTCAGGGTTGTTTGTCTCTCAAACCAAATCTTACATTATTAAAGACTATCTGTGACCAGTCTTTTGTCTGCAGTGTTAATGTACTGGCGCTTAAGAAGGCAAACCTTTGTTTTCACCATGCTGTGAAACTTGTTTCTCTCCTTTCCACTATGATGGCCAACACTGGCTCTTGGCACTAGTCATTCCCCAGTCGTTTTATGTTTGAAAAGGCTTTCGCTGGCTGCAAGTCCAAGCACAGCATACTGTTTTCATAATCAACCAGCTAACACTGCTGAAATCCTGCAATGGTCCAAAACTCTTTAATAGACTTCTTGTTCTCTCTGCTATAACAAGCATGTAAGTTCACACTTCTTTATCCTTCTTGTTGGCTGAAAACAAATGAGATTGGATTTGGTGTAAACCCTTAAAACTAATGGCATGCTACCATTAGTGCTGTTCAACTGTAGCTCAAGATGTCTTCACATTTGGTTAATTTAATTCCATCCTAGCTTGTGGATCAGCCATGCAGGATATATTTGCAGGCCAGGGCACACTGCCTGTGTTAACTTTACACCCAGAAGTCAATATTTTGGTGGCAAACATCACCACACTTCACAACCACATCAATAGCTTGAGTGCACTCTGAGTTTATGTGTAGTGTGTCAAAACACAGGGCTATTGTGGCCACTCTTAACAATTGTACCAAATAGGCCTATGTTGTACAGTGGTTCCTTGTGAATAGCTCTACAGCCGCTGATTAGCCTCTTCACTTCATGAACAGCACACAGTCAAACAAGGAGACAAAGGAGGCGACTCCCGGGGAGTGCGTTAGGGCAGAAGGCCTGTCCACCCAGAGAGCTCCCTGCCTGTGAAGAAAATGTGAGGAAGCACTGCCTAATAATTTAGACAAAGATGCTGTGACCTCGTCCATCTGTTGCCGCTTTAAGAAATCAAAGCCTCCTGTTTCCATGTGTGCTGAGAAAGTCATCCTGGTCATCTCATATGCAGTGTCCAGAATCAGCTCGGCTCTCAGTGTCCCCATTGTCATGGTAATTAACCTGCTTGCCCTCTCTGTAGCAGAATGAGGTGGCATTTTGAGAGCTGGTGAGTCATTATCATGCCATAACGCCGGACTAGCAACAAACTCCATTCAGCAGGGGGAACAAACAGCAGGCATTTCTATGAGCTATTGTCATTTTGTCTCCCTACTGTTAGAGCTCCCTACTTGGGAAGTTTGGATGTGATCCCTGAAAGTTTTGAGAAAAAAAAAAACAACACTCCAGGGTGTTCTTTTTCTGCTGGTGCAAAGAAAGTAGATTTTGTGCATGTGCATGGGAGAGTGTTCAGAAGCAGCCAAAAAGCTTTCCACATTCATAGCATGGCTGATATTAGCAGGGTTGCTTTCCCCATGGGTGTGATCCAGGCTCCAAATCAAATGCTAGGATTGACTTAAGGCAGCTAAATGCTGGGCTGCGAAAAAGCAGTGCACTTCATTACTCAAAGTCTCTCAGGGAAGGAAGAGAAGAAAGGACATGTGCACTATGCCTGAATAACTTGGCCCGCAGTGACTTACTGGAACATCACTAAGCATTCCACAGAAAGAAAATGTTAATAATATTTTTCTTGTACACACACTGAATATCCTGAACATTTCTCAAAATAAGTGCTGTTTTCCTCCTTTGAGACTGATCTGTTAATTAATTAGATTCAATAAGCTGAAGCAGCAGCCTCTAATGCTTTTTTAGTAGTTGGATGTTTACATTGTTCTTTAAAGCAGCCACATCCATGCATTTTATTTACAAGAATTTGCAGTGGGGAAAAGCTTTATAAAGCAACATTGTCTGGTTCCCATTTGACGGCAATGAGTCGTGCATGTCTTTCATAGATGTCTTACATATCCCAGGTGGCTCCTTTGACTGGTTTTCTCTGCCAATCACACCCAGCGCTCTACATACCAACATGAGAATAAGAAGTGTTTACTCTTTTGGACGAACACGCGCCTTCGTCTTCACATGTTGGAAGCTTTGGAGCGGTTTGCTTGAATAACAATCATTGGAATGCTACTATGTCTCATTCAGCTGTGTCTTTCAAAGCCCACTGTCAAACCCCTCTACCAACCCCCACAGTTTCTCACGCCAAAATAAGATGGTCAAATTTTTCCAATACTGTGGTTTGTTTTTTTTTTTTTCCAAGGACACTTGAACTTATAAAATTAAATTAGAAACACAGTCTCTTTCTTGAGTAATAATCATAATCAAGAACAAATGTGGCACATCCAAGACTTTGAATACAGCAGCAACTGATGATTCTATTGATTAATCTGCTGATTGTTAATTCAATAAAACAATTAATTGATAAAAAATAGTGAAAAAACTCCCTTAATGATTCCAAAGTGAGATCTTCAGAGCTGTCATTTTTGAATAACTGGCCCAAAACTAACTCTTATAGACTTAGAACTATTTTTATGGTGACTTCCTGTTGAATTTTTCCTTTACATCTCACCTCTCCTAAGTGAATCTCACTCTCTGTGTTTTGCATTTTCCAGTGAAAAGCAAGTGTAGGTATTATAGTAGGTGCTATATTTAATTTACTGACCATGTAGATATTTATAAAAAAGTAAATTCAAAGGTTATTATTCCAGATCAGAGAAAACTCAAGAAAAAGTGACTTTTCAAGCGATGTCATTTACTGAAAGCAAAATCAAGCATTATCCATTGTAGTTTGTCAAATGACCTAGTTTTATTGGTAAATTAATGTTGTAGAGGATGATAGTGTTTCTGTGGTCACTGTGGAGCTTCTGAATGTCCAAATCAGTCATATCTGATTCTGCTGAAAAGCTGAGAAACACTTTCCCTGAATTAATTCCATGTATTAATAGGTTTAGTGGTGCAAAAGTTATTAAACATTTTCGATCAGTAGATGCTTTTGATCCGGCTGTTTATGTCTTTGAGGGTTAAAATGACACACTTGTGAGAAAACGAGGGCAGAAAACTGTACAAATTGACATATTTGAGAAGCTGATTTATGCTTGAAAACCCACTGAAACGACTAATGATGTTTCAGAATAGTAGCTGATAATTATTTGTTTTGATTGATTAATCCATTAGTTGTCACAGCTCTACATTTGAAGCTTTAAACGTGTGTCAGTGCTATTTACAAGTCTTTTTTGTGGTCATCTTTTCCTTTGGCGGCAAGTAGTCTATTCTGAGGTTCCCTGCAAAACTGTGATAAAGTGGGTGCTTGGTGGTAGTTTACAGCTGGGCATGGCTGGGATTGTTAGGTGCTTAGACAGACTTCAAAGCACCTTTTGGTCATGTTGAGGCCAGACGCTTGTCTCACCTCTTCGACTTGGTGCTGGCCACATTACCAACACCGACACCTCAAAGCAAGCTGGAATAGAAATCAATCTGTCAAGTGGGCAGTGTCTGGATTGCCTGTCAATGTTTCTGCTAAGCAGAGCATAAAATTTGTCTGGATGAAACAACCCCAGTTATTTTGACTTGATTGATTTTCTTATTTGGTAAAACTGTTATTCACCCTGCTGAAAATGTAGTAAAAAGACCTGTCTGTAGTTTCTCTAAAGCCTTGTATTTTGTAATTTATCTAGTTTTAGGCTGTGTGAGTGTTTGTGTGTGGGTGGCAGAGGAGTGTGAAGCAGGGCTGGTCAGTCCCAGCAGGAAGGACCTGATCTGGACATGGTTGTTAAGTTTCATTGGCTAAAGGGGGGGTCGCTTCATTGGCTGCTATCTGTGGAGCTCATTATTCACATGGTGGGTGGCAGAGAATGAAAACCCCCACAGCAAAAACCAAAGACGTGGCCACAGGAGAGGAGGCGAGAAGGCCGTGGAACTGTAGTTTAGACTTCTTCAACAGTGAAAGCCCACATCTGAGGCCACTCTCTGCAGCCATGTCTGTTCAATATCTGAGTGATGTGCACCCCTGGAAATCCTGGAAAGCTTCCATGAAAAAAATACACACCTCATACTATTTTGTGTTTTTATTGATCCCACAGAGCATAGGGTCTGTTTAGTAGCGGCTGTTTCTTTTCTAAGACAATCAACCTTTCACAGATAGCCTGATTTCACATGTTCTCCCTGTCAGATGAGATTATATTCTCTTGAAGGATTAACGTAATCAAAGCTGCTGTAAAATCCTCTTTTAGCAGTAATGACCAGTCATACGGAGACAATCTGCTGTCATCCAAGTGTTTATTCTCATTCTGAAGACTAACTGTCTTCTGAGTATCATAGATTACACCACACCTTTCACTTTCATCTTTCTCCTCCAAATCTCATATATTTAGAAACTAATTCCTTCAGGAGCTAAAGAGGAACGTTCATCTGCATCTTAATTTGTCGTTTGTGTTGGCATTACATTTGAGAACTGACCATCATGTTAAAGAAGGGACGATTAGAACATAAGATTCTTAAAGCTCATGTACTTAGTAGATGTGGGCTTATCAATGTATTCCAGCCCCATTTAAAGCCGCTGTGTCCTGCAGTTAAATCCCAGAGATTGTGTGTGGCAGTTTCGTGATGATGGAAAAATCAGAATGTGTGTCAAACAGTCAGAAATCAACAGCTCAGTTAACCTTTGACTGGGAGCTGACCATTTAAGCTGCAAGTCTTTTCTGGATTTTCTAGACCGGAGATGCTATTGTTTTGTTTTCTAAAGCAGCCACCAGTCTTTTCTCTCTTTCTTCATTTGTAGAATTTACAGAACTTGAAATAGGATTTAAAAATTCAGCATTGATTAATTTAAATTTTCATTGTTTTTTGTAAGAATATACCCAGTCATTTTAACGCCAGTGCCAACAGTATGTCAGAGGAGGAGGTCTGGTTTCTGGTAATGCTCATACAATATTAACCACCTGCACATATCCGCCTAATTGAAGTGCATTATAAATAATAATTAAGCATCCATACATTGCTTATTAGTGCAAATACAGGATATTTCAGAGTGTTGAGTGTTGAGTGGAACCATAAACACTTTGTTCTCAACTTCTAAACATATTTAAAAGAGAATCAATCATCACTCCACCTGGAATGGCTGTGTTTCATCACTGTTTTGGGCTATAGACTCTGGAAGCTACACTACAGGAACCACTGGTATAAGGGGCTGTTAGTGGAAACTGGAGAGGGTAAGTAGGATTAGTGAATCTGAAGTGTTTCTCAAATAAACAAATGGAGATAGTGGTGGAATGTGACTAAAGCGTGGGATTAGGACGGCTTTCCTCTCCCCCCGATAACATACCGTGTTTTACATGTTGTTGTCCTACATTGAGACAGAATCTCCAGGTCTCATTTCATTTGCTATGAAGAGGGATTGAGTAGTCAGAGGAGGAACCTGGCAGCAGGGTTGAAATCCTTTATCTTGTTTACTATCTCCTCAATCTGCTGTGACTGACATTGCCATAACACAAATGCATTTTTCATCCTCCGAATGGAAAATATGAGTTCATTACAGTTGCTGTAAATCTACTTTATAGACCGTTTGGCGTTGAGGAAGCATTTTATCACGTGATCCCATTTTCAACTCTGCTCTTGTGCATCTGTCATCATTATTCTGGGCGCTTGGTGTGAGAGTAGAATCAGTAAATCATGTGTTGGGCAGGTCTGACATGGGTTTCAGAAAACACTGGAGAGGGCTTGGCTTTCCCATGCCACGTCATAGTCAAGGGCCCACTGGCCTCTTTATCGCCAATCTGACCCCACATGATGGATACATCCTGTTGAGTCTAATTGTCATGAAATGTAAACTGAGTCCAGGGATAGGTGATAACTGAGGCTCTAGTTACAGCCACTGTAATTTTGACTCTTGTTGCTGCTGAACATAACAACATGAGATGGCAGCGGACCTGTAAGAGAAGGAACCCTCACCGTGGACGAAGCATCAGTGTGTGTGGGGAGTGTCTGGGTGAAACTTCAGAGTCATTAAGTATTAAGTGAACTGCTATTGCATTCCACAGCAGACAAAGCACAATTCTGGCTAAGCTGTGTGGGCTTTTTGCTCATAAATAAGGCAGGCACCTCTGATTGTGGGGTAAATGTATAATTCATGCACTGCCCCTCCTGCTCCTCCTCTTTTTCTTCTCACTTTCTGCCAAGCTATTCCTTTTCAGCTCTTTGTTGTCTGTACCCTCAACTGCATTTAAATTAATAATTAAAGTGATTCTCAAAGAATGTCTGTGACACCACCTGCTAGGTTACTCACCGTCTCTTAGCCTGGTTTGAGAAACAAAATGAAAGTCTTGAACTGTATTAGAACTGTTCATTTCATTTCACCCCATTAGAGCTGGAAAGGTACCGTGTTTTAGTTGGTTGTAAATATGAAGGAATTATGACATTGGGAACATTAACAGCAAGCTTTCCTCTCGGAGCTGTAAAACATTCAGAGCTTTGGAAAATATGTCGTTATTCATGTCAGAGAAATTTGAGGAAGTCCATGTTAATTATGTATTTTCAGTCATAGCATCACAACTGTATCCTATAAGGGACTTTCTGGATGGTTCGCTGCTGACAGATAACAGTAATATTTTTTCCAGAGAGCACACATTTACATATGAACTTTTCATTCTTCTTACTCAGACCAGCCATGACAGTGATGAAGTGGTAAACAGATGTAAAGATGGCGGGGATCTATTGTATCTAATGCCTAATGACTATCTGATTTGTTCACCAGCTCATTTGGGAATACAAGGAAGCAGACAGCCCCCTGTTTGTTACCAGCGTTGATTATCTTGCAGCAAAGGGGCATCTTGTCCCTCTAAGACTTGTATATTTGTGAAAATGCGAAAAAAAAAACCACAGAAACTCCAACATCCCCTTATTTGTTGTCTTATCTAGCTCGTAGTACAGCTATCCTCTGCTGACACTGCAGGCCATCTGGGTTTCCTGTTAGGTTGCAGAAGTTTGCTTAAAGACATCCCCATAGCAACCACTGCATTGTAAGTTTATTAGACCAAAACTTTTTCTCCTGAATATTAAAAATGCTCTCATATTCATCTAAACAACTTTTTTCTATGTATGAGTATGACAGCATTGACTGGGTGGACGATTCTTTGTAATTCCTAAATTAAATTTTCACCCATCTCTCCTTCCTGACAAGTTAAACGAGGCCTTTCGATGATTTACTTCGGCTCTTTGGAAAACTTCATCTCATATTTATCAGCACCTGTGAGAGCTTGCAGCGTATTGAGTGTCAGATTCACATCTCAATTCAGCACGCTGTTAATCTTTTTGATCTACCTGATCCACCCTGCTGTCTGCTAAACACACACCTGTGTTGATTTACAGCAGTGCAGAAATTAAATACACAGTATCTCGTGGACACACTATAAGGTCGCATAAGGTTGAGGAAATAGTGTGTCTAGACTTTATAGCAGCTCAGAACAGGGATATCTTCTTCCTGATTTACTCACAATATTTTTACAGCCTTTGAAAAATAAAGTCACGCCAGATACGTGTTGGAAAAGCTTCCTACCATATGATTTTGCACTTATTTAGAACACAGCTCCTACACTTGATAGAAATATGTGTTAGTGTAGGTCAGAGTACAGATGGGCATCCGACGAGAGGCATATACACAGATCGATTTGTCACTTTATGCAAGTTTTATTTGGAATTAAAATTATTTTCAGAATGAATTTTTGAGGGCAACTTGAGATATGAAAATTTATGGTCCTCCTCATATCAGAGTGGAATTTAGCTTCTGTAATGTGATCCACACTAACATGCTAGCAGGAATTGAACAAAACCAAAATATTTTCCCTTGTCTTCAACTTTTACATCCGTCTTTGTTATATTCCAACACTAAATATATGTGCTCTTTTTAAATCTGCCGTGCTTGTTGGGAAATTAAAAAAAAAAAACCCTCAAGGGGTTATGCGTGTTATTGATATTCCTTACATTCAACAGCAGGGGGAATCACGTACCAGAACAGACTTAGGACTACCAAAACCACCAACGAATCAACACTACGTATCCACAGAATGTATCACTTACTGAATACATCTGTATTATGGTATTTCGTCTTCAAACAAAAACTCATCGCTGGTTATTTTGACAGTCAATAAAAATAACAGTGTCTTATATCCTTGATGTGCTTTGCCAGTCAATACTTTACATTATTGCTCTGTTAGCTCAACTCTGTTTAGATGGAAAACAGCCACAGTAAAACCACAATTCACCTCCGTTTTCTGTACGGTTTGTGTTGTCAGTAGCTGCACTAAAGATCTGTTTGGAATCATTCAAACAAGGTCAGAACTGTTACAGTTTAGTCTGAATTGTGGATCAACAAACAGTGAACGTAGTAAAGATAATAACATCACATAATAACTTTATACCTTCATAAGCCTCTTAATCAAATTCACCCTTGTAGGAAAAACACAGTGATTTCAGCATCAAACTCAATTATTTTCATGTAGAACTGTGTCCAGTGGTGAAAACAACAACAGTGCTTCTAGTGTTTATCACTTCGTCAATTTCTTCGACTCTAAAAGTTGTCTATTAGTTGTTCTCATTGCATATTTTACTCACTGTAGATTCAGATCCAATATACTGGTATCTTTGGCATAACTTCAGAGCTCATTCACAACATTCTAAAGATAATTTTAGGTCATTTTAAATAACATTTTAAAGTATAAATACCACCTATAGCCCCTTTAATTGCCTTTCAGTATGTTGTAATTCAAGTCATCTGAGTGGAAACAAGATTTCTACCCACTCCCAGGCTGTAGAAAACCTTCTCTGTGAAGCAGTTTTGGCTAACCACAGGTGTTTTCAGACAGGTAGAGGTGTTAAATATGTGACTGACAGCTGTAATTACTGATCTCTGTTAAGATATCCTCTCACAGAATCTTGAAAAGTAGCGTCTCTTTTCCACAATGGCATGAAACCATGTCAGGTCGTCTATGTTTATATAAAGTCTTTATACCTGCACTGAGAGGAGAGAGCTCTACAAAGAATGTGTGTTTTTCCATTTCCAAAATCTGGCATTCCCCCCACGCATTAGCACCTGCAGCTTTAACATAAGCTTAAGCATAAAAAACATGATTTCTGTCATCACCCCAAATGTATGTCACAGTGTTTATGATATTTCTGGCAGGTTTGTGGTATATGATTGCATGTTCAGGCCTTTATATATACAAATTCCAGCACTAATATCAATGTAGAAATGTTAAGGTTTTCTACTGCTTCAGGTAGAAAGACATCTAGTCTCTTTCTGAACAGATAACAGGCACTTCTTCTTGGAGCATTTCTAAAGCTTTCATGTGCATGAAGCTCCCCTGGTGGATTTATCATTGCTTGTTTGCAGTCAGCCAGTACTGTTGCTTGCGTATCCCACCTCAGCTCCACCCTTCCTCTTCCTCTTCACTGAAGTTTGCTTCTCCTGGATCCTACAACTGCCAGGATAATCTAAAAGTAAACTTAGAGGGCCCTGAAGAGACAGGTTTGCTTTAGCCTAGATTTGATGTTTTTCTTCAATCCGTGATTTATTTTTGTAATTATTTTTTTGCTTGCACAGTTGTTTTCCGCCATTGTGTGACTGGCTAAAGAATAGAGAACCCAAATAACAGGAAAAAAGTTGGAGGCCACAGAAACATGGCCTCATAACATTTCTGGCAAGTGAAAGTGCATTGGCCATGTTTGCAAAAGATATATCACATGATAAAAAGCTCATTTTTTGTCCGTGCTGCAATGTGAGCCTGGTGTTTTCAGATTTATCTACTTTGGAGAGCGCTTTGGAAAACATCCATTTTCCTGAATATGAACACATTGGTGTAGTGTAGATGGATGGCCAAAACAGAGAGAAAAGATGAGTTTTAAAATTTATCTGGTTTAGAGCGGACATGGTCTAAGAGTAAGAGAGAAAGGGTGGAAAGGATAAAGGAGAGAAGTGAGGAGATAAGAACTGAGAAGAAAGTGGGGAAGAGCAGGGAGACGACAGCCAAATAAAAGTGAAATAGAGTGAGAAGTGAGTGAATATGTGGACTAAGTGCCTGTTTCAATAGAGAGTTGAGCCTGGCGACTTGCTCTTGGATGGGTCGATAGATATGAGCAGAAGGCTGAGAGCTGCTGGTATAATTGAGTCTGGACATCGCCGGTGTGAAAAGCGCCAGGGCAGCAGAAAATAGCCATAACTCAATGAGATTGTGGGTGAGATTTACAATGCGTGTGATCAACAACAGAGAATCCTCCATATCTGAGTCTCTCAGAGGAGCCGAGGGCCGAAATTCTATCCCATGGGGCAGCAAAGGCACCTTGTAAATATGTGTTGGCACCACATGAGCTTGACACTGACGGTCAGCGTTCCTTTGGATCGATTTGTTCGGCTTTCAGAAGTCATCTCGGAGCATTCAGCAAAGCAGAGAGCAAGCAGTTTGTGTTTACAGACTGTGTAGAAGCAGGTAAAGTACAGTTAGCAGCACATGATTTTTTGTTGATTTAATTCTATTTGAGAAATAACAGGATCAGGCGTAGATGTCTCACACGTCTCCCTGTGACTGAACAAATGTATTCAGGCAATAAGGAAAATATCAAATGCTTCAGTATGAATTATGGCCTGTCTTTTATTTTGTATACACAGGGTATTTTTAAGCCTGGGGCATCCCGACTGGTAGCTAGCAGTTCATGCTTCATTAAGCAAAACAAAACACTTGCGTGACATTTTATATATGTACTTTTTTTCATTATTTATGTTATTCTAGTCACTCATTCGGGGCAGTAAGCATTTTTACGATGGGTGGAGATAACCGCACTCCTGTGACTGAGAGAAGGAGTTCTATGCACAGCACCCCCCCCCATCGAGTCTCTCCCACTCTCACTTCCCCCGTCTCCCCCCTCTGGCTTCCCCCAGCCTCGTCCCAGCCATGACAAAGTGAGGATGGGCTGTGGCATTGGCTGCCATTCAGGCTGACTCTCTCATCGGCCCCACAGAATGCCTTTCAGGGTCCCCCAGAGTAACAACTGCTGCGTTTTATTACAGCGTGAAATGGGGAGTGAAAGAGCGCTATGGATGTTCCTACTTAACCATGCAGAATGTGTCACTATTGGGTAGGAAGATAAGAGGACAAAGGGGAAATCAGCCGCTCAAATGCTTTTGTTAAGCCCTAACAGCTCAAGTCCATAGAAACAACCCATGTTCTTGTTTACATCTCTGAGCAAAACTATTTGTGCCTTTTTAGATGAAATTTGTCCAGAAATATGTTAACATCACTTAAGATAATTACATGCATTCCTTACACTATTCAGACAGACAGTAGCTGTGTTGCCAGGTTGAACGATTTGCTTGAGGGAAACCCAGACACTGGCACCAGAGCCTTGCAGATACACTATGTCCAGCTCAATTATGTGCTCTACTAAGGTTGCACTGTGTGTTTGCCCAGATTAGACCTCAGAAGTCAAACACTAGCATAGCTACTGGCAGTGCAGGATGCACAAATACTTTATGACTCGAAGCCTCTTGGGTTCCCACTCATACTAACTGTTACACCACATATATCACCTGTTCAGAATTCACATTGTGCAAACTTTGACAGTCTTTACTTTTATGTGCCACTTAAAAACGGCAATAAACTTTACTTATGGTTTAGAGCAATTTGATGCTGTTTTGTTTGTTGTAATTGGTAGTTTAGTGGTCAAATTCTGACATGCCTAGGGCCTATCAAACAAATATTAATTTGTATGAGCATATATGAAAGTTAAAGTACAGGTATTTAGTGGAAGAGGTTGCTTTTACATATGATGATATGATGTGCTTTCGGCCGCACTGCCCCAAGAAGTTTTTGTATTAAGGCTCAGGGCAAGTGCCATACGCCAATTTCACAAGAATCTTTTTTGGCTGCGTCTGCTGTGGTTTAGATTGAGCACCAAACTGTGTAAATAGGAATCAGACACTTGATTGATGAGAGCGCCTTTGTAATTATATACAACCGTCCTATTTGCTTTGGCAGGACATCTGTCGTCGGCCCTCCTCTTCCCTACTAAAATGTCAGATTGTGGGTGTGGCCAGGCAGAATGCTGACAGATTGTCAGTTTTCAGCACACCTGCAGGGAGATCACACTGTTACAACATTAATCCTTATGGTTTTAGAGTGCACTTCATAAAAAAAAAACAAAAAAAAACCTGCTCATTCAGCATAAGCAAGTATGTTGATAAAGAAAAAGGTTTAAATGTAAGTTCCTATTTCCTTCTAATTGTCTAATGGAATACTTTCAGGGTTACAAAACAGGGAGAAAAAACTGAGACTGGAAGGGTGAGATATCACTGCACAGCCAGCATTCTGATCTATGTTGCAATCTGCTCCGCACTCAGTGTGTTCTGTTAATTCACGCTGTTTGGCATGCAAGCCCGAGCATCTCAAGGTAACGATGATTCTATTTTCACTTGTATAGTTGCGATTGAGGTGAACCCAAAACAGGTTAATTCTCAAGAAAAGCCAAAGGAATGCATTCAATCCATGCGCACAAAATCATTCAATGAGTAAAATGAACTTGATCCCCAGGCTTATGCGTGTATGTTCAGTGATTTGTAGAAGGGATTTGGGGGCTTTAACATGTGCGTCTACTGGCAGAATGTCCTTTAGACGGTGCGGCACAAGTCATTGCCTCTACACCTCACAGTTGCACCTCGCAGTTTTGACTGAGGCTGGATGCTGAGGTTGCTACTACTGCGCCGCAGGCACAACTCTCAGAGGACACAATCGAGACCAGAATTAACGATATAAGGTCAACATATTATTCACAGAGAATGGTGATGAAACTGCAGAGACTCTCCGGACAGTCAGATATAACTTGGACAGCGAATGTGCACATATGTCATCTTAACCCTCTGAGGTGTTACAGTGGTTTCACCTGAACAGCTCTGTCGAAACCACAGCAGTTTCTTTTGGAGCTCTCAACTGTCATAACCACAGGCTTTCGTTCTAAGGTGTCCAGTTTTCCCCTCTAGTGAATCATATTTTATATCGTCACAGGGCTGATATCTATATCCCTATGAGGTAATTAAGAAAATACCTTCCCTCCCAACCACCTCCACCCTGTCTGCACTGAAGAGACTGCCGTTTAACACTCGACACGCTGTCCACAGAGTAGAGGCTGAGAGCGCTGACGGAGAAGCTGAGTGTAATTGAGGACTGGCAGGCGTGTGCGCGGTTTGATTGCCGCATGCTCCTCCAGAAGCTAGGTTTATGTTTCATCCTGTGCCCGTCCACTGCACTCCATAAAAAGCAAATAAACTTTTCACTGGCAATAGCATAATAATGACGGAGCTGGCTAATGAGCGAATTAAAGAGTCATAAATAAAACTCTGGCCCCCTGACAAAGATGTGAATTTTTCTTACATCAACATTGTGTTTAATGCACTCACAGCAGGCGTCCTCATTCACTTCTGTACAGCACTTTACGTAACATTGCAAATTTTGTTTGAAAGGATTTGATTCAGTTTTTCTGGCCAGAGGCTGACCACAGAAACTCTGTTCTTCTGCTCAACTGATGGCAGCGCTCCAAAGCTACCTTATCATATCGCGCTCTTCCTCCCTTCCCGCTGAACAACATATTGGACTGTCTAGGATGAGGAATGTAGGAGAATGTGTTGAAAATTTACCGCTGCGCCTTGTCTTCCTAGTGAAGCTGGTGCAGGAGTCTAAATTAAATAGAGCTGAATGAGTGACTTTGGCAGGTCCCTGGTTGGTGTGGTTTGGGCTGCTCCCAGTGCTGCACAGAAGCAGCCTGGCAGTGGTTTGACTGAGCTTGCTCTTCTCTTTCACACCAGCTCTCGATGGCCAGCAACAGGAGCGCACAAGCCTTCAGCTTCTCTCATCCCGATCTGGACACATTCCCTTTCTTGCGGCAGCATCTGCTTGATTCTCTTGGTCATACGTGGTCTTTAGTGTTATATTACATTCACTTTCATTGAATTTGATTTGTTGAGGTTGAGTTGCATTTAAGGCAAGAGGAGTTTGAGTAGATTGGTAAACTTTCATTTCAAGTTTTATCATCCTGCAACGTTTGGCGAAAAAGACATAGAGCTGCTTTCACACTAAGGCTTTGCTTTTATCCTGTTTCTATGCCAAACATTCAGTAAATGTGTTCCATGTGTTAAAAAAGGGAATCCCAAGAACATTAGACCGAGTGAATCTGTTCAGTGTGGTAAAGTGAGTTTAATGCAAACGCCAGACTATATCAGGTCCAGACACGAACAGAAAGAGCAAGAGAAACTGCAGGAAGAGAATGAGGCATAGGCAGCGTGGAAGGCTAACAGTGTTGAGGCGTAAACCTGTCAGGGCTCACATAGAGCGAAATCTAAGCATCAGTAGATTTCCACAGACAGGTATAGGGTGTGTCTGTATGTGGACACCTCCTTTGGTCTGTGTTTGCTCGTGTTTGTATCCTTCAAGGTATATTGAGCATCTGTAACAAAACAAGGTATGCTCATTGTGAACATGCAAGGGAAGTGGCTGAGTGAGGTGTCTGTCAGGCAGCCAGTACTCGAGTGCAGAAAGCGCCATCTCCAAAGCAGCGGCTCTTTGATGTGGCTACCTCTTTGAAGAACTGACACCCTTCTCCTTTTCACAGTGCCTGGAGCCCTGCAAGGAATCCTGGGACCTGAAGGAAAACCAGTGCCAGGATTTATGCGAGGTATGTCACTACCACAGAATACCGTGCTTGCCTCAGATTCAAGTGTTTGAGCTTTTCATACTTAGAGGGAAAATTCAATAAGAGGAAAGTTTGAGGGGAATGTGAAGTAATGACACTCTGTGAAACTGAATCAAAGCTGTTTAATGTACTCACCACTCCAGTGAGTCATAAGCTCAAATGTAAACAGGACAATCCCTGTTAGCTCACAGAGCTGCCTGTTTGCAGCCAGGCAGGTTGGAAGTAAAAAGTAATCTGACATATATTTTCCCCCCTCTTTTCCTCCTACTCCCTCCCTTCTTTCCTCCTTCCTCTCCTCCTCTTTAGCCCCTCTTTCCCAAGAAGCACTATGAGTGTCTTACGAGCTGTGAGTTCCTGAAGTCGGTGGAAGGAGTGAAGCAGGGTGACTGTCCTGCCCCGGAGAAGGCCAGTGGCTTTGCAGCAGCCTGCGTGGAGAGCTGTGAGGAGGATGGAGAATGCTCATCTGTCAAAAAGTGTTGCTCCAACGGCTGTGGCCACACTTGTCAGCTGCCTAAGAACCTCTACAAAGGTAAAACTAAACACTAATAAACTTTATATGGCAGTGAAATGATTCAGCTACTATATAAGCTCTATTACCTTCATACGTTAATTCAGTTTGAGTAAATTATTACAGTAATGAACCTATTTAAATGTAAAGGTATAATATGTAACATCTGCCTCATTATTATGTCATATTTTTTATTTTTAACTTACACCACATGCTTCTAAAAGTTTCCACCAGTTAATGGGGTTATGTCATGTTGATGTTACTTGCAGCTATTTCATGTGAATAAAATGAATAAACATGAATATATATGCCACTAGACATAATTTAGTTTCAAAATGTAATTTTATTAAATTACTGCATCTGTAAACATGATTTCTGCATCACGCTGCCTCTGCAATCCCACACCATTCCATGACTACATCTTTTTTTTCTAATTAATGGACAGGCCCCTATCAACAGACGTTACATACTGCGCATTAATTACAATTAGTAATCATTATGTATTAGGGCGGAACCGGAAGATCTGACAATTTGTTATGCAGATAGATGTCACATTTTCATGTTAAGAATATGAATATTAACTTCCTAAAGCTGGATAAATGGGACACACACAGATTTCCAGCCTGTTCAGTGATCTTCCACTCACAGAGATTTGTTTCTGACATAAAGATAATTATTGTATAACCTGAAAATAGAAAATATAAATACACACACACACACACACACACACACACACACAT
>JAPQRP010000016.1:24092359-24110068 GCA_037367295.1 Apogon hyalosoma | reverse complement strand
TTTGTTTTATTAAATTAGACTTTTTTTCCTTTAGTCAAAATTAAAAGTTGAATCTGCAGGATCCAATCATTAGTCATTAAAAAAAAAGATAAACTGATTAAGAGATTAAAAAAAAAGTTTGACTGTTACTTAAATTATGCTTTATAAATAAGTTAAGGCAGAAAGTTCCACAGCAAACCAGATGGACAGAGGAAAATATACAATCTGTGAGAGCATGTGTGCTTGGGTTGCTTAATTGTGTGTGCACAGCTCATCTCTTTATTCCGTTTTTTTCTCTGCACTGTATTCAAGGAGGATCAGATTTGTATGGTTTGCAGCTGAATCACTGCTACTTTCTCCCTTTATCCTATTCAGAAAATGATGTTTCATATTTAGCAGAGTCTCAATGCACACCTCATGTATTTAATGTGATTAACTGTTGCTGTTTGCATAATTTTCATAAATAGTGTTGAACCAATTAATCCGTCTCTGACAAACATTAATTTGAAATCTCAGCGACATAAATCACACTTCATCTTGCACAATTTTGTGACAACTTGCTTAGAACCATAAATCATTCATCCCTCTTTGTGTTGTACTTCACCCACACACTTCTCATGCTCTTTTGGGTGTTAATTGGAATATATATCCAGCCTTGAATTATGCTGGATAAGCTTCAGGCTTTCATAGACACAGATGTACCCAGGAATCTTTGCACCAGTAAAACAGTTTAATAGCACTGCCCAAGGCGACCTGATGTTCTGAGGCTGCTGAGCTATTAAGTGAAAGAATCAAGAGCCTCTGAACTTGAAGATGGGAGCTGGAACGACATTATATACACCATCAGCACACAATTTTTGGCAGCCTGAAGCCATAACAGAGTTGAGGAGATGCTGAAGTGAGAGCAATGGAAGATTAGTCCAAATCAAGCCTTGAACCACAGCAGTGATACACTATAGCTGCTTTGAATCACGCTGCAGTAAATGTGCAGGCATTTTACTGTACATACTGTACTTATCAGCGAAAGGCAAAAGCATGTGATTTTCTGAGCTTGTGCGCACACAAAAAAGGCAGGCTGGTACTTCTATTTGATTTGGAAAAATCCTCAGGGACTTCACGGTGTGTGCCACGCTGAAAAGGTGAACAGCACGTTAATTGGCAAGGATGAAAGGAGGCATAACCTTGAATATTTCAATACAGTGACCCAGTCAATGAAAAACATTCACCTTGCTGTGAGACCTTCAAATCAAGCAGCTTTCCCACTGATTTAGTTCAAACACTGAGCTCATGACGGGTTGCCATCAGCACTAGATTTACACAGAATTACACTGAAGCCTTTTAGTGAAAGTCTGGATGGAATTCCTGTCCTGGTCGTCAGTGTTAAAGGTCTAATTAGTTGCTCATGGTTTGAAGAGTGTAATTGTTTCTATGTGTGCACAAGTGTGTATGCAGTCTTTGCCATGATGATCCATGATGCTGGAAGCCATTAGCAAACACAAGCCTGGCGAAATGGAGCGTTTCCCCCACTGAGATCACTCTCAGATGTGTGTGTGTGTGTGTGTGTTTGTGTGTGCTCAGGTTAGTGTCGCTAGCTGATGTGCATGTCCCTGGCAGAAGAGGGTGAGGGGAAAAAACTTCATGCACTCTGTCTTTTGAGCAGAGACAGTGGACCCCCACCGGGCTTTTGATGTATAACAAAGCTTCATCTACTTAATGGAGCCTGGTGCTATATGTGCACTGAAATTAGGGGGGTTATTTATATCTTAGTTTTTACATCTGTCATTTTAAAAAATATTTTCCTCCACGGTCTAATTTTTTGCATTCCCTTCGAAGATAGAGCACCACATGTGATGGCAACCCATCATGTTATTTGTTTCTTTGTGATCAAAAGCAGAGCAGAGTGAGAAGGTGAAGCAGATGGGGGTGGGTGGCGGGAAAAAAAAGGATGCACTGTATGTGAAAAATGTGGATGTCAGAATGAAATTAAATTAGTGTGGGTTATATTCGCACTGTCAGAACAAGTCAGTCAGTTAATCAGTCCATCAGCCATCCTCAGTTTACGGTAAGTTCTTGTGCTACAAGCAGTATTTGCAGTGTTTTCCTCTGCCCCTGTAATTAGAGCAGTCATTATGACAGTATGTGCGTGAGTATTGAGAATTATATTTCTAGTGTGTAATTGTTGGCGTTATTGAGACGATGAATAGATGCTGTACTTTTGATCGAGTTTCAGCGGCAGTTACATCATAATTTGGAGAGCATGGAGTAAGCGTGTGGCCATTGAAAAATGAACGCTGTATGATTCTTGGACCAAACCTGACCCAAAAGTTATCTTTGGAAAGAGCATGCTGAGAAACAGCGTATTCGTTGTCCTCCCACATACTGCGGATGAGGGAGTGTGTATGTTTGTATTTTTGTGTTTTTGTGTGTGTGTCGTATGGTTTGTGCTTCGCAGGAGTACTTGTGTGACTTTGTGGGAAGATGAGCTAAGGCAGAGGGAGGAGAGGAATGTTGCGGTACCCTTGGTGTTCATCATTGTGCAGGAAATGTGACACGTTTACTCGCGCACACGCACACACACTCACTCGCCGCTGTGGAGCTGTGAAACCACAGCACAACGACCCCCAGCTGTTAGTATGCAGAAAGCTGTTATCTGCGGGACGAAACAAAGTAGACTCCATATGCATGCGGCTCAAGGACCCTCCTCCATCTTCCATGATTTTTTTATGCATCATCATTTTACATGCCCTGTATAAAGAATGAATAGAGATATAAGGAGATCAAACACTCTGCATACAAAATACAGTCCTGATTATGTTGTTTACAGACAAGCCTTGCCGAAGCCTTGGGCGTGCATCAGTGCTGTTTATAAATGCGTAGCAGTGGTGGTCCGCTCTGCAGTGACAGAGGTCCGATGTAATGGTCTGAAGTGCTAGGTGATTTATTGAGAACTGTGGGATGTATTCAGCTTTCTCCTGTACTTCCAAACTTGCTTTTCCAATCTCCATCTCATTATCACTGTGCCCAACGCTCAATCAACAACTCACTACATCTCCACTGCAATAAATTCACATGAGAGAGTGACTCTGACTTGGCTAAGCATTTGGCCCAGTCCTGCACTTAATAAATCTCTGAATTATTGCACATGGCCACATCTACTGAAAGGCTGAAAGTGAAGTGCAATGATGCAAAAGAATATTACGTATACAATATGAGACATGTTTGCACTTGTATGCTTTGTATCAAGAAAGGCTTCATGTGCACCATCCCACATACCGTGATGCTAATTCTGTGCATCATTGCTAAGAAGCACAGCTACTAAAACATCTTTTGGCTGGGAAATATCACATCTGTCAGAGCAGAGGGATGGTGCTGTTGACCCACAGCATGTATTAAGTCTAATGCAGTGAGGTCATGTCTCTCTCAAATCTGTATCTGTCCAACTCTGATGAAGTCATTTATCTGTACAACTGACAGTCACCATAGAGAGGAAAACAAGTGTAGTGTTGAAGTTCACTTACAATGTTCCACATAGTGCTGATATGAGCTGTTGCTCTTGTACTTTTAGGAGTCCCGCTGAAGCCTCGGAAAGAGTTGGTATTTTTGGAGCAGCCATCTGGTCAGCTGGAGATCCGCTGGTCCTCCAAGTTCAACATCTCTGTGGAGCCTGTGCTATACGTGGTGCAGCGCCGCTGGAACTATGGCATCCATCCCAGTGAAGATGATGCCACTGAGTGGCAGACTGTGGCACAGGTAGGAACCTGCATAATATACATGCACACAACTGAGACACAGCGATAAGACAAAACCTGTTTGTTTTCATTTTATACCAAGTATTGTTGTGTGAGTGTTTCTTTTGATTAGACATTTCACATTCATGTTACTGTAACCTCTCAGCTTCACATGTCCCAGCATGCCACATGCTACAGCTGTGAAAGTGCACTGCACTGCGCTGACAGATTGGTGCATACGGTTGCACATTCCTCACAGTCACAGTGTCTTTGAAAATTTGGCAAAGAGAAACACACAGATGACTGATGTGGCAGCAAACTCACATGGGGCTGTGACCCTGCATGAACCCTGACCCCTGTGGTTTGCTCTCCCCCCATCTGTCCCTCAGACTGCAGAGGAGCGCGTCCAACTGGCCGACATCAGAGCCAGCAGATGGTACCAGTTCAGAGTTGCTGCAGTCAATGTCCACGGGACCCGCGGCTTCACTGCGCCCAGCAAACACTTCCGCTCCTCCAGAGGTCTGTGTGTGTATTACATATGCATGTTGTGTGTGTTTGTGTGTGTGTGGCCTTACTTTGTGTGCAAGTTCCTGTTTGACACCCACTACCCTCCATTTGTTACGGTTAAGACGCTGAGACAGGTGCAGCCCTTTGGTTTTAAAACCTGATTGGACTTTTCATCTAACCACATAAATAATCAGAGAATTTAATGTTTTCTGTTTCCATGTCAGCCAAGGCCTCTCAAATGAATTCCTTTCAAAAAAATTATGTTTAAAAAATATTTCTATGAAGGAATGACATTGAAACATGCGGTTCACCTCTTAATACAATTACCACCACACTGCAGCATTGAATGATGTTTTTGCTTTTCGTAGGTACATGTACGTTTTTTAAGATGACCATGAAACTCTATTCACATACTTATCATTTATTTAAAAACATGGACTTTTTGCCTACACCTGAATTGTAAGTAAGTTTTCTTTCCCTATTTTTTCCACAGATTTATGCAGTGAGCAAAATAAAATTTATGTCACTGTCAAGTAAAATTCATGTAATGAGAAATGACTGGGTGTACAGAACATTTCTTTTCTGTGTTGCAACTAGATCTTCATTTATGTCTTCAAAGGAGGGGTTTCCCCCTTTTTACGGTCACATAAAATGTAATATGTCTGAATTAGTCAGAATATTGCAGGTTTCAAGTGAATGCAAGTGTTGTCTTGCTTCCAGAGGGAGTGATGTAACTGAGGCACACTTCAGATCTTTGCCACAGATTAGTGAATGAGCTCTGCTGGCATTTTGTGTTGTATACTGTTGCTCTACACTTGTGATAGTAAATGGCACTAAATACCCACGTTGCGCTTCAGATGGGATTTGTTAAAGCTGAGGCCAACTGTCCCAGAGATTGGATGTTTATGAATATAATATTGTATTTGTTCGACGTGCGCAGACAGATCAGCGTACCCACTGCTTCAGATGTTAAGGTGAAAGGTCCCTGGAAGCAGCTTTGCTCTGCCTGTCATGTTATGCAAAACTGAGTCAAACCACTCCAGATTTTTATCTGTTTAATACACACTGCAAATCAACACGTTTTAATGAACACACATTATTTATTCACGTAGACAGATAAAAGTGTTTACCAGCAGAACACTGGCAAAGGTCCCAGGTATTCTTTATGTACTGCCAAATGCTTAAATTCTGTGCCAAAGACAAAAGTATTAGTGTGTTCGTTGTGTGTGTGTGTGTGTGTATTGACCTGTCCTGTCAATCCTCTGTCATACATTTGCTCCCCAGAGCATTCTGATGGCTGTCTGACAGAACCAGACACCAGGTGGAAAAAGGATTCTGCTTCAGGGATGGAAACCAATACCCAATCAGGCCAATCAGTGCCAGAACGTTGATAGATTGATGAGAGCTGTCATATATGTGATGGGCTCCTGGTCATTCTGTCATGCCATTGTTATTTGTATAGTAGAGCTATATCATCTGATTGCAATTTTGCTCCACTATACTTTGTTAGGGCAATTTGTAAGAACTGACTGCTTATTTATCTTGTGCAGCCAACATCAGCTGGTATGAAGAACTGATGTGTCCAATTGTGTTTTTGGACCGGATTAAATGTGTTTCAGGTGGGAGAGGGCAAGGGAGAGGAGCCAACTGGGCTGTGGCATGAATCATTTTCTCATTACGGGGCTATTCCCTCTGGCCTGGTGTCTGGCATATGGCCCTGCCTCTCCTCCAACGCCAGGCTGACATCAGCAGCAGGCTGGGTCACAGCACATGCGTATAGGTTCAGACACGGCTTTACTCAAGACACACACACTTCAGTTAGAACACGGGAATGCTGACTTCAGAGCCAAAGTGAGCAACAGCATGTGTTTGTTAACCTCTGACCTGCGCTCTCTGTCCCACTGAACGCTGTCATAGATGTGACATGACACCTGTCATAACATCTCTCAGCAGATTGTCAGTATAAGGCTAATTACTTTACACAGTGTCATACTGCCCCTGCTACTTGACTGTATTGCAGTCCTTCAACTGTTGAACGTACCTAGGCTTGGAATACATTCAAATAGGTCTACGTGATATGAGGAAAATATGAAATGTGCATCTCAGTGCATCACAGCCTCAACTTTCTTGCCTATTTTTCATCAATTAATAACACTCAGATAAATCCGATTATCTGTCACACCAGTCTGCAATATAAGCAGCTACGTCTTTTCTCCACTATCTGCATGACCCACCTCAGTACATAATCGCTACAAAAACAACATAAATCCTTCTTCAGTGCATTGCAGGAAGAGGTGTGAATATTCGCACCCTGATGATTATGGCCTCAGGATTTGCATTCCACTCTTCTAATTGTGGTTTTGATATGACTTGCAATAAATGAGCAAACTAAGCTCACTGTTACAGCCAAATAGACACCATTTTAAGTGCGGATAGCTGAAGGTTAGTGGGGGCTTCAGCCAGTTGGTCAGTTTGTGTAAATGCATGATCTAACCGATGTATCCACAACGCTGTCAAATGTTCACATGCAGAGTATGAATGCATGGTGTCTTGTTCCTTGTATTTGTATTTGTGTTTTTTTTTTTTTTGATGCAGGCTTTTGCACTGTATTTACCATGCATGTTCACATTATAACCATAGTGTCATTTTCGTGTCAGCGCTACATGCAGCCTATTTATATTTGCTGTGGCGCAACACTCATTATAAGATCCAGAGACTTTCCTTTTCTTCTTCTCTAAATCTGTACAGATGTTGTCAAATGTCTCATCACTGACAGTGTTGTTGCTTATTGTTGCTATGCCTTCAGATCCATCCGCCCCTCCTAGACCAGCCAGTCTGCGTGTCTCCAACATAACGCTGGCTGAGGAAGGCCTGGTGACAGCTCGTCTCAACTGGACCCTGCCAGAGGAGCCCGATATCCCCATACATCACTACAAAGTGTTCTGGAGCTGGACTGTACCCACCAAGTCAATGGTGCCATCCAAGAAGAAAAGGAGAAAGACCGCTAATGGGGTAATGTTCTCACGCTGTCTTACCGATGCATTCTTTCTCTTTCTCACTGTCTTTTCTCTTTCTTTTTTAAGACTAAAGCATCACATCCAACACTGTTTCACCATCGTACCCTCTGGCTTTAACTGATATCCCTGCAGACTCCCAAAAGAAAAACAGACAAAATATGAAGTGGCAGTTGTATTTATAGTATGGTTTTTGATCACTCAGTGATTTATAAAATGTGCTATTCATTGGTGTAATTCCTAAACATTTTTGACAGGATCTAAAAATGTACAGTTTTGACTGTTCTTATTCCCTGTGAAGTGAAGTTAGTTGCGAAGTTATGATTTTAAATATCTAAGTTACTAAAATATGTCAAATCAGATTTTTCAGGTTTTTATTTTCGATCTCGGCTTTTCATTGTGTTTTGCATTGAATCTGAAAGTGGAGTATGGTTTTATTTTTGTATATAACCACTCGAATTACATATATTTATACAGTATACATACATTATGTAAAGTCAAGTGTTGTATAGCTAAATTGCTTTATTACTCATATTCTCCTTTATGTAATGCATATATGTAGCGTAATATAGTCACCAAGAGAGAAATATCATGTTTCAAAGAAAATACCATTGGTTCTTATTGTTAATATCCTTGTTATTCCTTAGAAGAGCTTAGTTTGCATAGTGGAAAATTGTCAACTATTTGCACCGAGAGATTTCATGACCCTTTGTCTGAGATGTCACACAGATAGATGAAAGCACCATTTCTGATGAAGACAAAAGAATAATATAATTTTGTTACAAAAGCTTAAACAAACACAAATGCTTTCAAAGTCTGGCAAAGCTTCAAGAGAAACCGACCGAGGGAAACATTTGATAGTATTACTGTTTTATTGCCTCTGCATAAAACATGCATAGTTACATGTGAAAATACAGATTGGACTGTCACAGATTCACGTCTGTAAGCACACATAAATTGAGTCAAGTTGATAAATGGCATGATTGATATTAGTACTTTCGCAATAAATCATTGTCTTATATACTGAAAATGGGTAAACATTGCTGAAATATTATACAAAATGCATCCAGTGCTATCCGACCTACAAATACCTGTGGCTCAGTGTCTGTGAAGAACATTTCATTAGAAGTCACTCGAGCAGAAAGACTGATTGTCTAGACAGTCCACACATATCTCTATAGACTCTTCTTCTCTTGAATTAGTTTTTGAAATGCATAGCAGATGTGGCACAGAGGAGATAGAGGTGGGAGACACCAGACACCTATTGACACATGTACTACTGGTTTCCACTTTGGCACCTCAGGGCTTTGAAAGCAGCCTGCTGCTATAGGAATGTCAAAACACGCACGGTCAATAACAAGAACTCATCAAGCTCACGCTGATGGTGGAATGCTGCAAGTCAAACACAGTGAGGAAACCCTGGGAGGCTCTGATAACACTGCTCCCTCATAAGGCCCTGAAGGCTATCTCCTCGCCGTGATACCTTCCTCAGCTCCACATGTGTTCTTAATAAGCAGGGCTTTCCCACAAGCCTGGTTTGGCTGTGGCTGGGCTGAGATTTAACCATGACTGGGACGGTGACAAGGCTTTGAAAGGAGGCTCAAGTGACAGAGTGGTATCACGTTAGTGCCAACATCCAAGTGTTTTCTTCTGTCACAGGCTCAGACTTGGGTGGATCTAGAAGGACTGCAGGCAAACAGCAGTTACACTGTGGAGTTGCAGGCTGTCACTTACTGGGGACAAGTGCGTCTGAAGAGCTCCAAGGCCTCCCTCCAGTTCAGCACCACCCAAAATAATGACTCAGGTAAGATGGGTGCTATACTTTGTTGCTCTTTAACCTGTCACTGTTGTGGATAATGAAGAATCGGACTAGTTCAACATGTCATTTAAGGTTGGTGGTATATATAGGTTAATTCTCCTGTCAGTGCCCTTGACCACAGTACTGATGAAGATCTGGAGTTGGTCCCGGATCGCCTTTAGTGGCAGCTCACTGCTCCTAACGTGCTAATACTCAATGCTAATGTTAGGTCCTGTGTGTATTAGGATGGATAAAATGAGACTGAATTTCCAGATGAGGAAAATAAAGTGAGTTAACCTTTAACCTCAACCTCTGTCTGACAGGACTCAGACAGAAATCATGTTTGTAGAAAAGAAAAAGTATTATTCATGTACTGTAAACTTGTCTTCATGTTGTGTTTGGTGATTTATATTCACATTATATCCACTCATTCTAATGAAATAGAGTTACAATGATAACGTTAATGTTAGTATGATGAAATTGATGGATGGTCAAATGAAACCGGCCATTACACTGGCTAAATTTTAACATTGCTGGAAGTATTTCATATAATTAGAAAACTATATAGCAATGGTCTTAGGTTTTTGGTTTTTTTTTTTTTTTTTTTGATATTTTAATGCGAAAATATTACATTTTAGAGCTTTTATAGCTAAAGCATTTTGTTTATTTGAGTTTTGTACATTCCAAAAGCACCATAGTGTTGTTTAAGATTCCACTCAGACACTTAACAGAGCAGGGTTCATATGTTCATGCAGCACCAAAAGTGCCTGGACACTGAATTTAAGGTTCACATAACTGAAATCAAACAAAACTATGCAGTTTTGTAATGGCAGATGCACACAGGATTGGCTGAATCAACCTAAAACAATCCAATTCTCTGTTCGTTTGATGGGTTTTTTCTTGAGTGTTGGATTTTTCCAAATTACTGAAAGTCTTCAGGCAAACAATCATCATGAGAATTGCAAAAAAGGAGCAATGGCCAAGGTATGTTGACAGCACATCTGCATTTGTTTGAAGCTGCTGAGTGTATAAGAAGCACAGACCGAGCCTTAGTGCAGTGACTGTGTACATTTTCAACATGTGTGGTTCCAGAGGGAATTGAACCTCTAACCTTGATGGTGTTAGAGCCGTGTATACCCATCATACTACACCACATTTATGCATAAAGAACATGCTGTAACTGCTGTGATCTTACAGAGAAATAATTGTGTGTTCCTGTTACCATGCTGGAGAGTTTGCCATAACAGAGTCACCGTTGTGTCTTAGCTACAGCAGCAAACATTTCTCCTTTCTCTTCCCAGTAAAATCAGTGTTCAAGGCAAAGAAGGAGGAAATATCCCCTGTTGTTTCGACCTTGGCCAAACGCCCCTCTGGTCCTCTAGAGGTAGGCACGCCTTTCTACCAGGATGGCCAGCTACAGGTCCGTGTCTACTGGAAGAACCGAGGAGGTATGAACTCTATTGTGTTGATTTATAGCTTTTAGAATCTAATTAGCACCCCATTATGCCCATCGATCACTTTGACTCATGTGCATCATGGTAAAGTGTTCTGACTCACTCACAGTTGCTCAAACAATGGAATATTCCTTTTATAAATGAGGTATCAGATGGTGTAAATGAAACAATGTGTCTTTGTGAGAGCTGGAAATGTGATCGTGCAGGGCAAATTGGTGTAAACCTGCACATGGACTCGTAGAGTGGAGCCACTGTTTAGTAAAGAACAATAAACACACAGAGCCTGAGCCGTGGGATGGGATTTATTGACAGCTGTATTTAATAGATCCTCGCCCTTGCATTAGTGTCGAAGCAGTCCATTTTCTTTTACAAGACCTGATGTCATAGGGATCAGAAAGTTTCGTGGGTTGCAGCACCGCAAGGGGTTAAAGCCTATAGGAATGCCTATCCCAGCGGCGTCCATTCCCCAACCCTTCTGTTAATACCAGAGTGGAAATATGGAAACCTTGAAAGCCATGCTCTCAGGGTAACCTGTCAAGTCCCATTCACTGGTCTATGTTATGTTACTAATATATGTCATCGCCCAAGCCAAACTCCACATCTTAGAGTCAAGAATGCAAACCCTGGCTGAAGGAGAGGCCTGGTGAGACACCAACTGCTGAATCAGAGTGAGAGAGCGGGAGAGAAGATGGAGTTGGCCCAGAGCTGTTAGTGAGGTTTGCCTGGACACTGAGCTGAGTGATGCTGACGGGGATCAAGCATGGCTGGGGAATCTCAGTGTTGCAGAGCAGAGTTAATCCTGGTCCAGCTCCTTTTTCTTTCTGTTGTTTGTGGTGCTGGTCTGTAGTGTGTGTGTCACTGCCTCTCATTAGTCTGAGGGATGACCCTGGCTTTGACTCGTACAACCTGAGGCTCACTACTGTAAATATACACATATACACATGGCCTGGGGAGATGGAGTCTCTGGACATCTGGTTTGTGTGACGGAGGAAAGGGACAGGTTAACTGAACCATGATTAAACTCTCACTCATTGTCTCTGTGATCCAAAGCAGCCCGGCCTCTGGGTTCTCTCCAGCAGACCAAAGAGAACTTAACTGTACACCGGCTCAGATAATATATCACTGTCTGCCCAATAACCAGACAATAGACAGCAGTCCAGCAGCAGCGGTACTTCTGAGCCTCGCTTCCAGTCATGATTTATCGAACACTGCTGAGTCTCTGTTCTTTACCTGATTTCCATGTCCTATTTCTTGTTTTACATACCACTTCCCCTCTCCGTCAGACCCGGCTCAGCATATCTTGTTTATTTTTTCCCGATTTCCCGGTTCCCTGTAATTCCTCTCTTCTGCTTCCAAAGAGCTCAGGGGCTCCAAGTGCCAGATCTGTGTCTAAGCCTTCAAAGGACCCCTTTTATCTCCCCACTACAACCCAAGCCCCTGCCAAGGGGCGAACATAGCATAACTCAATTATTAATCAGAGAAATATTTCACATATCCAAGCGACATAGTTGTATGAATAATCTGGGAACATAAGATGATGGTGATGGGGAGATATACACTACTGATGAGATCATGAGCTACTGTACTGTACAAATGTTGCCAGAGCAGAACAGCTGAAATAAGTGCTGTGCCAGTGTGACCGCTGCACTCCACTGATGAGAATGCAAGTTTTGCAAGTTGAACCAAAAACTTGGGGTATTGAATTGAGCACTAAGTAAAGACAAGGAAGGATTTCAGACACAGGAGTATCATAGTTGATAAGTTAATGCAAAAATAAAGTAGGAAGAGCTTTCAACTCTTTATTTTTTAGAGACAGATAAGTATCATGATCATCAGTTATGAAAATGGTGATATATCAGATCTTAGATATGGTGTTCTGTCATTTGTGAGATAAGAATCATTTAATCATTTCTGTCTTTCAGATTGTCTTTTGATACCAGATTCATTTTGACTGGTTGTATCAGTGAAATGAAACTTAGTGCATTTATTTATTACTGCGCAAGTAAGCAAGTTTTAAGGTTCAGTACATCCAGATCTAGGGGGATTTGTTTGCAGAAATTTAATATAATATTAATAATTAGGTTTTCAGTGGTGCTTATTCAGTTGAAAATAAGAACTGTGTGTTTTTATGAACTTAGATAGAGTGTTTCTATCTACAGAGGAAGTGGAACCCCTTTAGGGAATCCATGATGTTTCTACCACAACTGAGAATAAACTTGTTTTTTCGCTGCCACTGTAGGGGAAGGTGTTGGTTGTGATCCTCAGCTTCATGACAGATGCCACTAAATATTACACAATAAACCTAAAAAAAGCACTTATTTCACTCAGCACTCTTAATGACAGATTTAATCATTTATGACACAATGACACATTAGTGTTTGGCTGTGAACAATCCAAACAAACATGACACAAACAGTCCCAAAGATCCCCAGAAAATCTCTAACACAGCCAGAGATTCATACTATTGGAATAAATGAACAGAGCACGCACAAAGAAGATAATTTACTAATGCATGAGGAGGCTGGTAGAGATGATTTGCAGATCTGTAGTAGGCCGATGAGTAGGAGCATTGTGGTAAGCGCAGAACAGGCCAAATGAATGAACGCTGCCTCAGTTGTAAAACACTAATTGGGGTGAGTCAGAATGAAATTGTGAATGATTGGACAAAAAAGTTGTTTGTGACTAAATGTGACCCTGTGCCTGTCTGAACTAACACAAAGATCCATTTATTTACTTATTATTCTAGATGGGTAATAAATCTCTTCATGTGAGAGAATAGGAAGAGAAGGAACAAATATTATGCATGCATACAATTGTCAATGTACACACGTAATTCTTAATTGAAATTAATTGAGTTACAATGAGTTAATCAGGAAAATTATTTAGAGTCTAATAGCACAATAGAGAACACTGACCACACCCTTTGTGATGTATAATAAGCTCTCATTTTTTATATTTGACTAACATTAGCCCTACATCTGGTTAAGTATAGTTTGATCATATGATTTCTATTTTTAATTGTGTAAATATGAACAAAACAAACAGCGTGTTTAAGTTATGGTGTAGTTTTATGACATGGCTTTACCTGTCCCTCTGTTCTCCTTTTTCAGATCCTACAGTCAGTCGCTACCATGTGCAGTGGATGCCGGAGTACTGCAGCCACAATGAGACTCGAGGACCAGAGAAATCTGTCACACAGGTTAGTCCCCAGAAGCCTTATGAACAATGACTGGATCAGCAGCCTGTGTTATGCAAAGCACGTGTCTAAGCCTTTGTTTAGAAAGGATAGCTGCTCTAAAGAACTTCACTAGTGTGAGCTCAGAGCCCTGGGCTTGTTGGGCAAATCGGTGGCTGTTGTTCTGAATATTATGAGTCAGTCGTGTGGTCAGGCATGTGGTGTGTTGGCCAGTAAAACACATTTACTTAAACAATGTTTCCCGGAATGAGGGATTGTTCACCTCCAATGGCCCCAGCCGTGCTTCTGCATGGGGCTTGTTTTAGGGTGCATTTGGGTCTGAGTAGGAGTTGGAAGGGTCTGGGGGTGGGTGGGTTAACTGGTTGGGCTCAGGCTGATACAGGATGGCAGAGCCCTGGCAATCAACACATTCTTTGGGGAGCAGCACTCTGGTTGCTAGGAAATATACATCCATTTTCTATAGATCACTGGGAAGGATTCCAGGCTTGTGCTTTTATGTGAGCACAGCGCCTCATTCACTTTTAATCAAAGCTGTTTCATATCAGAGAATATACACACACCCTCTCTCAAGGGACTGCCTATTAATGTTGAATCTCTTTACTACAAATACAAGATTTAAATGCACGTGTCAGCTGTTTTTTTTTTCCAAAAAGAAATGAGAAGAGGCTGTTTTTGTGAAGATCAATAGATGATTAAAGATTGAAATAAGTGTAAAGTGTTGGACTTTTGCTCTGAATCCATTAACAGGGATTTAGGGGCTATTCTCTTTTCAAATTACACATGAATCCACTTTGGTTTCCGCATGTTAATTAAGTTTCTTGCTCTCTGCTGCTTTTTACATTTGGAAGCCATAAAGAATCATTTATATTGTAGTTTAAATAGGAGGATAGTGTCTTAAATCCTACCATGTGAGTGTTCAAAGTGGCCCTGTAATGTGGGGCATGTTCCTGAGGCCTGAGTGGGAATGTGATCTGCCATGGTGCTGTGTATTTAATTATCTCTGAAGCTCCATGGGACCTGACCTGGGTGACATGTCAAAGTCATCAGGACTGAATAATGTGTTTCTTGGCTCAGGAGAACTACATCAACCTCCCGGGCCTGCTGTTTTCCTGCAAGTACAAAGTCACTGTTCACATGCTGAAGTCCAAGAGACGTTCCAAGGACGAGAGCACAACCTTCCTCACCCCGTCCTGTGCTACCATCCGGAGCAAAACTCACAAACACATCCCATGCCCTGGGGAAGGAGGTTAGTGCACAGCTCTTTGACCTGTCAAGGGAGTTAAAAATTGATCTGCGGATACAGAGATTATATAGAGGGATGAGCAACACAGAGTAATTTATGATACAATACATCACAGTGTCTGTGTGAGGAAAAAATACCCTGAAAATAGAAAAACAGGAAGTGTACATTTATTCATTATAGTGTGGGGTTATATTGAAAGTGTATAGAGTTTAGTGTTCCTTTAATACAGAAATAGACAAAGCCCATGCCTGTCATTAGGTCATGATGTAGTGATTCTGGTGTGACATGTTGGCAGACAAATGTGTTAGTGCACTTACATGTTCAGTAGAAATGTTAATATTTTGCACCAGTATATAGATCACAAGAGTGGGTATTGAACTACATTCCAATATCAATATTCTGTCCCTTTAATTTCTACAAAGTAGCCTATTATAATCACGATGATGTGCAAAATCTGAAGGCTGTCAGTATTAATGCATCCATGACTACTTTTCTTCTAACAGGGCAACCAAAGGTTTTGGCCAAGCCAGAGAACCTCACGGCTTCCTTCTCCATCAATGAAGGAAACATCACCGGTAACTTCCTGTGGCGTGTGTCCAGGATGGCACCCAATCAGCGAATCACAGGCTTCCAGGTCACTTGGGCTGAGATCACCACCGAGAGCCGGCAAAACAGTCTGCCAAACAGCATCATCTCCCAGTCCCAGATCCTGCCTCCAGTAAGACTTGATGACTTTGGTCCAATCTCAATTCCCTCACTTGGCCTTTAACCTCCTTTCTGCACATTCCTTTGTACGGTAACATTCCTCGTTTCCTTTGGGATTAAGCGGTAGTGGTCCTCTAGGAATCCTAATGGTCCTGCAAATGGAGAAATTTCTGATGCAGGCTCCAAACGGAATGGTGGCAGAACATTTTCAGAAAGCTTTATGAATTGAAACAGTTTATTTGTATATAAATAATCATACAAAAATTTGAGCATATCTGTATTTGCTGTAGATGTCCAGAGAGCTGAAATTGACAGTGACAGGAATTTCAGAAAAAAAAAATATTTACAGTATCAATTTAACTTTGTGTAAACAGCAATCTGTGAGTGACAGTACAGTCATTTTCATGACACATGAAAAATAAAATTCATAATACAACATTAGATTGGAAACACTTTTTCTCTTTTACCAACTTATAGCCGTAACAAAAATGTGTTTGTATGTTTCCTCAAACTGGCCAGGATATTGTCTTATACATCAAACGTTAAGATTTTATCCAGAGCCTTTCTTTTCCCACTGTCTGTCAAAGGTGAGGGTGATTTTGGGATAACACTGTTGTGGTCTCTTTGCATGAATCTTGCGATAAGCGTTGCTGTGTAGACAGTCGCACAGAGAGATCTGAGGAAGTGTTGCGTCCTGCTGAAAGTTCTCCTCCTTTACTTTTTCATCTGCCTTCACGTCTTCCTCTTTCATCCTGCGTGAGAGCTCTGAAAAAGCCGCTCTTTGACATAATCTGCTCCATCAACAACACGTTCCGCCTATCTGCACCTCCCAGCCTCTGGAGCTTGTCTATAAATAAAACCACCCACTGCACACTTTATCAAGCTGGCAGCAAAAAAAAAAAAAAAAAAAAAAAAAAGAGAGAGAGAGACGGCAAGCCTTATGAAAACAAAGTCTTTGTTTTTGTCTGCGGTTTGTGCAAAGACAGCTACGTAGCTGACACTCCCCTGGTTTACAACCCTTTCAGATTCAAGACCTGTCAAATCAAAGTCATGTTCTACGAAATTTCATCTGATTGCATGTCCTCTGCTCTCTTTTTTTTTCCTTCACTTGACAGGATCATAACTTGCTTGTGGTGTCCAACCTGCGGCCATCCACTTACTATAGACTGGAAGTGCAGGTCATAACAACTGGAGGGGAGGGTCCCGCCACTGTTAAGACCTTCCAGACCCCCAACATATTACCAGTTGTTCAACATCGTAAGTACCAACTCACCGTCAGCTCCTGCTAATATAAACAGCTCTTGGAATATATAACACGCACCATAATTAGCTCAGTAGTATGATTATATGTTACATTTCATTATTACATGTCTTCTACTTTTACTTTGCTTTGCTGTTATATCATGTTTAGTAATTTGACGTCTTTGGACTTTTTATCTGTTTTGACATTTGGCTGTTATGTGTCTGGTCAGTGCTATCAGCCTACTATAGATACCTCCATTATCTCTAAGAAATATGCCTCTCCTCTGCCGCTTCACTTTGTGAGAGGCAGCATCATTATTCCAGAAAAGAAGCACAGTGTTTAGCTCAGCAAAAGCCAGGTTGTGAAAACATTTAATGACCTATATAACAGGTTAACCACTGCAGTGTATCAGCAAGTACTAAGACAAACAAACCCTGCATGAAAAACACTGTTACTATTAACCCATAAAGAAGACACAGCCTTAAGAAGGACCCTTTCTTAAGTGATATATCACTGTTTATTTTAATATTATCCTCTTTATTTTGCATTTTTTCAGTGTATTTTTCTGTATTTAATTTACTGATCATGTAGGTGTGCATAAAACCTTAGATTAAAGTTGAGGGTTATTATGTCAGAAACAGAGAAAACTGAAGAAAAAGGGACTTTTTAAACCAAATCTCTCATTAACTGAACATAAACCCAGTGTCTCCATGCACTGTCACTGATCCAACTCCATGATTTTACTGGTGAATCAATGTTATGGATGATGACTGTGTTTCCACGGTAACTACGGAGCCTCTGAACGTCCAAATGGGTCATATCTGATGACCATGAAAAGATGA
>JAPQRP010000016.1:24074009-24092019 GCA_037367295.1 Apogon hyalosoma | reverse complement strand
ATAGGGTTGAAGATGGACCTGTGGAGTTGAATTAATGAAGAATTCAGACCGAAGCAGAGCATTTACAGTTTATATAGCTGATGTCACTGGAACAGTTGGTCTGTACAGTTATAGTAGTATTTATACTGAAAAGTCTCGTACTCTGCTTAGGTTAGTCCACAGCTCTGCAAACCTTTCCCAAACATGTCAAGCAGAAATGTAAATTCCAGGCAGAAATACAATCTGCAAACCCTTTGCGGCGTTGTCATTGAGCAGTCACTATAGGTAGCAGAAGGAACGTCCAGCAAGTTTGACTGATTTACGATTATGGTTACTGTTATCTTGATTGCAGACGAGTGATCATGTTGATGGAAAATGCCGTAGAACTGTAAAACAATTGTTAATTTACAGAAAAGTAAAGATTCTTCTATTTATTTTGTGTTACCCGTTAAAAAGGCGCTTCAGCATACAGTCAGTACTGATGGATAATGTAACTAAATTCATTGTTGTCTAACCCAGAATATTTCACATAGTATGTTGCATGTAGTACATTTGATTTTCAACTGTAAATGAATTACTTGCTTCAAATTGAAAGCTTGTAATGGTTTTGCATGACAACCATTAGCGTTCAGTTGGCATGAAATAATGTCTGTGTTACCTCTTTTCAATATGTTAGCAATATTTCATTAACAGATTAACAAAGAATTATATTGGGAGTAATATGTAATGTTTATTAATGAAATTATAACTTGTGTGGAAAAGATGAATTGTACATGTTCTTGGCTGTAGAAATATTTGTCGTGGCACAGTCAGTGAATGTCTATATTTATTTATGTGTGTATTACAAAGTTTGGTTTGGATGTGTGTGAATGTGTATGTTTTGTGTGTTTTAGTCTCAAATTTTTGAACCGGCAAAAAATCTTGTAAAGACATTTTGTAAAAATGGAATTGTAAATACAGTCTTATGTTACATGTTATTTTTCCATGGTAGAAACTGTACAAACTGCTAAGTAATAAAATAATCCTTAACTAGTTCCTTTTGCTGTTTGTTTAGTTGGAGCTGCTGTGAGCAGTAAATATACATGCTTCTCCCAGGGCTGGACTATTTGGCAGTTGCTTTTGCTTATTTTGGCTGTAAAAGCCCATCATGGCAGAGTCTGTGTACAACATATTCACTGATCAGTCCAGGAGTCTGAGACATGCGCTCTGGAAGTCCAAATAAACAGGTCATCTAGCTCAACAGCCACAGCAAATTCACCATCGCTGAGGTCCAGGACCCCTCAGTATAAAGCTCTGCTTTTCAAAGCATTAGATCCCTGCAGCTCAGCAGCTTTTCACCCTCATAAAATGAAAAGTTGAAATGTTTAAACAAAATAAGGCACTGTGACAGTTAAGCCTGAAAGCATAAAGTGATGACTTGTGTGTTCATAATCTCATGATATTTGTCTGTTTTGTGCAAAGTTTAAATGCCTACTAGTGTTAATGTTGCCTTTACATTCCAGTTATGTTTTTACCCATTAGATACTCAATAAATTATAATATTTTAGATACTGCTCTAAAGAAACAGGTGACTGCAGAGATATTGCACTAAAATGCTAAAGAGCTAAAGGGCTTAAACAACTTGCAAAAAAAAAACAAAACAAAAAAAAAAACAGTCATAAATGTTCAACAACCAGAAACAAGTCCAGCACACTGACACAATAAAAGCCTGTTAATACCTATAAGGACACCATCATCAATGTGTTTCAGGGCATAGTACTATTATGTTGTATGTTTGCACAAGTTAATTACTGAATGCTAATTATTTTTTGTAACAGTTCTTTTTGCCCTTTATTTTTTCATGCATTCAGTCCTTGACCTTGATGAATTCGTTTATACGTATTTAATTTTTTGACCCAATGAAGTACCTACCACCAATTTATTTCCTCAATTCAAAAAGAACTGCTTTTATTATATCTGAGTCCAACCTAAACTTGCCACAGCTACACCAAGTTGAGTTTTCTTAGCATTTCAGCTGTCTCCTGTTTATTTATTAGCAATAGAAGTTACCCAACAATATACAGTAATTTGCTATTTACTTACTGGATACACTCTTTGCAGTCAGAGGTTATGGCATCTTCATCCCTGTCATATGTTTTAATATATGCATGTTGATGAAGTTGTTCTCCAAAATAGTTCCCCCACCATGATGGCTTGAAGTAGAAGCCATTATTCCAGCAACTGCGTCTGCTCTGTTTGTTGAACATCCAAGAAAACACAGCTTCAGTTATTGTAAACACAGTCTACATGCAGCTAATCAATTCCTTATTTGCTGTCATTTCAGAACATTGTGCAAGATTTAAATCAATTCCGATCAGCTCCATTTTGATATTTATTAAGATTCTTCTGCATGCTTGTTTTTCTAAGTGTATGTTTGTGAAGAGACGTCGCAGTCCAGATGTTAAGAGTTCTGGTTGAAGTCTACTCTCTCATCACTGTTTTCACTGAGAGCAACAAATTATTCTGAGTCCTTGTTTTCACACACTCAGCCTCTTCACTCAGTCAATGCTTTGCCACTCACTTCTCAGGGATGTTGTTTATGTACAGTTCTATTATGTCACAGGAGATTAGTTCCTCTTGGTCTGCACACGCTAATCCCTCTCTTTTCTAGGAGCAGGGCCAGTGTTTAGCCAAGGCTCCTTTCTGTGTGAGCCAGCCCAGCCCCTCTCCCTTTCAGACTGTCACAGTCCCTCTCCACACATACCAAATACCATGGCCCTCAAGTGTGAAAACCTCAAAACAAAAGGGCCTCCAGCCTCCTTTGAGGCATGTTGCAAGACGTCCAAGTCTCAGAGGACATAAAAGAAAGGAAAAAATGCAACAACTAAATAATAGGCCAGTCGTCAGTACAAAAGCTTTGTCTCTGATGGTACAAGGCCAGTGAGGGCTTATTCACTTTGCATGACATTACATCCCTATTGTGAAAGTCAGGCGGGGGATATTGCTTTCAAACTTAAACACATATTTCTGAAAACAATATTATTCATTTGGCTCTTTGAATAATCCCAGCCAGTCAAATATTTGCCCATTTTCTGGTTGACATTAGCCCTTATTTTACTTGAATTAGGAATCGCACAGTGCGTCCTTTCAGAGGAGAACAACAAAGATAGACTGTTTCTCCCACACATTTCCTCTGACCTCTTAGCACCCGTTCTGCAGATTAACATTGCAATGAGGCGTGCATCACTATTTATCAAATCTAAGCCACTTTTATGGGTCATTCTACAATAGTTGACTGAGCAACTGTAACATTACTCCTTAAGGGATGGATGGAATTTAGGTTTTGATGATAGGTACAATCCGAGCTTGACTTTGAAGTATGGCGCAAAAAAATAAAATGGATGAAGTTCACTGTGCTTTTCAGATGACTTCGATCGTAACCTGAACGATTTGAAAGCTCCGAATTTTACTCTCAGTGAGTTTCAGGTCAGTGAGATCATCAGGCATTCTCTACAGATTACTACCACATGGACGACATCTATTTGCACTGGTACTCTTTCAATATGATGAGATGGAGTATATTGTCTGTGAGATTGATGAAAAATAACTGGAGTGTTTCCTCCCTCCCATTAGGAAGCCAATGTTGCTTTAAAGTTGTGGTATGGTGAGAAATGTGACCTTGCCCTGGGCGGTGGCATGTTTCTGGTTAGGCTCTGGTGAGTGGGACCAGGCAAGGGACACATGAAAGGCTCTTTCTGTCAGGCCGCAAAAGATGTTCAGTCTAAGTCTAATGAAGACCAGAACACATGGACAGACCTGAGAACATGCATGCCACACATTATACAAATACTAGAGAGGCTGTTGACAAGCTTAGTGGTCTTGTCCTCTGCTTTAAAGCCTGACAAAGTGAAAACCTCGATAAGAACATCCACAGTATATTTTCAGATTATGAAGCAGGTCTTCCAGGATATTGAAGTTAAAACACGACCAATCTAAAGACAGGCAGATAAAGTTGGTGTTTTCTCTGCCCTTTTATTTTAGTAACAGCCTCTTTTGCCAATGTGGCTCCACAGGGAACTTCTCTTTGTGCCTGGAAAAGATTTCCGCGGCTTATAGTTTGGATGAAATGAAAATGTGCCATCGCGGGTTGTATGAGGTACAAGTCAGCGGCTGAGATGGTAGAACGCAGCCAAAGAAGAATCCTTCCATGTAAACCGAGTTACTGGTTTATTAGGTACACCTGCACCATCAAATCCAATCCAACCCTCCAATAACTCCGTTCTTACAACATACATTTTCACTGGCGTTGTGTCAAAGAGACGGTTTCAGCTCCGTCATAAGTTTGTTTTAGTTTTTAGAGCTGACATACTGTAGCTGCATCATAAGAACCAGGGAATATCAGTGCTGGCAAACACATCATCGTTAAGCTCAGTCAAAGACAACAGCACCACTGCCCACAGACTCAAAAAATACACAGTTATGTTAACACTTCTCTGACACTGTGTCAACAAAAGAGAACATGAGCTGCAAATGAGCAGCGGAGTGAGAGGAAAGATAGATCCATACTGCCACTTTCTCAGCTTATTCCTACAATCACCTGACCTATGGAGTTAAAATTAACATATTTTAACATTTATTTTCTTTACTCTACAGTTGTGGTCAAAAGTTTTGGCAGTCAGACGTTTTGACTCTTGGCATAAATGTGATTTAAGTCTTTGAAACGTATAAAAAGCTTTTTCTTCAGTGTCCCTCACATATAAGAGGGGAAAAACTACATTTACATTGTACATTTGAGAACACTAAAATGACCAAAGGTGGACTGCAAATAAGCACTATTATTCCAGTACTGCACTTTCAGTTTTGTACTTTTCTTAAGCCCAACTTTATAATTGCAGTCCACCAAATCTCACAGGCAAATATTATACTTTTTTCACTCCTCTACATTTGTCTGACAGCTTTAGTTTCTCACTTATTTGCACATAACAGTTTTTTATACTTGTACCGTCGTCTTATTTCCAATGTGTATGATGAACTGAAGAATTCTTCCTTTACTGACTGAAAAATTCTCATGTCTTAAACTAAATAAAGTCTTTACTAACCTTTGTGGATTTGCTGGAAAATGTATTGTCGCAAAGATGAAAACAGGGCTGACTTTTACTGTATGATGCATTGCAGTACATTAAGCCAGTAATCTTAAAAATGCAATACACGCAAGACTAACATGCCTATAGATCCACGTAAACCCTTGGTTCATGTTATACACTTTAAATGTTTGGTGTTAATCTTCTACAGGGGAAAAGGGTTTCTAAAAGGAAAGAATGGATTGGGAAAAATACTTATTATTTCTCATTAACTTTATTTTAGTTTACTGTGTATATTTTTTGCTATTTCTGTCATTGCTCCCGTTTGAGTATGTTTTTGTTTTTTGTTAGTTTCTCTTTACATATATAGAAGTTATATACATGATGTAAAATGCTGGTAACAAAATTCTGCCTTAAAAAAATAAAAAGATAAATAAAAAAAAAAAAAAAAAAAAAAAAGCAGTATACGCATGAAAGTATGTGTAAAATGAACTATAAGATCATAGATAATTGTACAATCCATTTAGTTTTGGTAATTTTGCAGACATTGTTTTGGATACTTGTAGTTTTAGTTCTTTTACACCTAAATATTTAGAGGACCTACTTCTGTGGAGCTTGGGTCAAAGGTAAACAAGAGGTCCAGCATGTTTGTGTTTACAAAAAAAACATCACCAGAGGAATAATTATCTAGATCCTTCTTTCCAAACCAAACATCCTTCTCCACAGGCGTACAAAGTGAGCAGATCACACAGGAAAGCACCATCCAGCTGGGTAATAGCTGTTTATAATCCCCTCTGATTAGTGTTAATCCCTTAAATGCTTCTTCCTGAGAATAAACACACGCTGACCTAAGTGACCCTCTCTTAATTAATGAAGTTAGGAAGTTTCCTCAGTCATGGATAGTTGTTTGCTGTTATTGTGGCCATTTCAATATTGGATTATTAAAGCAAATACCATAAATGTTGTAATGTAGAGATAATAACTCCAACACCAGCGGACAGATTAGAACTGAGTCTACCGGCTGGTGTCAAACTGTCACAAAACAAAGCACCCCCAGGCGTGACTGGTGATGAGGCGCAACTTTCCGTCTTGTGTTCTTTTCTCCTCTGAAGTCAGTGTTTGGGGTCAGTTGCCGAGCCTCAGAGGCGAAGCAGAGTTCACAGGTCAGCGTGTACCCAGGAGGATGGACGGCAGCGGAGGGGCATAACCTAGGCTCAGGGACAAGGAGAGGGTCAGGGGTTGAGTTCAGACGGAATCCACACAGAGGATGTTGAAACAGATATTATCAGGGGAGGAGAAAAAAAGTGCTCCCTCCACTTTTCCTGCTGCTGTAAAGACTCCACCAGGTAGGCAGGATGTATTCAGCTTTTCAGGCACCAAATTAGAGACACATAACATTAATTCAAAGGTGTTAATAGGATGATAACTGGAGGTGGAAGCAAATGACAGGGATAATCAGATACACAAACACTTGACTCCAACACCTCTGCTTGCACTGTATCCGAAAATTACAGAAATAGAATGTCTAATCTATAGATTTGCAAATGAGGTTTTTTTTATAGATTACAATCCATACACCTTATTCTGCTCTTACAATAAATAAATATTCTGATTCATGAGGCCACTGAGGGGCTTCAGCCCAAACTCCACAGTGCATTTTGATTCAGTGGGTGTTTTTCTGAGGAAAATCTGCTCTGGATCAATCTTGATTGTTCCAGATTGGCAAGCTTATCTGCTGAACAGGCAGCCCACATGTCGATCCACTGTGTTGCCTCGGCCCATACAGAAGAACCAGTGCGGATAAACATCTGGTTTATTACAAAAGTAAAAAACGGATTTATTTGTTTAGCTTTTAAAGACAGTATCAGAGGTTGTTAATGCTCACACTAAAAGTGCAAGAGCATTTTACAAAACTTAACGTGAAATTCATTTGTTTTCCTGAGAAAATCAAAACGGGGCATGAGCTGAAAAAGGAGCATGAAATTGATTTTGCTGTAAAAGAACATCTTAATGTGCAATCATTGGCCATGGAGGCAAAAGCTTTTACAGACCCTGAGAATATGGAGCGCCATGATTGACTCCACAAATAAATTAGCACCAGGATAATATGATTTTTTGTTTTTATTGTATGAAGAGCTAAATACATTACAAACAAAGCCAGCACATGGCTCAGCAAACCGCAGTGTTTATATAATGAATATGCAGTATTTGAGCCTGCCTCTGTGTGTGTATGGGAGTGTGTGCATGTGTGTGTGCTCCAAGGCTAAGAGCTCATTTCCACCCTTGATGATCACAGGCACCATTGATTGTAATGCTGACGAGCAGGCGAGTTCTGCCCGTGGCGTACAACGGAATCTGGACATGTTTAAAGCACTAACTTTCATGTTTTTTTATGCTGGTATGAAGTTGAATTCTGATGTTGGGGGCAGCTGGCTCTCATTAAGAAAACATGATGTCAAACAGAGGGCCTGCTTGGTGAAAGTCAACCGCGCATCGGCATCTCACCCACGGACGACGAGACCTGTCCAATGGTCGACTTTCAGATATTAGTTTGAGGACACTTTTATTTGCTCACAGTCTCCCCTCCTACAACTCCAACCTCTTGATCGTCTAACTTTGGCGTTGCTCAAGAGTGTCTTCCAGAAGATAAATGATGAAATACTTGTCTTTGACACAAACATATTAATATAAATTAGACTTCTATGTGAAATTGAAGTTCTCTAGACTTTCCCATGCTTTTCATTGATGCTATTTTATTTAAAAGGCTTTCAAGGTATTGCTAGTAATCCCAAATGCAAAAAAATATGTGCAATTTCATGTGAAATATATTGCATGCATTAAGTGAAGAGATACTTGTACCGTGTGAAAGTATATTTAACCCATAAAGACCCAGTGCTACTTTCGTGGCAGTTCCCATATGAATTTCTCTCTACATTTAGTATTTCCTAAATGATTTAACACCATTTATTGTAAAAGTAATTCTCTGTATTTTGCATTTTTCCTGTAAAAATCAGGTATTTTCCAGTTTTAATTCATTGATCATACAGATGTTCATAAAAGCTTGGATTCAAGTTGATGATCATTATATCAAAAACAGAGAAAACTGAAGAAAAAGTGACTTTTTCAGTAAATATATCATTTCCTGAACAAAAAACAATTGTCTCCATCCACTGTCATTGATTAAACTCCATGGGTTTTACTGGTGAATCGGTGTTGTAGAAGACGACAGTGTTTCCATGTTCACTACGGAGCCTCTGAACGTCCATTTAGGCCATATCTGATGACCATGAAAAGATGACAAACTGCATTTTACACCAATTATTGACATGTATTGATGATATTAGTGAGTCAACAGGTATTAAACATTTTAGATCAGTGATGTTTTTGGTCGGTGATAGATATTTGGGTTTTTATGGGTTAACACATACAGTATAAAATGAATGGAACTTAAAATCAAAATTGGAACAATATCTTACGTTGACATATATGCAAATTTAACAATAGGAATTCCATATATGTTATACATTTATGTCCACAGAATGATGTAATAAACATAGCGACGTCCCCATGATACTCAGCCATATACTGTGACTCATACATAACATTTACATACTGTATATGATGGGCTAAAGTTTTACCTGTTTGATTAATTAATGATGACTCTAGTACTTTTCTGATCACCCAGTTTGCTGTTTTGTATCTGTTACAGCAGTGAAGTACAGCTTAAATTAGCCATGTACTACTTCTTAATACAGCTGTTAGAAATTCACATTAAAAGGATCACTCTTCTTCCTAAAATATCATCAGTTCTACCCAGAAATGTCCTACAAAAGTCTTCCAACTGCTCTATAAACTACAATGAATAAATGCTTTACTAAACTGGAAATTAAAATTAGCATGAATTAATATTAATAGGTGAAAAGATGAAGAACACTAGCTCTATTTCATGACTTTGCTTGGAATCACTCAGAGGCATACGTAGTTATAGTTATAATGTTTGCACCATTTTATCAAAATAACACAATAACAACTACAGTTTTTATTACATTAGGACAGTGTTTAGGCGGATCAGGTAGAGGAGTAACATCCTGATCATAAATCCTCTGCTTAAATGCACCGTTGCATGTATGCCTTTTTGGAACCCGTGTGCAACATAAACAGTTCCGTTTGTGTTGAGGTGATGAGTGGACCCAAGATTTAGGTGACCTGAGGGAATCCTGTGATTCAGAGTCAGGACAGGCCACTGTGCCTGTACAGCCTGTAACACGTTTACGGCACTCAAGAGAAGTAAAACATGTGGTATATATGTTAAGACAGTTTAAATACCACGGTTAAACAAGGGATGATCGCTGTTTTTCCATGCTTTGATGGTAAGCGGCTGTTAACCACATCCCACCTTTGGAATAAATGACATTATCAGCTACTTATCTGGTACTTTTGGAGAGAGTCTGCTTTTCATCTGCAGAAACAGAAACTTAAAACATTTTTTTTTCATATAAATCATTTACACTGCAATTGCATAATGTTTAATTAGTACTCCAGAGATTCTGCCTCATGAAACATGCCTGTGTATATATGTAGCGGTGTTTTTCAGAAACAAAGCTCCACAAAAAAAGGGGGAAAAAATCCTTGAAAACCACTTAGTTCCTGTAAGACTCACATGAGTGAAAACAAACAACCATGTTCCTACTTTTATTAAGACACATTTACTGCTTCAAATGATTTGTGCCGTATTTATCAGATTCTTTCTTCTCACGTCTGTGAATTGATGTTGTCGTGATGTTGCCAAAGACTCATCTGTGTGCTCATCTCAGCTGCGTATTCAAAGCTCTGAAGGCAGTGAAATATTATGTGTATCTGATAGAAAACAGCTTTCATAATGCAAAGACTTATGTCATTCCAGTTTTAAAATAGACTGTTTGAAACATCACAGTAATTTGATTAAAATGGATTGACAGGCCGGTGAGTTACTGTCAATCTGCCAGTGGGAAAAGAGTGTTTCTGATTTCTCCTGAGGAGAATCCTTCACCTCCCCAGCTGTTCTTTTAATATAAGGGCAGTGCCTTTCATCTGCTCCTCCAAGCGCAGCTCTAATGCAATACAGATTCTTCTTTAGCTCTGACAATATTTTACCATCATCATGTGAGTGACTTTCTGGATTGTGTTCCAATTAATCTTCACGATACTTAGAGACAAACTTGCACTTTGTTTCAAACTAAGCCAACCATCTTTTAAAGTTAAATGAATAAAACCGCAAAGGTATGTGAGGAAACAATAGAGAAAAAATATTACCTACAGGATAAATGCAAAGATTTGATTAGAAACATATAAGTATTGCTGTAAATGCATTTTATACATAAAGATGCATGAATTACAAGCAATGAAGTTTAGTTTTCATTACTGCCAAGTCAACACCGTCTCCACTGAACTGTGCTTATTATTTGCAGCCCTGGCCACACACCAGCAAAAAAAGAATAATGAAATACTAGAGACTAATCACAGCACTATGTTTAATTAAAGTTAATCAGTCATTCCTTTGTAATTTCATATATGGTTTTATTATATTACATTATATTCATAAGACTACGTCAACCATTTGCTGCTTGGCAAAAAGCTCTGATCCTTGATTAACTCAATTAGTATACTTTAATCATGAACAGGAAGTTAGATGTAAAGATAATACAAAGAACCAACATTATATCAACTAACCATTCTAATGGTCGTTGTAAAATCCCTCTAGTAGTCCTCTGGCCTCACTGTATGATCTGTCTTTCATAGACAAACCATGCTCAGTGCCAAGAATAGCACTCGGGATGATGTGTCTGGCTCTTGTTAGCAGGGGATAGGTTTGTGTCAAGCTTAGCTCCTCTGCAGGCTGAGCTGTGTTGTTGTTGTGGTTGAAAAGGGGAAGAAAAAAAAACGTGGCCTGTTGTATGCAATAGATCACTGACAAAAATATCAGGGCAGTGAAATGACACACCTCTAATCTACTGATCCCCTGCCAGAGTGAGTCATCTTGGTCCCGTGGCGGAGGACTAATAAGACCGTCTTTGAACAGGTGTCCAAGGCTGTTGTTTTTCCTTCTCTCCATTGATCTGGTCTCATCATACTTTTATTTCTTTAACATTTTGTGTATTCATTCCTGTCTTATTCTACTCCTCTCTCTCACCACCACACATACACTCTTCTACTCTCGTGCCCTTTTCATACAAAAGTAATAGTGTTAGCCTCTGGCATTTATCAAGGATTAAATGCGTTCACAGAGAGAGAAAGAGCCTTTGAATATGAGCCTATTCAACATCCTTTATGAGAAAATGTTGAATTGAGTTAAACTTTCATGCAGGGTACATTTTTTCACAAGCAAGAAGGGATTATATTTCTTTACTGCTATTACTTTGCTGTATTCTGATCCTCTTTCCATAAAACTTCTTATGAATTTCTTCAATCTAATCCACTGTTTCTTCTATTTAATCCGGTGTCACTGAATAAACCATGTGGACTTGCTGTCCACATGGTTGAAATAATCACGAGCAAGGCCACGGGCACAATTTCTTCTCATCAGGATTAGTCGAACATTTCAGATCTAAAGCCAGTAATTGAATAGATAGGGTTTTGATTGATGTTTAGAGGAAGTTCCCTTCCTATTTAAATATTCATGGGTCTGTAGCCTGCAGGGGTGAGACAGGAATCCAAAGCAAACCTGTGGACAACAATAGAAGCTCAGAGTTCCTCCTGTCTGCTTCTCATTACATTAAGTACAGTCTCAGAGCTACCATCCATCCCTCTCTGCACTCGGCTCCACCTAACAGCGGGTATTTGGCCTTGCAAAATGTTTTGATAAATAATAAAAATCACCAGCAACTTGAATAACAAACTGTTGAGGCATGGGTACACATAAGTGGATTAATACGTCTCTGGATATGTAGCTCAAGTGCTTCATTTTTTTGTGGAGCGAGTGAGAGTAACAGCACTTGATTTGAAACATGCAACTCATGTTACAGGTGTTGCCTTTGGCACCATGTCTTCACTCCCAATCCACTCATGCTCTTTTAGTCCAAACAACTCCCACTTGAAATATGTCAATCACAGGCCTGGCCCTCTACATCCACAAGTAGGAAGTAAAGTACAAATACTCTGTTACTGTTTGGTATAGTAGTAGATTTTCCTGGTAATTGTGCTGTACCTGAATATTTACAATTCTGACAACAAGCGCAAGATTTCGCAATTCTGTGTAAGTTATGGAACAGCTTTAGTGTGGAGCTACACGGATGTGCAAACACTAAGCACTTTGAAAAACAAAAATACTGAAAATGTATTTTGTTTCTTCTTGGAAAGCCCTAACAAAAACAGGAGTTGCAAATTAGCTAAATGCTATACACCGTTTGTGCAGAATAACAGATAACAGATGTCCACTGTGTTTTATTACATTGTCTCTGATAAATAAATGAAAAATTAATAAATAATAATAAAAAAATTAATAATGTTGTCAAGAAATAGAGAAGTGACACTGTTTGATAATCATTAGGGGTTAATTGCTTTCCTGTGTTTATGGGTAAGTTTGTGTTCATGTATATATGTATATATGCACATCAAGGCAGGTTTATATGTGCATGTATGTTCGTGCATATATGCATATGTATATATGTAAGTGCTGGTTTGATTCCAGTGCCAGCCCTGGGGCTTTCTGTGTGGAGTTTATATGTTTTCTCTGTATCTGCGTGGGATAGGTGGATGCATGAATATCTGTACAGATGTGTGAATATGGCCATGGCTCAGGAGGTAGAGTGGGTTGTCCAATAACTGAATGGTTGGGGGTTTGAATCCCAGTCTGTCCTAGTCTGTCCGGTACTGGGCAAAAGTAGTTGGCCACCTTTAGGTTTGTTGTTTCTGCAGGGTTGAAATGAGCATACATATTTACTTTTCATTCTCTTTTCTTCAGATGCAACAAGAAAAAATAGGAAATATGTACACAGCTTTGAAAATCACGCACAAAATATGAACTAAATGGGTTCTAAAGGTTAAAGTGACTATTTAGTGTGACCTCTGACCCCATGACAAGAAGCAGCACAAACAGAATGAAACCTGGTAGAAAACATCAGAAAATGCAATAAATCTCATATTGTCAAAACCAAAGAGCTAAAGACATGTTAATGTAAAGGGAGGTCACACTAAATACTAACTCTTAGGTTTTTAGAAGCTGTTTTTCACTGAAACTTGTATTTTTCCTGCTGTATATACAGTAGTTCCTATATATCCAGACTGGATCTTAGCATAGAGACTGGGAAATGCATACGGGTGGTCATTATAACTTTACGAAACCAACAAAGCTAAAGGTGGCCTAAGACTTTAGCACAGCACTGTATAATTATGAATGTATAACTTATAACATGTAATTGTTCCTCTTTACAAATTGATCGATCAGTTAATTGAGTTCTTGAGTTGTCCTTTTTCCCACATGTTTAAAAAAATAACTCACTAAACTTAACAACCTTTTAGATTTTCGCCTCACATTTCAACACAAATATCTGTATTTTCTAATCCTCCATCATTATCTGCTATGTTTTCATTTTGCATCACAGTGTCCCCTCCCAATATCAACAGTGATTTCACCTTGAACATCTGGCACAACGACGCATATAAAAGATGGTCCCTTTGTGTATAGAGCAGTGCATATCACACATGACAGACAGGGACATTAAAGACATAACAAGACAAAACAGAAAAGACAGGGAGACCTGACCGTGGAGAGAAGGCACCGTCTATTTACAGAGATCAAAAACGGGCAGAACTAATACCGACGTGGATGATGTGAAGCTCGGTGACTTTGAACAGAAACATTCGGTAGAAATGTAGAAATACTTTTTATCTTCATTCTTGTGTACTTTTTCACACAAAGGTTAGAAAGGGCATAAAATGACTCATGTTTATGTATATCTCTAGCGGTTGAATGGGTGCACGAAGAAAGAAAAAGCAGTGTAGGCTATTGCAGCTGACATTATTAAATAGACAATCTTTAGAAGATGAAGGTTTTATAGCTCTGTCTCCATCACCTTTACTCTTCCTAACCATGGTGTTTTTCTGGCTAAAGTGAAGCAATCTAAGCCAGCCTTAGTTCTGGTGGTAGCACTGTATGAATGTAATGGTTATGTAATATTTTTGGTACCTGTTCCTTTCACAATCCATGAAGTATCTGGTCAAATATAGTAAAAAAGGATCCAGAATCCAGTTAAAAAAGACATATAAGAAGTATGATAAACAAATAGAAGCAGGAGAGGTACAGTGTATTTTTTTAGCAATGGTGGATAAATATGGAAAAATGAAAAATAAGGAAAAAACTAAAAAACAACGAATTAGTTTGTTATAAACAGTTTATGTTGATAATATCATTCTTTCTAGTAAAGTAAGCAACTAATTTTTAGACACACTTCTTTTACTCACCAGTTGTAATTTTCCAATGTTTATGGTGATAGTGTAGATTTTGTTTTTTTCTGAATTTATCTACTTTGTTAGAGTAGTAACTATCCAATAATGAAAAAGAGATTTTTAATCTCAATGAGCTTCTTTCTTGGTTAGATAAAGGTTCTAATAATAATAATAATAATAATAATAATGGATTATATTTATATAGTGCTTTTCTATTAATGTGTACTCAAAGCGCGTACAATGGATCCATTATTCATTCACTCACACATTGTCACTTTTGTTGGTGGTAAACTACATATGTAGCCACAGCTGCCAATTCACGCCTATGGCCCCTTGAACATTCATACACCAGTGTGAGTAGCAGCACTGGAGGCAAGGAGGGTGAAGTATCTTGCCCAAGGACACAACAGCACATGGCTAGGACAGAGCGGGATTCAAACCGCCAATCCTTCAGTTAATGGATGACCTATAATACCTAATAATAATAATAGAATTTACTATATATTCACTGGATAGATACATTGCTGTCCATAAAGTTGGAATAAATTTGTTTTTGACATATTCCTCTTTTTATTCCTATTTATACACATCAATAATCGCCTTTGATCAGATACAATGATTACATACTGAGTCCTACTTACACTTATCTATTAAGAATAAATCACATTGTCATAATCTTTTCATGAGATAAAAATAATTTATTCCAACTTTATGGGTAACAGTGTAGTTAGTAATTAAATGACTTTAAACAGAAAGGTTACTATATTTTTAACATTAACACCAGTATACATATATACCAGTTTGACCTGTTCCATCATGGAAGCATGAGGGTGTGTTTTGTACAACAGCTGTTTATCAAGTCTGGTTGTAGACTTTGCAGTCTGCTTTGTAACAAATACCGCAAAAGCATACTATATTTACAATTAAGCACCATTATAGGTGAATTATTCTGTGATTTTCACTGTTGGAAAAAGTCTCCCACTGTGATATTACAGAAATATCTTCATGCCAAGTGACTTCAACCTATTATTTTAGTCTGTATTAGCATGTGATGACATTTAAAGCATTAACAGCCGCTGGGAAGCAAAAAGACAGCTACAGAGGGAAATAAGGAATGTGTTTTTAAGATACACAGTAAGGTCCAGCAACTACAAATTTGAGTTCTCACTTGAAGCATTTTTATTGTTTAACCAAAACAAATTTTAATCAGGTAAATCGTGTCCAACAAACCTAAAACTGAGGCTTTTTCTAGGAAACAGCTTTGGACTTATTATGGCCATCAAATCCCATCACAGTGTCTGCTATGGAACTGAGTAGTTTAATTGCTCCTATGACCTGGGTCTTTGTTTAACTGTCAGCTTATACCAGTGCAATAATAGCACCACAGCTTTGCAAAATGATGAAAAGAAAAAAAAAAAATCTGTTGGAAATAAATTCCCTTAGTTATAAGCCAACAAACACAGGCTGGAGAGAGAGAGCAGCCCTCTTTAGGAAAACAAAAGGGCCGGGAATTGTCTGCAAAAGTGTTTTCGGCACGGAATATCTCCTTTCTTTCCACAAACACATTTTCAATACAGGATTTAATTAAGCAAGTGTGAGAGTTTGTTTGAGGAGAGTGGGAAGGAGAACAGTAATAAAAGGTCTGTGACAGAGCCAGAGAGTCAAACAGCATGTTGCAATATACACAGCTCACATTTCTATCCTCTAAATTTTTTGCCATCTTAATCATTTGTCCACACTTTTTAATTTATGAGGTCTGTAGGGGTCTGCAAGCCAGTGCATTCCTCCCTAATGTTGATGCAAGAGGAAAATACTTGCTGTTGGGGGGAAAAAATGATCAGCAGGCAGAAATTAAAACATATATTTACAGCTTGTCGAATGAATTAGTTTCATCGAAAGACAGTGTTTTAAGAATCAAAGATCATTCAGTATAGATGAGGATACAGCTAGTTGTACTAGTTTCTAGTTTTTTGACAAATAGACTCAAAGACATATGTCATGTGACTCCCAGCAGTGCTTTTGAAGTGAGAGACAAAGTGGAACGAAGCATAATATCCCCAGGGTCCCGTTTAGTATTTGGGAAAATAAACATTTGCCAAGCCTGATCTTGTATGGCTGATTCTGTACGTATAGGTCTGGGAAAAGAGCCAGTGGTATTTCTACAATATAATTAAGATGATAGGTATTCAGAGATGAGCCGGTAGTGTTGATTTCATTAGTCAGTCTGACGAGCAAGAAACTCCCTTGTTGGCTCCAGGGTGAGTGCAAATCTCATGCCAGACACTGGAGTCTACGTTAAAGTGAATAATGCAGACACAATATGTAGGGTGGACTTAATATATTAACAACAAATACTGTCTTTTGATAGATTTTGGTTGCTTTGGGTCCCACTGTTAATGTTTTTCTTTAATGAACTCATATTGAATGTTCCTTTTATAATCAAAGCTACAGTGCTTGATAGATATTTAGCATCATTTGGCAAAAACAATTCCATCATTTCCTTTTAGCATAATATAAATAAATGGTCTGAGAGGACATGAGACCTTTGCATCTACTCCTTGCTTGTGAATGTGGGCTGTAGAAAAACTACTCCATGATGCAGATTTTTTGCTAATCACATCTTTTTTCAGACATTTAAGGGGGTTAAAGAGGTTATGTGTAGTAATGATATTCCAAACTCTCAGCAGCAGGATGAAAACTACCAAAACCACCAATAAATCAACACTGTGTATCCAGACTATATCACTCACTGAATAAAGTATGAAGCCTATTGTTTAAACACACCTGTATTATGTATCATCAAGTTTTCTTCATAACCAGTTATTCTGACAGATGGTCAAAACAACAGTGTCTTATAATCTAGAAATGTCGTGGTAGCTGATATTTTACATTATAGCTCTGTTAGCTTAGCTCTGTTTATAAAAAGAAAATAGCCACAGTAAAACCATAAATTACCCCTGTTTTCTGTACAGTTTGTATTGTCAACAGTTGCACTAAAGATCCGATTGGAATAACTCACCTGTGCTGAAGAAATGCTGTGATTTCATCATCAAACTCCATTGTTTTCATTCACAGCTGTATCCAGTGGTTAAAACAACAACAGTGCTTCTAGTGTTCATCATTTTGTCACATTCTTTGACTCTAAACGTTGTTACTTAGCAGTTCTTATCCCATCTTATGTAGTGCTTCGGTGAGCAGTGTACCTCACTACTCTCTCTGGTGTCACATGAATCTACTGAACTGACAGTATGAATAAATTCAATTCAACTCAATTCAGTTTTATTTGTAGAGACCTATATCACAACAAGGTTGTCTCACAGGGCTTTACAGAGTTCGTTGGATATAAACAAACAACAGTTAAATAAACAGCAGTTGAAGGAAATGGATTAATGTTCCGGGCATCCCCCGTCCTTAGACCCTCCTTCTTGGCAAAGAAAAACTCCAAAAACCCAGTGGGAAAAGAGAAACCCCGGGAGAACCACAGTGAAGGAGAGATCCACTCCCATGGACGGACAGGCTATAGATGCACCAGGACTGATGGACGTCCA
>JAPQRP010000016.1:24046800-24073909 GCA_037367295.1 Apogon hyalosoma | reverse complement strand
TTCTATTAGTTCCTGTTAATAGTCTTGCTGCTGCGTTCTGAACCAGTTGAAAACTTTTTAGAGAACTTTTAGGACACACTGCGAGTAGGGAGTTACAGTAATCTAATCTAGATGTAACAAACGCATGAATAAATTTTTCTGCATCATTTTTAGACAGAATATTTCTAATTTTGGCTATGTTGTGCAGATGGAGAAAGGCTGTTCTGCAGGCTTGGTTAATATGCGGTTTAAATGATAGATCTGGGTTGAATAGAACTCCTAGGTTTTTAACTGTGGCACTGGAGTCTACACTCACATTGTCCAGGGCGACTATCTGGTCAGTTAGGAAGTCTCACACCTATTATAATGACTTCTGTTTTTTCAGGGTTAAGTAAAAAATAATTAGCACTCATCCAGGACTTTATGTCTCGGACACAGGCATTTAATTTATCCATTTGCTTGGTCTGATCAGGTTTAATCAATAAATACAGTTGTGTGTCATTGGCGTAACAGTGAAAATTAATGCCATGTTTTCTAATGATGGTACCTAAAGGCAGCATATACAGCATAAACAAAATGGGCCCAAGGACCGACCCTTGTGGCATGCCATAACTAACTAAGGAATATGGTGATGATTGTTGGTTTACATTGACAAACTGGTACCTATTAGATAAATAGGATTTAAACCAGCAGAGGGCTGCTCCTCTTATGCCTATGTCCCATTCTAATCTCTGCAGTAAGATACTGTGGTCAATTGTGTCAAAAGCTGCACTCAGGTCCAAGAGAACCAGGATCGAGACCAATCCATTGTCAGCAGCTAATAAGTTATTAGTAACTTTGACTAGTGCAGTTTCAGTGCTATAATGAGCTCGAAAGCCAGACTGGAAATATTCAAATAGACTATTGTCCTGTAGGTGCTGACATAGCTGTTTAACTATCACTCTTTCAAGGACTTTTGAGAGGAAGGGCAGATTAGATGTAGGCCTGTAATTGGCTAGAATGTCAGGATCTAGAGTAGGTTTTTTCAGGAGTGGTTTAATAACTGCATATTTAAAAGACTGTGGCACATAGCCAGTTACTAATGAGGTATTTATTATATTTAGGATAGTGTCAATAGTTAGGGGTAGAGTCTCTTTAAAAAGTTTGGTTGGGATTGGGTCTAAGAGGCAAGTCGATGATTTAGAGGACATAATGATAGATGTTAAATCGGTTTGGTCTACAGTGATGAAATTATTTAATACTAAAGAGGGGTTTTACAGGAGATTCTAGGTTTACAGCCTGAGCTTTGTCAGACCTAAAAGTTGGAAATATTTCATCTATTTTGTTTCTAATAGTTGAGATTTTATTGTTAAAGAATTGTAGAAAGTCATCACAGCTGAGAGTAAATGGGATAGAGGGGTCTACTGAGCTGGGACTGCCAGCCTGGCTACAGTACTAAACAGAAACCTGGGGTTATTCTTGTTTTCTTCATTAAGGAAGGGTAATATCTAGTTTTAGCCGTACACAGGGCCTGCTTATAAGTCAGTACACTGTTTTTCCAGGCACTGAAAGAATGCTCTGAGCTGGACCGGTGCCATAGCCTCTCTAATTTATGCGCTGCTTTTTTAAAGGAACATGTTTCAGCATTACACCAAGGAGAAGCTCGTCTCGGTCTAACAATCTTTGATTTAAGAGGAGCAACTACATCCAGAGCAGTTTGTAGCGTGAGCATGGCACTATCAACAAACTCGTCACTTACAGCAGGACTAGACATGTTCTCTACAAAATCAGATGACATGGAGGCAAATATTGGCTGAATTATCTTTTTATACTTTGAGACAGAATGATCACATAATGTCCTTTTCATCTGAGTTTTAATCACTGGTGTAGAATTATCCTCAAGCGCAAACTGAAAGGTAATTATAAAACTAGCTCATTGACCCATGGGGATCCATGGGTTCTAGATGTGGTAGTTGTTATGCTGTTGTGTATTCGTGCATGCTGTACTGTATTTGTCCAGCAGTCACCGCCAAAGTGTTCTGGACATAGGAACGCCCAATCCCAATTCACCCCTTACCCCTACCCCTTGTCCTTGGCACTACCCCTTGAAATGGAGCTGCAAGGGTTAGGGGTTGAAACATTCCTCTATGAAGTGGGACAACCCTTCATGACCTGTTGTCATCAGCAGTCATCGATGCTGTTATTAACAGATGCGACAACTTTGTTCCTGAAAGAATTCTCCATGCTGTCAGTAGCTGTAACCATCTCTGTTCCATGGGCTTTGGTCATCTTTTTGCGGTAATCAACTATAACCCACCAAAATGTGATCTATAACACATCAAAACAGCATTAAATGGTCGATCGAATTATTAAGTTGTTTACAAAGAAAATATGTACATTTGTGTGTTTCTTTCATAACATTGTTGTACTTTTGGCTGTGTTTACCGCCATCTTGCCGACGATTCGAACCGAATTATGGGAAATTTATCCTACCCCTCCGTTCATAGTGTGGTCCTGAAAAATCTCTGTTTTGAGGGCTATACAGCGCTTCGCCTTAGCCCTTCCCCTCTGTCTAATTGAGAATTGGGACAGCACTACCCCTTCACATGTATGTGCAAAATGGAGGGGGAGGGGTAAGGGGTGAATTGGGATTGGGCCTAAAGCTATTGTATTCCAAAATTACTAATATCTCCCAAAATATTGGTCCTATCAGCTTGCCATTTTCACTAGTCTGTTCCTTGACCAAAAATACCAAAATATGTCAAACTGCAGATTTTGTGTGAATCCCCAGACACACATACATGCATACACACACACAGAGAGGCCACTTGGCTTTTATAATATAGATTCATATCTGTACAGTCACAATGACTTCAGAACTCTTTATTTCCAACACTCTTTTTTAATTAATTTTAGATATGTTTTTAAAAATATTTGACAGTAGGAACACATTTTAGTTCTTTTAAGTGCATGATTGACAGCTGCAGTAACCAATCACTGACCAGATTCTATTGATTTTTGACCTGGATATGACTACCGCTCAATAGGCAATCTTGGAAAAGTTGCTTCACTTTTCCAGAACAACTTTGGACTGAGAGAGAAAGACATGTAGAAATAAAGTGTGTATTCTTACATTCTGGTATTTTTTTGTCTGTGATTTCAGCTCCTGAGGTTATTAAAGCATGTGTCCTCTTATTTCAAAATCATTAGCAGTTCATTATCTTCGTCAGCCGATGGTGAGTTTTTATGACAGTACGGTTGTTCTAATATCAATGACTTTTGAAGAAATAATGTGTTGTAAAAGATCAACTGTTTTCTTGTGTTATATAGGAGGCATTAGTACAATTAGATTTCAGAAACAAATTTAGATCTGAAGTTGTAAATATGAACCATGGCAGTTTTCAAGCTTTGAAAATGGCATAAATCAAAGCTTATCTGCAGTTTATTCATGACAAACTTGCTTCTTGGCACATTTTCAGAGGGCCCATCCAAGAAAAGGAAAATAAAAATTGTACTTGTGACTGAGCACATACTTTTTTTTATCCCTTTCCAAAGCCCACACTTCAACCACTCATAATATCCCTGCTAAATGTGCTGATTTATTACATCTTCAAATTTCACAATCTGGGGACAAATTGGTCTCCTAAAAAATGCACGAACATGGCTAAGAAGCCCCACATTGGATGGAAATGCATTCCTGATGTTGCAACATGAGAGAATGTGGGCATTGTCGTGTCACTGCGGATTAAAGGAGATGCCATGTTTTATGACCTGTAATACTGTTACTAATTTGGGGACACATGATACGGTACGTTTCATTAGAAAGAGACGCAAATGCAGAAACTCACTGTGATGGTTCTCTCATCCCAGAACCCGATCTGAAGGTGACAAAGACACATGGCCCAAAGCGTGGTCGGGATAAGCATCTCCTCTAACAAGAGACAAAAGCATTTTCAGGCGGAACAGGCCGACATGCCAAAACACTCATAAAGAGGCATGAACTGGCAAGTCCTCGATCACCACATCTTGAGAAATAATCACTCCCTTCTGGATGTGTTTATGAGGGCAGAGAGGCCGGGGCTATGACGCCTGTACAATATACTGAGGAGGAAACATACAATGCAGCTGATCTGAGCCTTGGACCCTCGCAAAAGGAGATGTAAGAAGGGCTTGGGTGATTTATAAACAAGAGACACATTGTATTATCTGAATCGTGAAAACAGAGGACTTGAAATTCTGCAGAACTGAAGGCAAAATTAAATTACTAAGTCACTGAAAACAGCATCTCTGGACACATATAAAAAAAATCATACATTATTTTACTTTATAGCTATGGTTTTATAATCATAGGTGCTCTCCACATGTGCCTGAGATCAAATAAGAGTCACTTCTGCAAGAAAATCATTTATCCATGTATGAGCTTGTATAAAGCTAGCAGTAAAAAAGAGTATTTGTCCCTTGGCACGGTGTTGTTGTAAAGTCCAAGGAAGGAGAGAGGAAGGTTGAGTCGAGCTCCTCTGTGACTAAAACACAATTCGGTGAAAAGATTTTTTTTTCTTCCTGATTCAAATTAATGGAGCCAAGGTTGGGGCCAAAGAGTCTGGACACCGCGCAGCATGCAATCACCTCTAAAAAACAGCAGTGAACACATGTTTTTGGTGAGAGACATTGTAACAACCCCATAGGATATTTGTCAGGAAGAAAATCATAATGTATTGAATACGCATCTGAGTTATGTGGAAACAGATTTTCAAACGCCTGACATATTGTAAGACAAGAAAGATGCTGAAAAACACTTTGGCGGATATGAGGTATGTCATTCGAGCAGTAGGTTGTTTACAAGTTACCGCAGGATTAGGATAGGGTGGATTTACGTCCCAGCAGAGATTCAAATAATTCCATGTCAAATCCACTGATATGTATATTTTGTCCACTGATTCCAAAACAGCACTTTCAAGCTGATGGATATAGTGAGAGGACATGACATGCAGGGGATTTGCTATTTCCTTTCATGATTGCTGTGGCATTGTCTCTGCCTAAGCCTCGCAAGCCTCTGAGGATGTCTGGGGGAAGCCAGGCATGTGTTTGTTTGTCAGAAGCTCATTTATTATAGATACATATTTCAAAACAAAAGCAAACCATCAAGTGTTTATCTTAATCATTACATCCTCGACAGTTATGAATTATGTTACAACATGGAAACGAGCCTCAAAACACGAACACGATCATTGCAACTTTAGGATTCAGTGATACTTGATACCGTGGAAAAATGAATTAACATCCATTTAGAGGATAGTTAGTGCATGTAAAAACAATTCATCTGGTTTGATCCAAAACCCGCAGAATTTGTAGAAATTTTTCAATTATTTTTAAGCCACTGTACTGTGCATGATGTGATGATTACTTTTTGATTTATTTTGCTTCGAGACTGATTTGCATTCGCTGGAGGACAATTCCACTGAGAGTCTGTTCTAAAGAGTTGCATCAACCTTGTTCTCTGGATAGAGGCAGAAGGCTTTATGTGTCTCTGAAAGCTTATTAAAAAGCAAAGGAGAATGTCAAGTAAAGGAACTTGTGGATATACCATTCCCAGTGGAACGGCACTGACTTTAAGAGAGAAATATGCTCCAATTTTTTCTCCTGAATGGCTTTTGCTATCAATGTATTTTATTAAATATGAAAAGTTCACTAACAATCTGAGCCAGTGACCTGAAATATCGTAAAATTTTCCTGGAACCCAACTCGGAAGTGAAATAAAAGTGTGTTTCTGAGTCTGCACTATTGTTCATGGTGTTACTACTTTGCTACCTTCAAGTTGGACCCTGACCAAAGGTAAGATTGTGATTTATTTCCTACAAATGATTTATTTCCTACAAATGACCCCAGTATAGTATATTACCCGGCTGTTACAAATAGATCTTTCACTTGAGCCAAAGTTACACAAGTGGAGGAAAAAAGGCCCAGCCCAGTTCAGAGGCAGGCGTCTGCAGTGTGTAATGGAAAGCAGGTCGTGATCTGCTTTTGTTTAGATCCACCTTGGTTTGCACGTCGTGTCTACAAGAGTTCCAGCTTCTGCACTGACCACAGAGTCTCCTGACAGGTCCAAACCTTATAACAAGCCAACCAGACCTGAAGCCGGAGCTGACTTGTTATAGCACTACATGTCCACTTCCTCCAATTAGTTTCCTCATTTATCAGTCAGACCCTTCAACACATCCCACTGATGTGCGGTGATCCTGAAACTGAGACACCTTTGATATGGAAAAAGTACAATTCATCACCCTCCTTATTTCCCATCACACCGGGCAGCTAGTAGACAAATGACATTGACTATAATTGTTTGCCATGTGAGGGTGTTCCCTTGAGTTACTTCTGATTTGACTTTAATCCGAATCTAAAGGTGTGATCACAAGCAGGCCAGGAATAAGTCGAACATTGCACATGAATATCTCTGGAATTCATTTCTCGGCAGTGTCTGGACCTCAGTGGAAGGTGTGGAAAAAGGGAAATGAGAGACACCACTGTAGTGGCTACAACTGAGAGTAAATCTATCACTTTGCCAACTGTCCTGACTCCATCCTTCCTCCAGCTCATATGAGAGAAGGAAGTGCTTTAACCTTGAGGGTAAGGCAGTGCAGAACATGTGTAAGTAATTTGTATAGAATAAATGACAGGATGATCTTATGACAGTCAGTGCAGCTGCTTCGTGCTTTGTTGTTGGCTTAGAAGAAAGAGGCAGCTCTCTGAAGGCAGCAGCGCCGGGTTCTAGCTGTCACTGTGGAGGCCTGAATGTGATGCATCAGGACCTCAAAGCACAGAGGTATGACTCCACAGAAAGGTCAACACATAACAAAAACCACCACCCAAGTCTCATCCTCCCATGAGTATGGTCTTTTTCTACTATTTTTCCATACCTTATACAGTATTGACTTGCACAGAAGGAAGGAATTTTAGTACCACCTGACATTAAGATGGATATGGATGTATTAACTACTATATAAATGCATATTTGTATATGTATTAGTAGCATATAGAGAGCTGAGCATGTTGCCCCTTTTCCATCAACATTTGCAGGAATTTTTATTTCCAGGAATTTATTTACTGCTATAAATTCATTCCTGGTAATCTGTATGGTTTGCAGTTATATAGATAGACAGATAGATGATCTTTTTTTAATTCCAAATTGAGAAATTATAGTGCAGCAGCAGCATGACACACAATAAAAACAAACAAACAAACAAAACTGAACACAAGAGCAAACACACTATAGATGTAAATTAAAAGTATAAAAACAAACCAGGATAAAAAAAATTAAAAAAAAAAAAACAGGAGAATTAAACTGTAAGATGCAGTATGATGAAGGTGCAAAATTATATTTCAGTGTATTTAAATTAATATTCAAGAAAATGTATTAAAAATCAGGCTGATGATGAATGGGTAAGTGGTAACTACACCTCCACTCCAGTAGGTGGCAGTAAGAGGAACCTGAAGGCCACACAAGCACGATTATTTCATAAACGACAACCTGATATCATCATTTGGATGGAAGATGCTCAAGTTGTTCTGTTGTTCCTCATCCATCCAAGTCTCATATCTGCTCTTCTTTCGCTCCATTTTTCAATTGATCAAAATACAAATGAAGTGAAGGTTGTAGAAATGAAATAAACAAGTCTGCAGCTGCACACTGGCTTAAATGTGGCAGGTGAATAGAAGCTTGGAATGCTGAAATTGTGTTCCACCAATCAATGTTCTTCAGCACACAGCCCCTCCCCTCAAGAATTCTGAAAGGTCCTACCCTGTAACAGGAACTTTTTTTTTTTTTTAAGTTTGGACTTGAGGGAAATTTTTTACCCTAATAATTTCAGTGGAAATGTGCTGAGGTCTTCCAAAATCCCAGGTAAATGATAAAAGTTAAAAGCTGTGCACCATCAGACTTAACTTCGGGAAAAATATGAACATCAGTCAATCAAGGAAGAATTTTTGGATCCCATTTGAAAAGTTTTGTCTACACATATCATGTTTGCATTTAACAAATAACATAAGTCAAGAAAGAAGGTTATAAGTAAAGTAACAAACTTTGAGAGAAATGACTCAGTGGACTGCATCTTTCATCTCATGCAGTACACGTCAGCGACACCAAAATGACCATTACGTCGGCATATTTCAACTCGTTCTTGAATTATTAAAAGGTTTAAATCACAAGTCTGGTCATGGTGAGATCTGCAGAGACACCTTCAGTGGTTGTGAAGTATGTCACCTTCGCAACTTTTGGGTGTGTAGTCTTTCCATTCACGTATTTTCACAGTCTGCTGCTTCAACGTTTTCCCTTTTATTGATGTTAGACGAGTCTTTGAATTGCAGTGCTCGGAGATTAGAGGCATCTTTGCATTCATTAAACCTGTCATTGTGCTGATATACAGTAGTTTAACCTTTGGACAGTAAATCTAAAGTAGATTGATAATTTTTTTTCTCACTAGAATAGATATATTAACTATTAAACAGTCGCTTAGTAGCAATACATATTGGTAGGCTAGTTCTGAAGTTACCTTTTTAACCTGGCAGAATAGTTTTTTTAGCTACACATATGAGGTCTATCTACAGGTTAAGATATTCATACTTTGTGGTAAAGATCGTAAAGTAACCTCTATTCTATGTGTAAGGGTTCGGTGGACTGCATCATTCATCTCACTTCATACACCAACACCAAAACCTTGTCATTTTTCACCTTGTTCTTCAAGAGCAAAGTGGAAAAAGTAGGAAAACAGGTGAAAATCAATTGAAATCTGGTCATGTCGAGATCAGTGGAGACATCTTCAGCACATCTGAACTGACAAGGACATAGAAAGATGACAACGGCGTCACCTTCATAACTTTTAGTTGTGCAGTCTCTCCACTTATGTATTTTCACAGTCTGCTACTTCAACTTTTCACTTTTATTGATGTTGGAGTGAGTCACTGAATAAGACAGCTCAGAAAGTGGAGGCATCTTTGTGTCTATTCTGTAAAACCCATCATTCTGCTAACATGTAGTTCAGTTTAGCCTTCAGAAAGTATTTAATTACCGCCATTTCAGATCACCTCATATTAAGATAGATATTCTGACTATTAAACAGTTGCTTATTTGCATAGATATTGGTAGCATATAGAGAGGGACAGTTCCATTCCTTCTAATGTGCACCACTGGATATAACTTTGGAAAAATATGAATGAACAAACAATGTTTTGATCCCATTTGATTTCTGCTTTCAATTACGCATACATACATACTCAGAATAAGTCATAGTTTGTTGTATTGATAGTAAAGTATTATCCATTTTTGTGTGAAAATCAAAAGAGGAAGAAATCACTATTACTCTGGTCATGTTGAAATTGCAGAGGAATCATAATCTGTTCACAAATTCTGAACAGATTGTGGTGGGAGAGATGATGTTGACCACCCTTCTGTGTGAGTAGTCCTTGCATTTATGTATTTTCACAGTGTGTTTTAACAGTTTCTCAACAAACTATGACTTTCTCAAATAGTGAAATTATCTTTTAAATTGACAAACATCATAAAAAATTATTTGTCTCTCACCATTGGCTTTAAAACACAACCAGAGGGGCCAGGCTTTTGCTTCTTTATTGACTTTTAGAGCATTTATTACCCTGCCCCCCGAAGGGCAGGCCAGGGGTATTGTTTTTAGTTTGGTTTGTTTCTTTGTTTTTTTAACACTCTAGCAGCAAAACTACTGGTTGAATTCACACCAAACTGGGTTTATAGTTTGCGAGTGACCCAGAATAGATGATTACATTTTGGAGACAGTAGGTCAAAGTCCCTTTTTTTTTTTTTTTTTAATTAAAAAAAAAAAAAAAAAGTCCTCCCATTTACTTATAATGGGCAACATTTCAAATGTCTGTAGCAGCATAACTATTGGTTGACTTCATCCCCAACTGGGTTTATAGATTACCAGTGACCCAGAATAGATGTCATTACATTTTGGGAAAAATAGGTCAAAGTTCAAAATTTTTTTATGGATTTTTAAAAAAATATTTTTCCTCTCCCATTTACTTATATTTGGCAAAATTTCAAATGTCTACAAAAACATCAATTTTGTTTCAATTTACTTCAAACTTGGCACATATATAGAGGCAATTGATAACTGACATCAGCACACGCATAGATATGATGACATCAGCTGGAAAGATGCGAAAATAAGCTACAATACGTGCAAGGGGCGGGGTTTGTTGTGCCTGGCAACACTTGTTAATGTGTTGTTCTGCATGACCCAATTCTACAACCACCAGGCCATTAACTAACATGTTTCTCTAAATATCCCCCCTAATTACTCATCAATGACAGTAAATAAGGAAGTTGTTCAAGAAGTGAAACGATACAGGACAATATAACGCATACAGAGGAGAATCCTGTGTTTTTGGTATCTTCGAATGAGCCATTTATATTTAATGGTGGCAGGTCATGGCTCAGAACAGACCTCTTCTTGTCCTTTTTTTAAATTTTACAGCAGTTACCATCACCTACTATGTCTGAGTATGAACCAGAGATAGAAAGGTGGTTCTAAACATTCCGGTTTCACAGCTATATGTCACTCACTTGCAGTAGCGCTTGATAAACATGGTATATTCTTATGTAACAAATCAGCAAAGTACAAGTTGTAACCTGACAGCGTTTAAACGAGCAGAGCTTCACTTGTCAATGCAACATATCTGGAGTAAAAAACACTTACATTAGACTTATTTGGACACACAGTAGTTTTATGTCTTGTTAGATAAGCAATATTAAGATAATATTAATGTACAACAACTCCCTTGTTCACTGTAAATAAGTGGTAATTTGGGGGTTACTGCATAAAAGCTGTACACTATGGTCATAAAGAATAAACCAATAATAAGTGTTTTATAATCAGTAATAAAGGTTTAATGTGTATATTAATAAATACCAAATTAATGATGAATATGTGTACGTTAATCTAAAGGGTTACAGGAATTTTCCTCGGAGCATGTTTTGGCTTGAACTGAAGAACAGTCTGATCCAAAGATCTTTTATTGCACAAAGGTTAAAATCTGGGTGTGAAAGTGCTCACACAGTTAAACACGACTCCAAGTTCACACAGAATCAGATGTGATGGGTGGGGAATTATTTGGGAAATGTCTAACAGCGTGTGAGTAACGGATCATATACTTTTGTGTCTGTAGCAGCGTTTTTTTTTTTTACTCTTTTATTGATGTTAGATGAGTCACTGAATTGGAGAGCTCAGACAGCAGAGGCATCTTTGCGTCTATTTTTTTTATTTTTTTTTTTTGACCTGTCATTCCGCTGATGTAGTTTAGCCTTTGAAAAGTAAACGTTAATACCAGATTGATAATTCTCGTCATCATGTCAGATCACCTTGCCTGCGCAGGTACAGATTATGAATCTGCTCATTTCCTCCGAATGAGCCAAAGAGCAGATGGATTGCACATTAAAAGATCTCAAACCCACTGACGATCATTAATAAAAGCTGAAAAAGTGGAATCGAGGCGACATCCTTTCAGGAAGGAGAAAGATTTAAAATGGCATGATTTCCCACAGGCCTCAGCAACCAAGAGGCAAGTTGGAGACCGAGCTTAGAGTGAAATATAACCATCTCGCATTCGTGTTCTGTAGAAGGATTAATGCTGTTTCAGACAAATGAAGAGTCTATATAATATAAAAACACACGTCAGCTCAAGGTCAAGATGCTCATTAGTTCATAGTGGATAAAGATGTCTATTAAATCATACAATTCACTGGGGAATTTAATCAGGTAGATTCATGTGTTTATGGATAAGTGATCAGGCCACATGTTGGATATTGATACAGATGTAATTCTTACCACGATCTTATTTTGGCTCAGCTGCTGGAAGAAAAACATCGGCTGCTGAAATGCAGAGATTAATAACAACCTTGGTCACACAGTACATTTACATTAGATGGATGAGGGAAGAACATTTTATCAGACATCTGCTCAACCTGACTAATCTCAGACAGTTGGAACTGGAGCTCCATTTCAGAACCAAATAAAGCCATGAACTGTTTCTTACACTGCACAGTGACTCGTGGTAGACTGTCATCCAAGAATACCACATAAAACCAAATCATTCTTATAAAGCCCTGCTGTCCCCACGGCTTTGGGCTGGAGCTTCGGAGCTTATAAAGGGGATACTAAACCCCTTTAAGAGACTTTGTGGCCTCGGGGTTAAGGTAACAGCTAATTGTTTCGCTTGTGTCCTGAAGATATTCGCAGTGAGCTCATGAATCAAGCATGTGACTTATGCATCAAGCCACATCCCCTCATTCTCTTCACGCAGCAAGCAGGCTGTGATTTATAGCTGGACAGTGGCCTGCGGAGGTGTTGGATTCAATGAAGTACAAGGGAGAACATCTGGAAAACCTATTAGCTCCAAATCACAGCTCGGGCCAGTTTGATAGCGATGGCTGATGCAAGCCTGGAATTGACATGCTAGTGCGCACCAAGGGACTTTGTGTCTTTTTCGTTGAACAGACATCTGAACCGAAGTTGTGCACATTTTAAGTAGATCAATATTAATGGTCCTACTTAAAGCACCAGGTGAGCTAACAAGAGCCTTAAATGAGCCTCTTCCATGTGTCCTAATATTTCCCAGATGTAGAGAGCTTCACATCACTGTCTGGTTGGAAAGAAGAGAAATTCTAAATCTGAAAATGAAAAGACCTTGATAGATTTATGTATCTAATTAGTAACTTATGTTTCCTTTTTCTTTTGTTCAGTAAAATGAAAAAAAAAAGTATGAACATATGAACATATTTCAAAGCATATGGATAAGTTTCAGTGACTTTCAGAGGTGCATACATAGTTTTTCTTTAGTTTTTAATATGAGGGACGTGTCAACCTGAGTCAAAAAGGAAAGAATGAACTACAAATATTATGTATTTTATTATTGAAACTTGGGGAAGAAAAGACAAACATGTAGCTGATTTTACCTGTATTTCTATTTTGTCATTGTTTTCATTTTATTTTCATGTTTTTATCACTTATGTTTCTTTTGATTTTATTAATTTGAGCTATTATTCTGTTTTCTCAGGTGTATGTGCCCGCTTGACCTCACGAAATTAAAAAAAAAAAGATGTTTCATGAAAAAAACGTTAATGGTACTACTTAAAGCACCAGGTGAGCTAACAAGAGCCTTAAATGAGCCTCTTCCATGTGTCCTAATATCTCCCAGATGTAGAGTGCTTCATGTTGGCGTCCTTGGTTGGAAGCAAGAGTAATTCTTAATCTGAAAAATGAAAAGGCCTTGATAGGATAAAACATCCATTCCAAAGCTGCGTGACACAGCCAGCATTACACAAGTCATTCTAGTCAAGGATAATTGGGTAAGAAAGAGCATCGGTGGGGAGTGTCTGAACAAGGTACCCCTGCCTCCACTCATCTCAGCCCCGTAATAAGAGCATGGGGAGGTGTGTTGAAATACAACCCCGTCACTATTCATCCTCACCCCCTTGATGCAACAATGACTAGCATGCGGTCTGCTTTTCATTTAAGGGAATTACCTATGGGAGGCCAGCAGACGTCTCCTGAGTTGCTCTGTGTGTGTTCTTCTCATCCCTGCAGAGCTGTCTCATTAACACAGAACCCAGAATGCTCGGTTTAGCATAGCCCCATCTCTGTCCTGCTGCAGCCTGCTGCATGGAAGCTGAAAATAATGACTCACGCATTACAAAGTCCACAAACACAGTCCCTGGTTCCAGCATCACTCCCCACGCTGCTGCATCTCAGACCTCCAGCCTTTCTGACAAGTTGACTGTGAGGGTAAAACTGAGAAGACAGTGAGGGAACATGAGAGCCAGGAGGTGTTGTATGACATGAAATAAGTAGCATTAGCTGAGTATAATTTATAACTTTCATGAGGGATCATGTGTGTAGCTAACCTAATGAGGTTTTGAAATGGTAGGTTTTACACATCTCCATCTGTAGCAGGACCTGTTGTTTTCAGCTTGGAGTAGAAATACCATTACTCTTTTCCTGTGTAAAACATGTTTTACGGCCATTGAAAAGGTCTAATTATTCAATCATCAGTAGGGTGGCTACTTCATTTAGACCACTTATGAGCTCAGGCGTCATCTCTCCAGGGTGTGGCTCATATAATTTACATTTCATTAAAGCACGCTGTGAGACATCATTGATTTCTGAGCAAACCAGGACTTTCCATGATGCAACCACATGGGTGGGGGGAGAGGTAGACGTGTTGCCCATCAGGAGCTGTCAGGGGCTGTCAGAGGACAGGATCCAGACCCTTGGCCAGAAGAGGCCAGGCCAGCCAGCTGTCACCTCTCTGACACTGGCTGAGACCATCCATCTGGCTGAGAGAGGCCCACCATGGGTGGAAAAAAACTCGCCAGATCCCAGACTATATGCACATGACGGCAAGAATGCACACATACCAGGAGATGTTTTAAGTCCACATGGGCATGCGAATAAGCATTTATACACGTACAATGACATGTACGCACTCATCTATGCATGTACGCATGGGAACTTGCTTGACGGTCAGTGCCAGAGCTATTTCGGGTAATTGCTAGCACAATCTGTGGTGCTGTCCGCATGAATCATTCCCTCACAGACAGATCCGGTTAACAGAAGTGACAATCTGCCTTCAAGCTGAACAGGCACAAATAAACAATTATAACATCTGGCTATAATGCTCACTTTCACATACAGTTTCTTTTTGTTGGTGTGTTTTAATAGCATGATATTTTTTACTTCACCTTTGTCACACTACGACGTATGTAAAAACGCCTCTGGCATTCTATCTGACTCCTCTACTCCAAATATAGACATGCTACAGTAGTATCCCTATCTCTCCTTGGTAGGTTTCACAGGAGTTTTCACTGCTGTGATGATCATATAAGTAAAACAATAACACAGCACACTGGCTAAGCTTGGAGCACATCCACCCTGGTATGTCTAAGTAAGAGGGGTCAGTGGAGTTGCCAGACATATGGAGAGCATTTGGATAAATTCAGACTCCACATCGGCCACAACAAAGTCAAACACAGTGTTGTACATCTTGTTTGGGTAACTTCTCATTTTCATAAAAATCCTAAATAGCCACAATTGTCCCCAAAGCTCTGGATCTATTTTACTAGAAGAAACACATTTAACACAATTACTGTACATTTACCGTTTTTTTCGCTGATGACTGAATTTTATTGTAATTCATCTCGACGTGGACTTAAAAAGAACATCGCTGATTTTATTGCAAAAATACTAGAAGCAAATCTTAGCACTTTAAAAATGTAAATTAGAGTCTCTAATGTATTCGCTGAGGAAGACTGTATTCATTTTGGCCCCTTTATCAAAGCACAACTTGAAATGTAGGTGGCCTCAGTGGCAAATATTTTATTTCTAACTTTTGTTCAGACCCATGGCAGGAATTTTCTTATGACTGTGCTTGTCCGTCTTGATACATTTCTTTTACTTTAATAAGCAAATAATGGTTTTCCAAGTCATTGTGAACTCATAATGAAGCATATTAACATTATTTACAAGCTCAGTTACTCTCAGAAGACATTTGGAAATGTTCCTCCCTGTCAAGGGGGCCCAGACTGCAAAGCAAACCATGCCATCTTCTTGGTGTCAGGACAAAGCAGCAGTAAATACATCAACAAGATGACAAATACGCAGAGCTGTGGTGGCAACATGTTATCTTCCCCACTCCTCACTGTCAACACAGGCTGCTGAAGTCAATTAAAGGTGGTTAAATTTAAAGTCTGAGACAAAAAGGTGTAAAATGCATCACATTGCACTGTCGTATGTAAAAGCGGTGAAATCATCGTGATTTCTGATTGCAATGGAGCGATGAAAGGTCAGTGCGAGCCACGTGGAATCGCCTGAAAGCACAGGGCGGACTCAGGAATGTGAAGACAGACAGAAGACGAGAGCTGGAGACTGAGATCAATGATAATGCGATCTGATGACATAGCTGAGCGGGCCGTTCCCCTCGGTGGTCTCACAATAGACCAAGTCAAAATTGAAGACAGTGAATTTTGTTTGGATTGGCTTTAATCTTCCCATCAGACAATATGAGGCAGACAATGCGCTGCAAGTGTTTTCCATTTTGCCACAAGAGAGTTGTGTCAGGTTCGGCAAGTGCACATGCACAGATACGTCAGTGTGGCACATTGACAGGCAGCTTGTTCAAATAAAGACCTCACAAAGCTCAGAGCGCGGCAACTCGACCATTGTGAAAAGTATTTACAGAAACATATGCGCATGACAACACAAAACAAAAACAGTGATTCCCTGTGCTGGTTCCTAGAGCCTGTCTGTCCGTGGTGCTGGGGGGGGGTACATTTTCAGTGGTCGATAGGGCATTGCAGACATTTTTACTTCAAAGCTAATTAAAAATGGTTACGGAGAAGTTTTAAAATGACAGAAAATTGAAAACACCAGCTTTTGTGACAGCTCTGAGCACGCGTAGTTTTCCACGAGGCTTATCTTTGACAAATAGCATCATGTGGGGCTGGTTGTTTTAAAGAAAAGAGTGTGAAACCAGATGATGAGTGGCGCTTGTTGCAAGGGAACACGGTTTGTAAATCAAATATGCAATGTGTTTCTCAAGAGATGCTAATGCTACCCAGGACCGTAATCAATTTTAAATGACTGATTTTCCAGATGAAAAACAATGCAATACTCGAGTCAAACAAGTGTTTTCTAATGCTTGACAAAAGACACTGGTCCTCCATTACACTAAGTAGTGTTTGGCTGCATTTCAGTTTCAGGCTTAGCTGTTTGCCCATGCTGCTTAGATAAAAAACACAAATTAGGCCAGGTTGTGTGTCCCAACCACAAAGATGAAAGCTGTCTCCAAAGCAAAAACCCTAGAGAAACCATAATGAAAACATGCAAATACAGAACTTTGTTTTCTTGCTCTAAAGGAGAAACACTGTTCTTATTGACTTGTCATTTGCCAACATATTGTTTGTCAGAGAGAGTGAGTGTGTAGTACGGGCTCAAAGATGTGACTGTACTCCAAACGCAAACCAGGCCACGAAGAGATGTCTGAGACGCTATAATTACTTTTAAGCTGTTGTGATGTTAAGGAATCCACCACGAGACTCACGCAAACATGGCTGCCACCATACACACCTTCATTCAGCCCGGAGGTCTAATAACCAGTGTTTATATTGTGGTCACAAAATATGAACATGGCAACAGTGCTGCGTTTAATAGACCTTGTGTTGTTCAAACATTACTGAACAGTAGATAACATCCTGAAATGAAGTTCCCTATTAGCGCAGTAATAAAAGCAATATAGTCGTATAAATCACAGGGGTTTTGATCTGGTTTTAAAGCCTCAGTCATTAACATCACAAAGGAACAGGGAAATATTTGTAGCCACTTCAATTATTCCTAACTACTGAGATCATTTTTGGTTCATTGAAGGCCGTCAAATAATGTTCAATCTACCACCTACTTCATCTGTCCCATTTGTAGTATTTATAGGTATATAAGTAGTATATTAATAAGTGTTTCCACAGAACTGGTTGCCTCCACGGGTATAATAATATGCCTTAGGCCCATTGAATTTTACATGATGACCGAATGTTAGCAAAAAAAAAAAAAGGAGCATTCAGGTTGAGTTGGAACTACATGCACAGTCATAAAAATCAGCACACAAGAGGAAAACGTAGTATAAAAAAAAAGTAGAATAATCACAATGACAAACAATGATCTACCATTACTCCTCATAAAAGCAGTGTCCAAAGACAAATCAGATCTTAATAGAGGTCTTTTATAGAGATAGGAAGGGGATATTATTCCATTATAGTGTTGAAAGCACACTTAACAATTTATCCACGTAATTACACTGGGCGCCCAGGTTGCACTGTCACAGTAAAGTATGTCCCGGAAAGAGCCAAGAACTTTTATTGAGCTGATATTAATTGATTTGTCCTGACCTACCCAGACCTGGCCTCCTGGGCTCGGCTTCCTCTGTGGAGCGGTGCCAAGGCTCTGTCCTAACTCTGCATAAAAATAAATGAGAAGCTATGGGGCTACTCTCTAAAGCCAAGGGATATTGTTCGATTTCACGTCAGCCCTCCAGGAGGCAATTTAAACAACCCAGCATGCTAATCAACTTGGTATAAAGGCAGTGCTTTTCCTTTCACTCCTATTGCAACAAGGCCAAGAGGACATACACAATTTGAGGGGAAAAGTGTAATTGGGGCTGTTTTTGAAGGAACATTACACTCCGGTGTAATGTAACTGGGATGTGGAAAAGGAAACAACCTTACTTGCATTAAAAGGCATGTCCTGACCAGTTCATGCAGTAAGGGGCTGGCGTGCCATTGTCGCATTTTTCAAAATCCTGGAAAAACTCAAAAGTCATCTCGCTGTAACAATCACACTAGGGTAAGTATGTTTATGTAAAAATATGTTGGCATGGAAAACAAAGGGTTGCTCCAGTGGAAGAATCAGAGCCAGGATGTGAGCTCTCCTGCTGCCATCAACACATCAACAATATCTCAGTGGAACCACATTGTGACCCTTGTCTGAGGAGGCAGAGCCCTGATCCCCACAAATAATTCAATACTCTTAATATCCCTTTGGTATTTTTTGCAACCACAGAAATATGATAGTGTTCATTCTCTGCTTGTGCCCTGAACCTACAGGTCAGATAGGAGCAGATCACAGACTCTGCAATGACTGGGAGGTTAAACTAATCTTGCATGACTTTCTCACATGGTCCGAGCACTACCTCTACATATCTACACTAGCCTGTCATCCATTTGGTGAACCTGCTGTACCTACATTTACATCACTGAGCGCTTTAATTTGACTGCTTTTGCTTTACTGTCAGCTCTATAACTCTAATATAAAAAAAAAACAAACCTTCACTAATGTGTGCCAGAGCTGAGAGCAGAATTAAATGCATCTGTCTGTCTATTAAGCAAGCACATTACTTTCAATGTGCCAAGATTCAGACCTTCTCTGAATGACAACAGCTCAGACTCCCACGTTTTTACAAAACACATTTACACAACACCCTGACCTGAACTAAAATGTAACAAATCTGGTTTCTGGAAATATCTGCACTTTATTTGTGTAAAGCCATATTTCACAAATTTTTCACTTTCATATTTTTTTTCTTTCAACACTGCATTTATTTGCATTTCCTTACAGTCAAGGGTGTCCTTCAACCGTTTCAGTGTTAATGAATAACAACCAATTTGTCACATCTAAGCAGACAAGTCCTTTCTAGTGGCAATGGCTGATGAACACTGCCCCCTACTGACACAGAAATGCTCTTACACTTATTTTACCCACTGCTGTGGGACTGAATTACATTTTTGATGTGAAGAAATAACATGGGAAGCACTACACCGGATTACAAAAATAAGCAAATATAAAAAACAGAGATGGGTCAAATCAACAAAATAAACAGTAACTGCCAAATTTACTATTAATTAAAACAGCACTGATTGACAGTAAGTAGGAATCCAAGACACTGATAGCTGAATTAAAAATCCCCTTTCAGTCAAGTTTTGAGTGTACATCAGAGCATGATAAAGACCCTTTCATACATAATAAGCTGGATGCTGTTCTGTATTATTAATTAGGCACCGTCTCATAAAAACTAGTCATTTTTATCTTACATTAAACTAAAAATATTTAATATTGTTACATCTCATGAAAAAGTAAAAAAACATACAAATTTTGAAACTAAAATGCATTAAGAGCTGTATAGTGTTTAAAATATGTACTCAATGAACTAACTCTATATCTGCTTGCACAGAAAATGCATTGCTTATGCATTCAGTATATAAAAAAAGAATATTTGGCTGTCAAATATACAATAGCTTCATTCTGTTATTTTCATGCCCTAATCAAACTATTCTGCAACTGCCCTTAAATCAACCATTTAAATACAGCCTTTACTGTATGTCAGAAACTGCTGACTATAAAAAACAAAAGTACTCATGAATCATAAACTCAGCATGTCTTTTACTGGCAAAAAGAGCAGAAGTATCAACCGCAAAACACATCAACAAGATATAAAAACAAAACCCAAATAAAATAGCTGTAGTCTGATGTATTGAAATCACAGACACTGAATGGATTAATGTGAACAAACCCTGAGCTCCAACTCATTTCTAATACAATCACTGATGTTTTCAATTAACTTCATTGGTATATCACAGATTTCTGCTTTTTTTTTTTTTAAACATACCTTTATACTGCATTTCTTTTCTGGCAAATACAATCAACCTAATATTTTCAGCTCTTGTTGCCTTTTACTTTAGGTTGAGGTTAAACAGTATATGGTACATATGGAATAGTACATAATATAATGTTTAGAGGATTAGTGGTCATTTCTCATACTGTAATGACCTTCATTTGAGGTGAAAGGTCAGTGATCATGGTACATTCATTAGGTTAGTGCTTTGGAAATCATACACAGCTTGTTTTAACCCTTCTAAATATATTAAAACATATTTGCACTTGTAAAAAAGAAAATAAAAAATACCTCTATCTATCAAGCTGTTAAACAAATTACAAAAATTATTGTAGTAGCTTTGAAAGCAAAGCTTATAAGTTACTAACAAAAGCAGTACTCTTCATTTCTCCTTCGCATTCACAGCAGCTTTTAATCAAACTCATTACAAGTTTTTTTCTTTTATAACAAGTGTTTTAGTATTTTTTGTTACGATATGATGTTACCATTTGTAGTATAAATTCCTTTAAGTAGATTCATCCCTTTTTGAGCTTGATATATACAATAAACAACCCTCACTGTACTTCTACTCCAATTCTCAGTCCATTTTCCGCTCTGTTTCTATATTCGTTTTTCAAAACAGCTGGACATTAGAGGGAGATATCCCTCTTCAGAATCTGTTAATCAGTGCATCCTACTTGCTGTCAAAGCTCCTTGGCATTTGCCTTAAACATTTGTATTACATGACATAACTACTGCCACAAATACTGTCCCTTTTCCCAGTCTTCTTGAGTGAAGGCCTAGGCAACAGCATCAGCCTTCTGCTCTTTTTCAGCCTGACTCAGATGATCATTACCTGGCTCTTTGTCGGCTGAACCACATTCGACATCATTTTTCTCTTCCCCTTGATTGTTATTTTTATCATCCTTTGCTGCGCTGTTATCTGACTGCTCTTTAGACTCTTGACACACCTTGTTGCTCTCTTGATCTAGATCTACACCTGAGCGGGTGGTGTCTAAAGATGGATTCGTCACCTTAGCAATTTCACTTTCACTGCCGCATTCGTTTTCTGCAACAGATTTTTCATCTTTTTGTGACAGTATTTCTGAACCTTTGTGCTCAGTAACAGTGGATTGTTTTTTCTCACTGGGCTCTTCTGATTCATTTATTTCCCCTGCGCCAGATGAGTCAGATTCTCTGATATTTTTCTCTTCAGTCTGTTCGGTGACCTCATCTGAGCTGCTGTCGTTTTTATGTTCATCATCAGTGTCCTTGGTTTCTTTAATTTGAGCGCTTTGGCTCAGCGGGGAATATGGTGAAGCTGTATGAGAAGAGACAGCATTGGGCGGGAGGGACGTTATTTCCTCATTCTCATCTTCCTCTTTCTCTGACCCTGAAACAGACAGTATATACAAAAAGCAAATAACAGAATCAGTATATAAACGTGTATCTGCTATGAAACTGCAGCTGCATTAAATCACTCAGTGGCACTTTGGGTTAAAATTCAATCAGTCTTAATTCATGACAGTTTCAAAACCTCTGAAGCCATTTTAGTTTAGACTGTATCAAAATGAAAAATAAAGTTAATAAAACTTCAATGTGTGTTTCACATGAATATAGTCTTAACTTTACTCTTTGAGCATGTCAGAATATATATAAAATTTCCTTCACAGACTTGAGTGGCTGCAAATATAAGATAAATTAGACTTTATTGTCATTCAAGTATGCACAAGAATGAAATTCTTTTTCTGATGCAAGGCATCAAATATAAAGAATAAAAGGTATGTTCATGTCTAGATTATACGGCAAAGCCTTTCTAACATAATGATAGTCAAAGCACTTACATTATACCTCATTCACTCTAAAACCCATGATGTCTTTCAAGTTTAATGGCTGATTCTTGGGCCTGAGTGATATCTGAAGAAACCTAATGGTTAACTGTGGTTTCAAACTGTTCTTCAAGGTCAAAACATGACAAACAAAAATGAGAACAACGGGGTAGATCTTAATAGTCGTCATGATAAGCTGTTGGTGCATGAGTTAAAGTAAAAATGGTGAAATACTGAGGCCATGTAAACAAAAAATGTAGGTATATTGTGATACTTATTGATATACATTTTATGGACTGAAGAATTAAACTGAAAATCACACAATTTGTTGACCAGTGAAAAAAATACTTGGGAAATTTAAGTACTTCATTATAATTATCCAAAAAAATCACAAATGGAAAAAAAATGTATTTATATCATCAACAGCTAGAAATGCACTGCTTTGCAACTGTTCATTAGTGCTAGTGTTGATTCTGTTTTGTTTAACAGTGTTTTTATTTTGTCTGTGACCACAGTACACTGCAAAAATATAAATCTTACCAAGTGTATTTTTCTCATTTCTAGTCAAAATCTCTCATTACGGTTAAAATAAGACATAATCACCTAAAGAGTAACTTTTCAGTGAGATATAAATAACTTATTTTTAGACAATAGATCTTGAAAATCTTATTTCCAGAAATCTTACCAAGATAATTTTCACTTGTTCCATTGGCAGATTTTTATTGTTTAATTCAAGCAAAAAAATTGGCCACTGGAACAAGTGAAAATGATCTTGGTAAGATTTCTGGAAATAAGATTTTCAAGATCTATTGTCTAAAAATAAGTTCTTAGATCTCACTGAAAAGTTACTCTTTGGGTGATTATGTCTCATTTTAAGTGTAATGAGATATTTTGACTAGAAATGAGAAAACACACTTGGTAAGACTTGGATTTTTTTCAGTGTGTACTTTACAAACCTGGTTGTTCAGAAGCAGTGGGTGACTGTAGATCAGACTGTTCATCCTCAGAAGACTGCACGGCATCATTAGCCGGTTCTGATTCTTTTGGATTCTCAGGGTCTGAATTCTTGACCTGTGGGTCCTTGTCCTCATTGTCATTCAGATTCTGAGAAGGCGGCAACGGACTGCTCACCGGAGCAGACGGAGACACGCCTTCCTCATCCTTTTCTGCTTTATTTTCTAGATATAAAACAAATCAACAGTGGAAATTAAGCTATACAACTATAGGAGGTGGAGTATTACTTTAGTAGCTCTGTGTTAAGAACAGCTAGAACATCATGGGGGCGCCTATGGCTCAGGAGGTAGAGCGGGTCGTCCAATAACTGAAGGGTTGGCGGTTTGAATCCCGATCCGTCCCATGTGCTGTCATGTGCTATTGTGTCCTTGGGCAAGACACTTCACCCTACTTGCCTCCAGTGCTGCTACTCACACTGGTGTATGGATGCCTATGATTGTTCGGTGGTGGTTGGAGGGGCCATAGGCGGCCAATGGCAGCCACGCTTCTGTCAGCCTGCCCCAGGGCAGCTGTGGCTACATATGTAGTTTACCACTACCAGAGTGTGAATGTGTGAGTGAATGTATAATGGATCCACTGTATGCGCTTTGAGTATGCGTTAATAAAAAAAGTGCTATATAAATCTAATCCATTATTATTATTTTTACTGCTTGACAACTGTTTATTAGGGCCAATGTTGATTCTATTCTCCTTAACAGTGTTATTTTGTCTGTGACCACAGTTATATTTTGCAAACCTGGTTGTTCAGACTGTAGCTTAGATTGTGGATCCTCAGAAGGCTGCACTGCATCACTACCTGAATCTGATTCTTTTGCAGTAGGATCTGAATCGTCACCTTTGTCCTCATCAACATTAAGATCCTGATGAGGAGGCAACTGATTGGTCAGGAGAGCAGGTGGAGACATGGTTTCCTCATCTTTTTCTTTGTCATTTTCTGAAAATAAATAATTGGTTTAATATATTAATCTATACATAATCTTTAGGAGTTTCAGTATTGTCTTTAGCAGCTGCTAATGTCAGTAACAGATTGAATTATACTGCTTGTGTTTATTAGAGCCAATGCTGACTATATTCTGCTTAACAGTGTTTTTATTTTGTCTAGATACAAAACAAATCAGATGAAGACATACACATATACGTAAGCTGTAGAAGGCGCATTATCTATCTGTGACAATTGTTTATTAGTGACACTGTTGAATATGTTTAGCTTAAAAGTGTTTATTTTGTCTGTGACTGCCACATATTTTACAAACCTGGTTGTTCAGAAGCAGCAGGCGACTGTAGATCAGACTGTTCATCCTCAGAAGACTGCACTGTATCATCATCTGGTTCTGATTCTTCTACATTAGGGGCTAAATTCTCGACCTGTGGGTCTTTGTCTTCATTAACATTCAGATCACGATGAGGTGACTGATTGGTCGGCAGAGCAGGTGAAGACATGTTTTCGGTGTCATTTTCTGAAAGCAAATCATCAGGTGAAGAGACTGACCTATAAATAAACTTTAGAAGTTTGAGTAAGTAATATGGTAAGAAGAAAAATGACCAACACTTGTAGATTTTTCAAAATTTGACATGATGTGTTTTCTCTTTTAAAAGACTGTTTGCTGAACTTTAAGCTTTCGGGGGTTTGCCAAAAAAGAGGAGCCAACATTTTTGTCAAATTTGACTTGGGAACAGTTTCATTTTTGAGAACATTTTCGATAGAAGATGCATCAATTAAAAACAAATAAACCATGGATATGACCTCTATGACCCTTCAACTCTACTGAATACTGAATATTCCTGTTTTTAACACACAATAAATCAAAGTAAACTGTCCAATGGCCCAATCTGAGACATAGGGATTGACACTGAATTTTGTTTGACAGCAGTGATACAGTACATGGTGTGGCAGAGTACTAGACTGATATTATGTCATATGAAAATACTTTATTGTTTTATTGCTTTATTACAACAAGAAACAAAAGCTACCTCTCTGTGTGGCTGGTTGTAAAGGTGCACGGATATTAAGACTCCCTAGCCTTTTCTGGACAAGCTCTGTAAAGAACCACAAAGAGTCAAGTTAAAAAGCTGCACTCTTTATACCACATATCTGTAATGATGATGGCTGTGTATGTTTACTTCGTCTCTGAAGTGCATCTAGGTCCGCTATTTCTGTGGAAAAAAATTTAAATGCAGGATGATTAACAAAGTGCTCAACATTTTCTACCTGTTTCAGTTCATAATAGTTTGATTATTTTTCTGATTTTTGTCACTTGCAATTTTCGAATGTAATTTCAGCTTTACCAATCGTCTGTCTGATACAGGAAATGACCAGTATCTGAGGTCATAGGGAGGAAAAAAGAACTAATTCCAAATAAAGTTGTATGGTAGTATTACATTTTATAAAGTTATGTCCATGGCTTTTTAAGAACTGATGATCCATGCTCACTATAGTACTTGTACTTATGTTGATTAGTGCATGAACTACATATTAAATGTCTCATTGTTACTTATTTTCATATTCACTTCAAGTACTCAGAAAAACTATTTAGATAATAAGCTATTTTCAAGGGATTGTAATTATACTGATCCAGAATTATGCCAAAATGTCTTGTCTGTAGTTAAACAAAAACCACCCAGCCCCTATTTTTTCCATTTCACTCCAGTGTCTTTTGTCTGGGATATAAACTAATCAGACATAGAAGAGACAGGGAAGTAGCCGAAGTCTAGAGGCACGTTCCCAATGAAGAGAATTTTTTTAATCTCAGCTCTAAAATGTGGATTTATAGTGAATTTATGCATCAGGATAATGAGAAAAAACATAGTTGATTCATTTGCTGCTCCAAATGTAAAATAACTCATTTCATTAAAATGTTTGACTTTAAACCCACTTTTATGATTTTATGTGATTTTTTTATTCATGGCATTGTGTTGCCTTTATTCACACTTATTCTGAGTATTTGGAAAATAAATGGAAACTATTTCTAGCTCATCTTTAATTACACTGATCCGCCATAGCATTCTGACCACTGACAGATAAAGTGGTATTAATGTTGATTATCTCATTCCAGTGGGACTTGTCAGTGGGTGGGATATATTAGGCAGTAAAAAAACATTTAGACCTCAAACTTGATGTGTTACAAACAACTGAACGGGCAAGAGTAGGGATCTGAGCAACTTTGACAAAGGAGAAATTGTGATGGTCAAATCACTGGGTCAGAGCACCTCCAGATGTTATTGTTCATTCCTAGAGTAAAGTGGGTTCAATCTACCAAAAGTATCTAAAGATCAACAACCAGATCTCAACCAGTCAAGCATCTACGTAACTAGAACATTATTACCACCGGTCTAATATTGTATAGGTTCCTCTTTTTCCACAAAACTCCACCAGACCTCTGAGGGTGTACTGTGGTATCTGGACCAAGATCTTAGCAGTAGATCCCTGAAATCCTGGAAGTAGAGACCAGATTTATTTGTCCATCACCTTCCACAGATGACCAATGGTGCTTAGATTGGGGTGTCCTCAATTGGTCCATTTTTGGTCAGTATAACCACTGCAGACCAGGAACAAACAACAAGTCCTGCAGTTGTGCACATGCGCTGACCCAGTCATCACCATTACAATATGGGCCTGGTCAAAATCTCTCAGTTCCTTATGTTGCTCATTTTGCTGCTTCCACCACATCAGCTTTGAGGACTAACTGTTCGGTCGCCTCATATATCCAACCCACTGAAAGGTACCACTGTAATGAAATAATCAATATTATTACCCCTTCTCCTGCCGGTGGTCAGACTGTTATGGCTGATCGGTGTATACCAACATGATTATATTGTTGACATTTGACTTCAGTTATCTGTCCTGACCTATTTTTGCCAAAAGATGAGAAGCCCCTAAAAATGACATTTCATGACTTTTCCAGGTGTTTCATGATCATGGGGCCTTGAGTTTATTACCTCTGGTTTGAATCATAAACCTCTATTAAAGAATAATGAAAACTTTTCTTTAAAAGGAGTGATTTAAAAAAAAAAATAGAATTATGCATTTTAAAACATTTCCCTGTGGTCTAAATAAACTGTAAATGCTCTGCTTGGGTCTGAATTCTTCATTA
>JAPQRP010000016.1:24003593-24016840 GCA_037367295.1 Apogon hyalosoma | reverse complement strand
CAAAAGACTAACATCTGTCATTGATGTTAAAGGGGCGGGGCCAATACAGAGGATGAAGAACAAGGGTATGTAAACTTCTGAGCCCAACTGTATATAATGCCTCTTTACACTGGTACATGTGCGTCCTACAGTTGCACTGTTTACACCGGTACATGTATGTTTCACCTCTACCCTGTTACATTTGCACTGCCTACACCGACACACATATGTTACATTTTTCACACTGTTGTTTACATTGACTACATTGTTATATTTGCTCTGTTCACACTGCAACACTGTTACACATGTTTACATTGTTTACACTACTGCTGCTGCCACATTTGCACATTTTACACTACCTTAAATTTTTAAATCGTAGCCTCATACAGTATACCTCCATTTTGTACATATTTTTCGATTGCACACTTTAATGGTTTTATTCTTTTTAAAGATGTCTGTATCTATTGTATTGCTACTTGATGTAAGTACATTGTCGCTGGCAGAGACCACCTGCAATTTTGTTGCACAACTGGTGTAATGACAATAAAGCCTATTCTATTCTTCTATTCTCTAATGAGGGACTTGAACCCTGTAAAGCCTAAACCATTAAATCGTTGATAGAAAATTCCAGTTCTTTGAAACTGGAGCCTTTACTGGTCCTTCTGAACAACCAAAAACAGTTTTTTGAAATATAAATTTCCATGTATGAGTTTCAATTTTGTATCATATTTGATACATCGTGTCTCAGTGCTCAAAAATGATTATTTCTGAACAAACAAAAACATAATATGTACATCAAAACTATGAATGAACACATATGGAATTATGTAGTTAAAAAAAGTGTGATATAACTCAAAGCATGTTTTATATTTTAGATTCTTCAAAATAGGACCCATTTTGCTTTTATTACTGCTTTGCACATTCTTGGCATTCTCTTGATGAGCTTCATGAGGTAGACACCTGAAATGTTTTCCAACAGTCTTCAAGGAGTTCCTAGTGAAGCCGAGCACTTGATGGCCATCTGTGGTCCATCTCATGCCATTTAAATGAGTAATAAGTGGGTCCAAACTTTGGACTGGTAGTGTAACACAAACCTGTCTAACAAACTGGTAATTCCTTTGCAAAACTGGTAAAATCGTGCCTCCTTCCTCATTAATGAAAGTCTTGTAGTGTCACTGGAAAGGCCTCTGGGGAATGAATTCCTCCCCCCTGGTGGATTATCCATGTATTGCATGTATCTAATTATATACATCAGGTTTTTCTAGACAAAAATTTTCACACTGATCATGTCGAGGGCTTCAAAACTCATGTATCAAATACGATACATTCGGCGTTATAGGGTTAATGTGTTTTTTTGTGGCCACCATAGAGCTGAGGGCAGAGTAAGGCAATCTGCAACTTCATCAGTAGAAGGCATTAAATCAGTTGCTGAACCTTTAAAAGTAGTATTGTATCTTAAAGGAGCTGAATGTAGTATTTGTACTTGAAAAAAACTTTTACAAAAAAATCAAAAATGATCATTACAGTGTTTAGATTAAAATGACCTGAGATGCTACTGTATTGGCTTGTAGAGACATGAACTGGATTTATTCGTCTCATTTATTTCGTCAATTTGCAAAACAGCTACTTTATCTCAGAGAATACTAAGTTTACCCATTTTAGAAATAACTGCAAACTCAAGGTCTGTTACTTTATTAACTTCTGTATTCTGGAAAGTGCTCATGGTGACCGTAGAGGGTGTCCTCCTCATCCTCCGTCCAGACCAGCTGCTCCGCCTCTACAAAGCTAGCAACCATGTCCAGCATCAACATACTAAATATTTGACAGTGACAATAAGGAACGTCTTCTTCCGCCAGGACACATGGATTCACACAAAAACGTGCATAAATGACACGGAAACATGTCAGCAAATACACAGTGACTCTTCCAGGAACCCACAGACACACACTTCATCCCCTGGATCCCCCAACAGCTCCATTATGTGCCGACTTCAAGGTTTTTCATTAGAAATATATTTTTTCTTTGCGGTGCCTATGAGTGAGGGCAGTGGGCGACCCGCTCACTGGGTCTGCTTTTTGCTTTGCCAAGTATGACTTAATGATCAACTCCTTGACTATTTTTTAGTAGAGATAGAGAGTTTTCTGTTTCTTTACAGCAGCATTATTCTTAACTTCTGTGTTCAGGTAAGTCCTACCTCAAGGACATAGCGAGCTAAAAGTATGCATCCAATGAAGGCGACGCTGAAGCAGATGGTGTTCACACTAATAGGCTAATTTTAACAGTAAACTACTTTTCACTTCTATGTTTGACATTGTACTCTTGATAAAGAACACAGAAAAGGGATACGAACAGGTGTAAAAAAAAAAACAAAACAAAACAAAAAAAATTAATAGTGGGTAACATCTGTGCTATTCTACAATAAATAACTGTCTCTGGGGGAAAAAAGTATTCAGATCCTTCCTAAAGTCCTAAAAGTTCTTAAAGTTCTCAAAATTTCACCTGCTTAAAAGAATGCAAGTATTTAAAACAAAACATATTTTGAGAAGTAGATGCTAAGTCATACCTGTTACAATAACATATACATGTTTGTCTCATTACAAAACAATATAATACACCCCGAACAACAATACAAAAAGTATGTGGAGCTTATTAAACCCCCGCCACACTTTGCTCCTCCTGCTCACTGTTACACTGCCTACCCAGGGATTCATTTTGAGTCTCAACTTTCAATCTTTTCAAAAACTTTTCAAAAATTTGCCAAAAAAAAAAAGAAGCCAAAATTAAGAGAAAGGCACATGTAAAGAACATGTGTGCCAAATTTGAAAAGAATAGGGGGAATAGTGTTTGAGAAAGCTGAAATTTTCAAAAATTTGTAAAACAAACAAACAAAAAAATTAAATTCAGCCATTAAATTGTGCACTGAACCTCTCCTAATGGTAATAATGTATGTGAAATTTGAAGGCTGAGTGAGTGAGTGAGTAAATGAATGCTTCATGTATGAATGCATCACTGGACTATAGAAGTATATGGTATGTCTGTTTTAAATGATGTATATTTTATATTGTACTGCAATGTTGTGGAAGAGCCCAACCAGGGACAGGAGTTGAGAACTAGCACTAGCTATAAACTATATGCATCACATCAGCTGCAAACTTGTAACTATGTCTGACTGCATTGTCCCTGTCAAATAAATAAATAAATAAATAAATAAATAAAAAGATCAGGTGAACAGTCTTTGAGGAATGGGTTGGACAAAAATATTGGATGAATGGACAGAGAGACAGACATTTATACCCCTTCCCTCTGGGGCGGGTGGGGGTATAAATATAAATATGATGCTTTTGCAACAAGTGCATATTTCATGCTTTTGCTCTGTTGAAGGCTGAGGTCGGTTATAACTTCTTTACAAACTCTTGGGTAATTTAATCTACAGCAACGCACAATAATCAGACATTTGTTGCATTGGTTTTCTTTAAGAGGTGTGAACTCTAAAATGTCAACTTTTCAACGTGCACAGAAAACGGGTCTGTTTTCAGCCTTGTCACAATGCATTTTACAGCTGATCCAAAAGGTTATCCAAGTAATTTGGCAACAAATGGTGTAAACAGTACAATATTTGATACAGAGTTGTAATGGAGTAATAGAAAACTGCATAAAATGGAACTACTCGAGTGAAATTCATATGCTTCAGTTTTGGCCATGATAAAAATACTTAGTGGCATTCCACCGTTAGCATTCTATATATTTTAGGCCCTTTTATGTTGTTGTTTTTGCTGGACATGCAGAGGAGGGTAAGGGTAGATCCATGTTTAAAGGCTCTAGATTTGGTTGTGTTTCAGCCACATGTTTAACGCAGAAACTAGATGAATAATACAGGCATTTTCATCTATATTTAATGATAACCTTAACCTTTACCAATAGTTCCCTGGACATTGTGGATGCTGAAAAATAACACTAATAATAAGTTTTCTAAGAAAGTCTGTGGTGAACGTCTACATTTCCCAGGCACTCTGAACTACTCCTTACACTTCTGAAGTTATTCCCTCTATAAAATGTAAACATTTACCCACCCACTGTTTTTCCTTAAGTAGAAAAGAAGGCAATATAAGCAAAATAAGCTGAAACCCTTCAACACAGAGGTCTCAAACATGCGGTCTGGGGTCCCACCAAAGCATCCAGCCTGGCCCCTGGGATGAATTTGTGAAATGCAAACATTATACTGAAGATATTAATCATTTTAGTTCAAGTTCCACATACAGACCAATTTAATCTAAAGTGGACTGGATCAGTAAAATACTATCATAATAACCGGTAAATACTCACAACTCCAAATTTTTGTAAATGTAAACATTTTCATCTCATTTTACTGTATTTGCACTAAAACAAACTATTGTTTCATAAAAACACAAATAACCTGAACAAATGTGAACATTTTGAAATGTCTGAAGTGTAAGTTCACTAATATTCTACCTGTTAGTAAAAGTTTTGTGTATTTGTTGATCCACTGTGATCTGAAAGTTGTAATTTACATGTATAAATGATAAACTGAGACATAATATTGTTAAAATTGCACTTAGTTTTCTTAAGTAACTTCAGTTTGTTCATGTTATTTACATTGTTTTAAAGGATAGTTGGTAGATGTAAACATTTTCATCGCATAATTTTACTGAAACATAGAGGAAAGTTTGAAGTTGACATCATTTAGATATTATATTATGCCATCATTTCACTGGTCTGACCAAGTTCAGATCAAATTTGGCTTCATGTGGCCCCTGAACTCAGATGAGTTTGACACCCCTGCTTGAACACAATACAGTCAATATGGTCAAAATACGCAGCATACAGAGTTAGCATTAGGCTATAGCTAACAGCATGTAGTACAGACAAAAGTAGTGTCATAAAAATACATTTTCCGCAGTGCCTAACAATTTACTGAAACCTAAAAAACATTTAGCAATGCTTTTTTATTATTATTATTATTATTTTTTTTTTTTACTGTGTCTTCTAAGTGCTTTGTTTTTGCAGATTTAATGTGGTATAATAGTCATGCTAACGCTAGCTTCGACAAACAACCCTCAGGTCACATGACCGGGACTGACCAATCAGAACCTCTACATGTGACTTGAAACTTGACCGGAAGTGTCCAGGGTTCAACCAATTAAAGCAAATTACCAGACGGCAACAGACACACCACTGTGGAATACCTGTGGTGGTTTCATTTAAAGCATTAAATAACATAATAGAACGACTATTATTACTTAATTCCGCCTTTATTCTTTTGATGATCAACACTGTGTTCAGAGGGATTGATCAATACAAACTGATTGACTTTATAGCTTCCACGAGCTGTCACTAGATGCTGCTCAAGAGACACCATGTACTATTTAGTAAATTAACAACCATTATATGTACAGTATGAAACCCTTGTGATGTGGAGTGTGTACTATCGCACACCAGACACACCTTAGTGCAGAAGAAACAAACTTTGAGTTATTTTCAGTCTCACTTTATTTAACGATGATGTGAAAAGTAAAGGCTGTCCATAACATTCAGACAATAAAAGAAGAATGTTATTCAAATCCCCCCCATGACAACTAATGGCTCCAAAAATGTTCAGGTGTTCCAAGTGTGATACTTATTTTATACAACTTTTTCATATCTATACCTCATTTGTACATAACATAGTTACAGATACTGTAAATAAAAAAAAAATGACTTTCAAATATCCTTGTGGCGTATTTGTGAAATATTTCCTATGTAAAAATGAAAATGTACGTAAAGATCTTTTACATATACATATATATATGTATATATATATATAGAGTTCTCTATTCTCTCTGTTATAAGAAAAACAAGTTATTGCCCCTCTTGAACGTGTTGCATTTAACATAGGTTTTGTTTTCAGTTTTAAACTCTTAATTGAACTTAATTCCATGTGATACCACATATCAAACTGACAAAACAGTAACAGTATGGACCTGTGAGTTCTTCCACTTAATATATACGTCATATTGTTATATTTTTGGACATGTATGTTTTGTGTTCTCCAGAAACCCTGATGATGACACATACAAAGATATAATTATATACGTATATGTCACTTTGATCTTCAAACAGAAAAGGTAAAAAGACCTGTGGCAAATACAAACCATTAGCATGACGTTAGTTATTACAGGAAATTATGAGCCCTTGACCTACCACAATTGCATTTCAACAATTTTTCATTCACGTTGAAAGGAAAAGTTTAAAATGAGCATTTAAAAAAAAAAAAAAAAAAAGAAAAAAGTAGGGCATGTTAAAAAAAAAAAAAAAAAAAAAAAAAAGAACAAAACAATACCTGATGATCTGCATTTGGCATTTTGGATGGATTAAAAAAAAGTTTTTCAATTTGCTTAATGCCAGGAGTGGGTTATTAAGACTGATCATTCATTTTGCTACTTCTGTCACTTTATTGCCCTCAGAGTTGAACTGTTTAAGCCAGTAGCATAGTTTATATGATGATTTTGGGTTTGTCCACTGAGAATCTTGGCATTGACGTGAGCTGATCAACAGGTTAAAAAGAACTTTTTTTTTTTTTTTTAAATATATATAAGGAAGTATACGTAAAACCAAATTGTGGGTGAGAGAATGAAACAACGGAGTGGATTTGTCACGACAGTTGCAAAAACAGAGGTAACTCTGTGAATTATACATTTTATTTCATGCCATCTTGAGAAAGCCAAATACCAAATATTCCATACATGGACACCATCATCAGGGTATCAGCAAATTGTACACAATCACATATAATGTAATATATAAAATGTGTGGTTGGTTATTCTCCTGAAGGAAGACCCAACCCTCAGACAATGTCTCTCACTCACTTGTTATTAAGTGACTGTGATTCTCTGGTTGGCAAAGGTGCGGGAGAAGCCGTGACTCCTTGGAGGTCTGTGCTCGGGGGTTTCCCTGCTCCTGTGCTTGGCAGGGGCTCGAAGGGGAGGAGGTCCTGCAGGAGTCACCCCTGATATGTCCAAAAGCAGGCGGATCTCCGCTAGCTCGTCTCCCACCGTGTCTTCTCCGTGTCCTCCGCTGGCCTTCAGTCGAGCAGTGATTGACAGTATTTATGATCCAACGCCTGCTCGCAGGAAATCCACCTCAGCTGAAGTGGAGATAATAAGTTCTCCCACACTGTCCCATGCATTGAGGCATTGAATTAAAATAAATCTATGACACGTACAATTTACAGATGTGTGGCCAATGTTGTAGTTTGCTGGGTCAGCGCCATCATCACCCTATTATATACTGTGGGTCCTGTAGGCTACAATATAAGACAACAGGCACAGCGCTCGACAACGCCTTAAAAACTAAAAACCAAGACACCAATGGTGAAACATATGCTGAGAACAAACCTTCTCACACCCACAATAAAAAGTTCTTTTTCTGTCCAGAGTCCCTGTTTGCTTTTCTCTCGCATGAGGACAGTTTTACAAAAAAAAACAAAAAAACAAAAAAACCATGACAACACTGTGTCGATGACTGTTTTGCTCAGTGCAGCCGTCTTTGGGCCGAGTTCAACAGCACTGTAGTACATTTCCATAGCAACTGAGGTATGGTCACTGTTGCTAAGTGTAAAGTGATTTTCATGACACTCAGTATTATCTGTGAAATAGAAAGCCCTGTGTCTGTGCTTTATGCTCTATCACTGTGACCAGCAGTGGTGTCATCACTGTTTGGAAACTGAAAGCTACAGTAAAGCCGGCGGGGGCTTACAGATGCGAGGCCCCCGTCTGTGTTCATTGTCTTTACCACCGCTCATGGAAATTCAGGTCAAACCGCTGAATCCAAACTAGTTGAGGGATCGGTAGACCTACATCCTTTCCAGCATCACTTGCTGAGTTTTAGTTCTTCTGTAGAAGGAGTCTTGTGCCTTTTTTTTTTTTTTTTTTTTTTTTTGAAGCCGATTGTTATCCCTAGAGACAGCGCTGGCTGGTAGAAGGAGCTGGAGAGTCCAAAATAAAAACAGCTTAAATGGTGCAATATGAAGTAATAGCCTGTTCTGCTCCCTGTCAAGGGAGCTCTCAACAAACTAAGAGCTGCCATTTTTTTCAGTCATATTCACACACTAGAGATGCACAGATGAACACCTTCTGTTTGTATGTACTTCCTTCTATAACAATGTAGCCTAGCTAGATACATGCACATCTTCGTGTTTGTGCATCTCACTGCATGTGTATGTATATGTTCCTTGGTCGCTGCCTTTAATCATGTTTGCAGTGGGATTTCTGTCTCCGCTGACAGTGGAGACGCAACATTCTAGAGATGAGGATAAGCTGAAGTGTGTTGCGCCTCATATTGTGAAGCATGTATTGATTTATATGTCAAAATAAAATCCACCTCACATTTTCATTTGTTGATATTTTATCTTGGAAGAGAACACATACAGCAGTGATTTCTCTTTTGCCTTTCCTTCACTCCCATTTACCACAGCTGCAATTTAACAAGACAGTGAAGACATTTCTATTCCAGCAATAAACAAATTGATTTTTCATTTTGAGAATAAATGCAACGTCCATTCTAGGGATTCTAAAATAATACAAAACTTTTAAACTAACATGCACAACTCAAAATGAGGGAATTGTACACATTTAACTTAGAGACAACAAGTTGGCATGGACAAATTGAATCTAGTATCACCAAGGAGACAGAAATAGCATGAAGTCCATGATGTCAGCTGGAGTTTTTCTTTTTAATTTAGCACAACTGTGATTTCTGCCTGAAGTTGGTGGTGTGAACTTTTCCATGTGAGAGTGGGAAAACAACTGTTAAGCTGGTTCAAGACTGGCTGTGTTTGGTCTTATCAGATTTTGATACTGACAGGGCTGTGGCAGAGAAGAGGCCTCTTAGCTGAGGGATGGCAGCAGAAAATGTCAGCTGCTTCCAAACATTCGTTCATTGGTATCTCAGAGCCAGGGAACAAATATAGATCTGCTGCTATCAAGAAACTCTATCAGCAGAGGCCACGCAAGCCGCTGATCAGCCACTACATCAGCCTGTGGCACTTAAAGGCTTTTCTCACACCAAAAGCCCATTTGGATCTAACATCCAAAATGTTTTTCTAAAAAACAGAGAGGGGAGAAATGTTCTGGTCAGATAGCTATTACCTATGTCGTATTTTGTTATTGCAAACTGAGTGAGGGAAGAATAGTCCTGAAAAATAAATGCTGTCACATTTTTGCTGTTGTTTAAAGGTAGAAAATTCCAGCATCACCAAGTGAAACAGTGTGATGCACATTTAAGAGATGTATGGTCTTTTTTCCAATACTGTAGCCTTCAAATTGTCATGGTAACACATTAGTACAATAACAGCAGCCTGAAGTGAAAATGAATGAAATCTTTCATTTGACTTTGCGGCTCAGCCTCTCGATTCCAGCCTTTATGGATCACTATATCAGCCTGCATACGCAAATTATGCAGGCAAACACAGACCAAGATAGAAAACAACTCGCATCAGATAGATCCATCAAACAAACAAAGCCCGTCTGATATTATTTGTCGTTTTCTTGAGCGTACTTTTGCACATTTGACTAGCTGTGTAGTGCCGACAGGGCACCACCATCCCAACTGGAATGAGATGATTGTGTGTTTACAGGCACAAATGTTTTTGTTCTTTTCACAGGCATGTGCACGTTTGACAGTTTTTTTTGCACTATCTGAGCATTTTATTCATGCCAGTTTTGACAGCTGCCTGTGATTTAGATAGCTATGCTAGTGAGCCGATGTCTTCATTAGCAGTGGTTTAGATGCTATCACCCCCCTCTTCTCCTGATCCTCCTCCTCTTCCTCAGTCACCAGTAACAGCGCTCTGCTGCACCCATCAGCTTCCATCAGCCTTTCTCTGCATGTGTGGCGCTCCCCCAACTGCTGTCTCACTAACTCATGTTGCTAATTAGCTGACAAACACTGTACAGTTCAACCAAGAGTGTGGTGCTTTTAAAACGCCATGTTTATATACATCTGAAACAGCACATATGGGCACATACGGACTTCCTCGGAACACACATGTGCATATTAGCATTCATATGTCCTTACACAGAATATAGCTGCAGATTATTTTGTCACTCACTCTGTGGCTATTTTTAATATGTAGTTCTGCAATGTTTTCAGCATTACTATATTAGTTATCAAAGTTAACTTGAAAATCTGAGCATATATCATGCAGACTGTCACTTAAAGAAGACTTAAAAAAAAGACTGTTGCTAAAGTGGAAAAAATATCACATGATGTCATTATATAAAGAAACAACACAACCCATCAGTTCCTTCAATAATGGTTGCATAGCTGTTTTTAATAGGTCGTAAGTTGGCAAAGAAAAATATATAACATTAACATGATTATGTGAATTCATTTTGCTAAATAGAATCAAAGGAAGTTACAGATTAAAATTTCTAATTCTTATGAAATCCAGAGGAGTCCTTGATTGTAAAAGATGTAACAACACAAAGACAAGGTAAAAGTCATAATTTCACAAAACTGCTGCAATGAGATCAAAATTACTTTAAATAAAGAAATAATTACATTAAAGATGAAAACAACACAAAGCACAACAAAATCAAAACAATAGAAAGATGCAAAAAGGCAAAAACTTCCATTAAAAACAAAACAAAACAAAAAACTCATCAGAGACTTTTCTTGACAGTGGTGGACTAAGTAAAAACGTAGTTTTATGGAAATTCATTATGTATTATTTTTATGTTTGGGTCCTGAGGAGACTCCAAGTTTTTTTCTTAGGTCTCTAGCTAAGAAAGTTTTAATCCATTCATTTTAATCCACATTCCTGAGATGAAACTTATACTGATCTCACATAACAGTTTTCAAATAAATATACACTGAAGCACATATCCAGATATGGTAGAATAATTTCAACAAAAAAGGATATGATTAAAACTCCAGTAACAGATAAGAATTGGTACTGTGTCCCACATATAATCCACGTCAGTACATTTTATGTGATACTATTCTATCACAGCTCTCTGGTCAAATCAGGTAAGTTTGTGGAGAGATATAAAGGATTTAAAGACTTCATTTCACTGTGCCTTTTTCCCCTCTCTTTCTCACTTCAGCAGATTTTCTCTTCCTAAACAGCTGGTTGATGTGACACTGAGGAAGGCAGGGCTGTCAGACATCATCACGGTCTTCCAGTGTGACACAGTAAGCCTCGAGGGCAGAGAGATGGTCTGGTCTATGTCTATGAGTAGGTATAATTTTTTTTTCTAGTCCAGAGCGTAGCCAATCTCAAGCTCGAAATGGAGGTAATGAGAGGTCCCATGATACTTTCATGCGACGACTTCTTTTATTCATCATCTGCCAGTCTCTGACTAATTACATATTGAACTGACACAGCCATCACAGAGGCTGCTCTTTTTCTTTCTTTTTTTGGATTTTCTAACCATGAATTAGGAAATGACCCAGCAGTCACTGGGACAATTTTACTATTTGGAACTGTTTTGAAGCATTTTAATTGCATGTCACTGATGTGTGCAGGCTGACTTTGTAATACTCAGTTGCAGATTCCGTTATGAATTAGGCTTTTCTCTCTGCCTTTTGTTGTTTTGTTAAAGAGCAAATTCAAGACGGAAATTTCCTGGTGCAAGGACAATTTGCATCTCTGGCAATGTTGCAATCAGAGATGCCAAGGCAGGTAATTTTCCTTTAGAAAATATTACTGATTAGGGGTGTGCCCAAAATCGCTGCATTCTGACAATTTTAACCCACACTATTACTGTTCTATATAATTTAGCACCATTGTGCCTTCTCAATTCTTTCTTTCTTTCCTCTTTTTGGTTACTTTTCTATATGCTAATAATTGTTGATTAAAAATATCCACCAGGCATTTATGCTTTCAGAGGTTAAAACGCCTCAGTGATTATCAATTTCTTTTCGCTTTTGTAACACAAACATTTTCTTGCTTTTAAAAATCAGCATAGAGTGGAGATAGCAAAATCAGCTACGGACACAGCTAACATGAAAGTCTTACCCCTGGCAAACCTCAAGCAGGAGACAAGCGTGTTCCCTGTAGGATGTTTGTCATGCTTTTCTGCGTGAAAGTGTGCAAGGAATGAAGCTTAAGTGAGTTCATGTTCTTTTAAATGACCATCTAAAAGCACAGGATGTACTTTTAATGGTCCACATGCAATATTTTACCCATGAATAAGCTGAACAAGTCAAGATATACCATAATAAGTCTTTATCATAATTTGTGTCAATATCAGGTCCTTCAAAACTGTACTCACAGAAGTGGTTTTACAGCAAAAGAAACTGAGGGAGGGCTGAGATGCAGGTTCTACACTGAGAAAACTTACGAGTCTTTCATCCCGAGTGCCTCTTTGCCACAGCAGGCCCATTAGGCTCCAGGATGCAGTGTGCAGTAATTGGTATTTCTGTTGGTAAGCAGCTTCTTTATCCCAGAGCTGAGCGTCATGCTGTGCAGGAAACTGTCTGATATCAGAGCAGCAGAGAACCTGTTCAGTGAGCGACATATCACTCTGATAAACACCTCAGAGGATCCAATACTTTACCAACCAAATTCAATAACACATTTTTTTGGAGTAGATTCAGCTTGGTTTTTCTCTACATTCTGCCACGGCTTGTTAATGCTTTCTTTCTTTCTTTCTTTTTTTTTTTTTTTAGATATCTGTGTGTTTGATGAGCATGAAGCAATAATACCCTCCCCCAATATGTAATGGCTGTTGCTTATACTGAGCATCCGCAATAAGATGACCCTAACAGTGCTAAAGGGAAGTTCATAAATTAACGTTTTTCAGAATGTTTTTAAATGCTGTGTGTCATCAAAATTGCCAATTCAGTCTACACAAATAGCAAGAGGGTGGTTGTCCCTTTGATGTGGTAATAAGCTGGTTTGATTTCTGTGTGTCAAGCATGTTTTAATGTTGAGAGGCAATCCCAACAGCTACTGCTTCAAAATCAATTAAAACCCCATTGCTAACAGCCCTGCCTAGTTCAGAAGGAGGAAAAAGCTAATTCTCTTAGCATCTTTTCTCAAATTTATACCAGCATTCATTTGAGGAATGTGGACTGAAGAGAGCAGCAATAGTGTGTCCTGAGGGACTGAGAGTGTAAGTCCTGGATCCAGATTGCTTGGCTGCAAAATTATCTTTGCTTCATGTGTGTTGTTCACAGTAAATTAAAGCATATAGGCAAAAAAAAACAAAAAAAAACTGGGCCATTACAGTGTTTTTTGCAATCTTGGGAATTGATTGCATGTACAT
>JAPQRP010000016.1:23990076-24002029 GCA_037367295.1 Apogon hyalosoma | reverse complement strand
TAGATAGATAGATAGATAGATAGATAGATAGATAGATAGATAGATAGATAGATAGATAGATAGATAGATAGATAGGCCTCCTTTCAGACCCACTGTCCTTTTGTTTGTTGTCATTATGTTTTAATTACACTGGAGCCACTCATGAGTTTTTACAAGCAGAAAGGGAGAGAAAGGGTTAAGTTCAATGGGCCTTTTTGAAGCCATTTGCAATACTACCTATCCACACGGGAATCATGTTGGAGTTGAGTTATTTGACCTTTACAGCACGCTCTCTGATTCATCACGGAAAAGACACGGGATCTCACCTGCCTGTGATATTTTGACTTTACTTTTCCATAGCAATATAAAGCAGCATTGTGTCATCCATCTTTATATACAGTCTATGCTTATGATATAGATCCAGGCGGAGAGTGCGTATTTTCACTTCCGGCATTTTCCCCTGATTTCTGCCTACAGTCTCTTTAAATGAAATTCAGTCTGGTAGAGCTTGTTGATGATATAAAGTTGTCATCATGTACTTAACTACACTGCACCCACTTGTCAATTCTTACAGGTGAAAAAAGCAGAATGGGATGGCGCAGTTGTAACACTGCTACGGCAGGGGGGTTTACATTACATTTACAGAGTCTTATCTGAGCCACTTGCTGTGCACCAAATTTATTTTGTGGCTTATTGTCTGGCAGTAGCGTCAGTACCTCAATGTCACCTTTAACAGGATTTAATACTTGTGTCCTGGAGACTGTGACACACTCAGTCGTCCCATCTCAGATTTCACCGTCAGTGATGATGTTACACAGTTTCCCCGTGCTATGACACTGACACAAACAGAGAATAGTGTTTGAACACATTTACACATATTTTCAGTATGTACGGTGGCTTAGTCAAAAAGGGAATAGTTTCACCTTGTGTGAAGTACCAACATACTTTCTTACTAAGAGTCAAATGAAAGGATTGATACCTCTTTCATATCCATACAGCAAGAGTAGGTGGTTAACAGCATTAAGAAGAAGAAAATATGTACAGCTTTGTAATGCTGCTGTATTTAGTTTCTCGGTACATGTCTGTTTTATAAGAACCAAAAGATTCAATGAAACATACTCATTTACACAAAAATGTACAATTTAAGATCCCCAGCCTTGTCTATAGAGATAAAGATTAGTTTCTAGATGAGGGTTTCTGCATGTTTGTTATACAAGGATCATGTTTTGATGCCACTTTGATGCAGGAAAAGTCTCCAGTCTCCTGATGACTCTGAAAATGAAAGCCAAGAAAAAACAACACAGTGACCTACAAGCATGATAGACAGAAGTCAATTTCCTTTTTATACCCACCAATTATGTGCTAGATTTGATGCTAAATAATAGCTTTTTAATTTTCCTACAGGCAGTTGAAAAGCTTCCTTTAATACAGTATCACTTTAATGCACACAACCCCATGTCAGCACAGAGTAATATTTATAGGTGTTTGACCCATTTTCCCATTAGACTGCTGTCATTAACCCGTAACAGTGTTTTGCAACATCGCAGAATTATACCAGACCTATTTACTCAACATAGTAGTGGATCTAATTCCTGTTCTGTTTTGTGGTTAATCAACAACATACAGTGATTTGGCTGAATTTCTAACCGTGGCTTTTCCTGAGAATTGTATGCTGTTAATTTTTTTTTTTTTTTATAAAGAGCCTTCGATCTTGTTCCTGAGAAGCACAGAAATAACAGTTTATAGGAATAGAGGCTGACACCACAATGCAACTTTCAAGATAGTGTTAAAGTAATCCCATAATTTAAGCATACAGTAATCCCAGTGGTAGTAAGAACACATCATTATCATCCTTTATAAAAAGTTGAGTGCCACAGCTGTGTTTATAGCCGGTCAGGAGCAGGGTTGTTAAGCTCAGTCTGATAATACATGTTGTCCCTAAACCCATGTTTGTGGTTATTTGCATGTTGAGCTGACAGGGGAATAACAGAATAACAGATTTAAGATTAACCTGAGACTTTCCGGTGACAGAAATCCCTTCACAAATACAACAGCTTGTAATTGCTCCACATTCACTGCTGCCACGGTAAAATTGACAGTCAAGATGTCAGATTTTTTGGTTTACTGGTTATATTTCTGGTGTCACTGTGCAAGGTATTCATAAACACCTTTAAGCGTGTCATTTTTAAAGTGCTGTGCAAACTAGACTTCTGCCATCCATCCTTGCTCTGTTTTTAGGTTAGAAAATTGCACCGATGACAGGAGACTTTGGTCAATTGCTTCTTCAGAGAGGGAATATAAAAACAGATTATTGACATCTGTAATGACCAATTGCAGTCAGGAATCAACAGTCAAAACAGATGCATCTCGACTGTGCACACCAGACTGTATTTGAAAACTGCGTGGGTCCACTGTGGAGTTTTTTTTATTTTGACTGCTGTCATGTTGGCTTTTTGAAGCCAGAAGTGACCATCTGACAAGCAGGCAGATCTAGAGGAGCACAGGTGTTGAATGCTGGCTCACTGGTAAAATAAAACTGTAAACTTCAATAAACCTTTACTTAACAAAGTCATTTGACTGGGCTTGTTAATGCAATCCCTGCTTTCCACCAAGTCGTGACTGAGATGTGGTTTAGCTCCATCCTCTGCAAAGCATCACTACCCAGACACGATGCACTACCTCTTACACTGTAAACTGCCATTTCACCCTCTCAGCATGCTCCAAACCTCACCAAATTTGGCATATATGTCATGGCTGGCAAACACTTTGATAAAATATCCAAATTAACCCTTTAGGTGCAAAAATGGGCTCTGTAACACCACTTATGTAGAAAAAAACACACAAAAATGGCCCTAGCTACCAGTAGGAGTGTCGTACAGAAATGAAACAAACACCAAAATGTTGGCCTCATCAAGCCCAACAAATCATACACTGATACCTATGAGCCAACTCCAACAGGCAGTTGGCAATTTGCCTTTCAAAGTATCTCCACATTCTCGCGATTTTTTCTTATTTATTTTGGACTTTTTTCACACATGCTATATGTAATTTTGTTCAGGAGAGTCTGCAGAGAACATATATAAGACATAATAATGTAATACCTTTATTATTGGGTATAAATGTAAACTGATTGCACTGAAAGAAGAAAACAGAGTTATTGCAATTTTAAAGAACTTTGTTATTATCATGTCACACAGGACATCCACTTTGCCTGGCTCTTCCCCAGTAAAATTAAGCAAACCATATGCAACACATGAACTTGAACAATGACATTTAACTGTTTCTATATACACAAGAAAATAAAATGATAGGGTTATGAGCTTTTTTAACAATAAAACAAACATGAAAATTAACTTGAACAAACATGACATTAACTGTAAAACTGTAAAATGAAAATTTCTATCTACACACAAGAAAATAAAATGATAAAAGAGGAGGCGGGGGCCTAGGCCTAGGGGGTCCCGGCTCTTGGCCTAGGCGGACTAGGTGGAGGCCTACTCTACTCTACTCTACTCTACTGTACTGTGGCCTCTGACCTCCTGAGCTGTTTCAACACACCTGGTTCAATAAATGATCAGCTCATCACCAAGCTCTGCAGAAGCCTGATACAGTTGGTGACCCCTGCACTAGAGGAGTGGAATGAGTCCTCTCATCACTACTGCCTTCTTCTTGTCCATGTCAGGCCTTTCTGTGGGTTTTCAGCAGCATTTCACTGAGTTTCTGACACAAACAACCACATGTTAGTCTCCTGTTGGAGTCTATGTGGACATTGGACTGAGTCCTGGTCTCTGTCTATCACTTCTGAAGATTATCCAGTGGTCAACGATATGAGCTTTCCACTGGGAGACCAGGGTTTGATTCCCAGGGAAGCTCTGCAGATTTTTTTTTTTAAATTCAAGCAAAAAAATCTTCCAATGGAACAAGTGAAAATTATCTTGGTAAGATTTCTTGAAATAATATTTTCCAGATCTATTATCTAAAAATAAGTTCTTATATCTCACTGAAAAGTTACTCTTTAGGTGATTATGTCTTATTTTAAGTGTGATGAGATATTTTGACTAGAAATGAGAGAAATACACTTGGTAAGATTTTGATTTTTGCAGTGTGGGAGGCGGAACGTGTGGTGCGAGGTCCCACCCAATGCTGCTTGTAGCTTTAATTTTCACTTGATTTTTGTGTTTCAATGGATAAAATGGGCCATATATTAAAATGGTCTCTTTCTTTTTGGCTGTTCTATTTGCTTTTACTCTCCGATTGTAACTTACAAAGATAATACTGTTAAGTGGAGTACAACCTGGATTACATATCTGTAGCTCACATTGTTCTCATATTGTTTCATGTCAGTATTTCACTGTAGTTTTTGTTGGTTTTGATAACATGATTTTATGTGAGTCTGAACTATATTTTATTTTGAAACCTGACTGGACCCTCTACTGTTCGTGTATCTGACTTAATGCCATCTCATCTGCTCTGTGCAGCTTGCCATGAATCGGGTCCATCAAAAACAGACTCCCAGGGTATTATGAGTGAAGTGGAGTGCCAAGCTGGTTCTGGGATGCGTCTGACATGTGTGAAGTGGCTGCAATTAACTCTGGAGGCTGTGGTAATCCCACATGATGAAGCCAGATCTGGTGGCAAGAAGGGGAAACCTTATTAACCACAATACATGGGCCATCCGAACATTTAGAGGGTCTGAATAAAATGAATGAAACCAGGATGACCAGGATGCAGTATTTTTACAGATATGTCAAATGGTATTCTATAGAAGCCAGGTCTTTTTGAAGCTAGCCCCTAGTGGTGACTAGTGGTACTACAATTTGCTAGCTCCTAGCTCCCAGTGGTACTACCATTTTTAGTACTACCGCTTCATTTTTACCTCTTGGCCAACTTCTGACCAAAGGAGTATTGTAATCATTTTGTCGCCTGTCTGTCTATCTGTCTGTCTGTCTGTCATAATCTATGACATAATCACATTATTTGAAGAATGCACTGAGATATGTGCACCAAATTTATACTGTGGATGCATCTTGGCATGGAGCAGAGGTCTATTGAAAATAGGTCTTGTGCAATTATAATATCTGAGTACTTTCAAATACAAATATGTATGTAATAAGTTTTACACAAAGACAATCTAATCTAAATCATAGGGCAGTAACTTTCAACAGAATCTTATGCTATATTTTGCTTGCTCCTTGTGGAAAATCCATCTCATTACTAAAGCAACACGGCAACTTACCTACCGCTGATATTTTGACTTCCCTTTTCCAGCACTGGGTCATCCATCTTTATATACAATCCACTACATAAGACAGAAATCCAAAAGCTGAGGGTACGTGTTTTCATTACTAGCTATTTCCCCTGATTTCTCCCTACTGTACCTTTTAACCAAATGAAATTCAGTTTGGTAGAACTTGTTTGTGATATAAGCTTGTCATATAGCTCCAAGACCTGCAGGAATAGGGTTTGCATTTTTAATTCTGGCTTTTTTCCATGTTTATTATATCTTATACTGAGGGAAATTTCTGAGTAAACCTCACATTGTGTTTTAACAGAACTTGTTGGTGGCATAACTTAACATTATTACTTCCTTTTAGACACCAGATGGGAAAATTATGTGATCCCATAATCAGGTGGTGTGTGCAGTGTGCCTCCATAAGCCTCTTTTGCCTACATGCTTCCTCTTCAAGTCATGAGTCATGTCAGTTTTACAGGGGTGTATTGTGGGAATGAGTTACCTGTTTCTGCATACACAAACTTGAAGCTCCAGTAAGTGTGACCAGGAAAAAAAAACAAATGATAACATCTGCTTTGTTGTTACCCGTCAGGAAAAAAAAAAAAAGAAAGAAAAAAAGACACGCCTGTACCTGTGAGCGATGATGATGAAATGTGTGTGCGTTGTGTAATGTGTTCAGGGTTTTGGGGCATGAAGTCGAACACTTTTCACCGAGTGTGTAAGCTCACCTTGACGCCCTTGCCATCATGAGTTGTTTCCTGAGAATAAAGTGTCTGTGCATGCGTGCGTGCGTGCGTGCGTATTGTATGTGTGTAATTGCGTGAGTGTGTGTCACGTAGTCTGGTACACTACACATGAATAATGTAAGGCACTCAGCTGTGTTTGTGCGTTGGGTAACACCCACATAATCAAGATGAGAAAGGAAGACAAAGACTGGGGGAGAAGAATAGAAATGAATTAAACACAAATGCAAGAACCAATCTAAAATTACATTAACAACAATTACAAGAAATTAGCTGCAGCAGCTGACAAGTGGAAGTGTACACAGCTGTCCCGTATGATAAAGGTGAATTTTTTAGCACACTATTCCCAGAAATTGTCACAATTGTATGCGAGTTTTTCGGTTATTCAGTCTGACCCAGTGGACCTGCTGCTCACAATGTGCACATAAGAACACCTGGTGTAACACAGTGTAATAATACCTGCAGTAAACTTAATCCGGCTGGGTGAAAGGGTCCATTGTATTCACATGTTTCACTATTTGTTCACTTCATTCAAGAGCCTTTAATTGATACTTTCAGCTGGAGTAGTCATTTGCAATAGAATAAATATAGGACATTTCTCGAAACTACCTGTCTGCTAATGATTATGACAATTGCGTGTGGTACGCAGCGCTGTTGATTCAACACCTGCATTATCATTTTAAAACAAAGGGAATTTCAATAAACATATATTAATCTTGTAAAGTTCACCTGTAGGGGTACAAGAACGCTCACTCTGCATGATTGTACAAGCTAGTTTTAATGCACACTCTTGTGTATACATGCAACTGAGATTAATTTTTAAAATGCTTTTTTGGTTGATGCTTTGTGGACAGTACATGCACATACATCAACATAAATAGACACATGAAAGTAGACACATAGCAAGAATGAAGACAGTGTCAAGTCAAAAAGACTGAACTCTGTTTCTGTTGCATGTAACAGAAAGGGCAAGAGAAGAAAAGGCCGTCAGAGGTGAAGGGTGGCAAAGGAGACACAAGCAGAAGGCGAAAGATGGTAGCTTGACAGTCATTTCATATTAATACTCTGCATTAAGAGCCTGTATGATGAATAATTAATACTCTGGAAAATGTAGCGATTTGTGCTGCTGGAAGGCTAATGCAATGTAAAATAAAGCCCTGTGACTGTAACCATACGGCTTAAGTTTGGTGTGTACTGTTTGCAGAACATAAGCTTTTTAAAAGAAACATCTTGTGCATGACATTTGGTTTATAACAAAGTCAAAATTACATCTCTGACTGCACCATGCTGCAGTGTGTAATCACAGGTTATCTGGCAAAGCAGCGTGTAATCTTCCAAACAGATGTGAAGTGTGGCGTAAAGACAGAAATTGCACTGTATTACTTTGACTGAGTTAGTGACTCAGCTCACATTAAATCCTAGATAGAAGAATGGCACCCCCGAGTCTGGCTGGTCCCGGCTGGAGTGTTTCATTTTGTATCCTGTGTGTCAGTCGACTGGACTGTCAAAAGCTACTTAATGTGCATAATATTCACGTGTGTCACTTTGCCTAGAAAAGTGGTTGGGGCATAATGGCTCACAAGGAATAAACAGTTTAAGTGGTCTGATACATATGCAATTTTACACAATGTAACAAGGGGTCGGTATGAGGTATGAGTAGATAATTGCGGTGGGAAAAGCTGCATAATAGCACATCAAAAGGACTTAGCCTAGGCTACCACAGAATCACAAAATATTCACTATGAAACACACGTTGATCCCTCCATGCATCACCTTGGCAACTGCATCACCTTGTCGATCAAACAATGTCCATGTCACATGTACTGAAGGAAGCGCCAGCATATACTGTATTTGACATCCACTATCATTGCAGTAAAATATAAAGAAATAGAACAAGTTTTTCATGTTCACAGAGAGAAAATCAAGAACTCGGACATGATGAAACTGTTGATAAGTTGCTAAAGCTACTGACATTTTTGGGTCATTTAATATTTCAGCTTCTTTTCATGTTTGTTTTAAGACAATACTATATTTACTTGAAATGTTATGATTTATCATGCACACAGACCTTTCTCATATTTATTCATTAATATTTATTAGCAACTTAATTTTTAGAACATTTTGACAATTCCAAAAAGTGATAAAATCTGCCATTTCATTAAATAGTAAGGTCATCCCCGCAGCATTACCGGTGGAAATGAACAGTATCATCTCTGCATGCAACCACAAATCCACTCACATAGAGGATTTTTACCCCTTTTACCTTCATAAACAAACCTACTTTAACTCATGTTTAATTCAGACAAACTGCACACTGCATATATAGTAATTTCCTTTTGATAAGAAATAGTTAAGCTTTGTCTGTACACTGTTTATTTCTCCTTTCTTCTTTTTTATCTTTACCCATTTGGATTATTTAACAACGTCTGCCTTGCTCTCTTAGTCTCTAGGGCTCATGTCTCCCATCCTTTTACTATCAATATGTCCAGATGTACATTGAGAAGTGTTCCCACCTCATTTTTGCATTCTTAAGAACAAGGAGCTTTTGTTTACTTCTTTAAACTTGTCTTATTTGTTTTAGGGATCATTTATGTAAAATGGTTCCCCCTGTGTTTTCAAGTTTACATTCTACAGAGGTAGAAAGTAGCTGCAGTCATTAACATTTTATTTGTTTTTAAAAAATTGTTCAACATTTACATGTTTATAGACAAATGTTAATCTAATTTCATGTGACACTTGAGTCTCTGTTTTCATGTTTGCATACATATCTGTTGCTCGGTGGTTTTGCCTTTACACACTCGGTGTAACACTGATGCATTCATGTGAGAATCAAGAAAAATGCACACAGAAATCTAATAAATCATTCATATACTTTTGGGACATACTTTGAAAATATGTGAATGATGAAATAAGTGAACAAACGTCTCTGGTTCTTCACATTGAGCTTCTCTCGGCTATACTGTGTAACCTTGCTGACACCAGCTGAACACATGGGGCTGTAAGGATACTGAAATATTAAGATTCTCAAAGACTAACCCTCATAAAGTGTTCAAATGTGATTAAAAAAAAAAAATTCTCATAATGAGGATGTGACTGTCAAGAATTTATCTAGGTGATGGACCTTGTTGTGAAGTGCACACAATGCAGACTCCTGTTTCCATGGAGACCACTTATGATCCCAAGCAACCACTATGATTACATACATTCCTCTCTAGCATATTTCTTTAAGCAAACCCACTTGGAAACAGTTGCCAGAACAAGTGTGAAGAGGTCAAAGGCAATCAGATCCTGATCTAACGTGTTATTACACTCAAACAACGCTGCAGCTCCCTTTCAGCTGCCCGCTTGTGCAAAGTGTGTCATCGCACGGCTATGCAATAAGGAGTCTATGGAGAACTGATCTAAATTTAGGTGTAGCAGTATGTGGACCAGGTGTAATGCACATGGCCTACCTAGCCTGTGCTGTTTGGTGTGTTTGAATTCAGCTGTGATGGACCTGAGCAGACCTTTGAAGAAGCTCACACCACATGCCTCATGCCAATGTCTAATCCCATTCTGCTTTATTATTCCTATTATTTCTTATCATTCAAATTCGATTTAGAAAGGGACAACGCATTTGGACATTGTTATATTTATGCAAGTATGGAACCAATGTAATGTACAGAGGACTTTTAGCTATAGTAGCTCATTTGCAGGGAGTGTCTCAGTAACATTGAGACAAAACAACATTAAAATCAGCAAAGAATGAACAATTTACATAATGCATACATGGACACACAGATCAAGAAACAGTCAAATGGCAATGAAAGTTAAGTAAAATTCACATACCAACTGAACATAAGAGCTTAATCTGAGCTTAGATCAGTGATAAAATATGACTCAGTTTTCACAGTTTTGTCATTGCTTGAGCCAAAGTTTTGCCTTATTTTTTTGAAAACTTTCATTGTTTTTATTGATGGCAAGGTATTCCAGATCTGATGCTTTTAACCCATCAAGCCCCAATGTTACTTTTCCAGCAGTTCCCAAATTAATTTTTCTCTCTACTTAACCTTTCTTAAGTGATTTATCACCATCTATCATAACATTATCCTCTTATACATTGTGTTTTTTCAGTGAAAATCAGGTATTTTCCTATATTTAATTTACTGATCATGTACTTTAATGATCATGATGAGATTAAATTTGAGGGTTATTATACCAAAAACAGAGAAAACCCAAGAAAAAAGTGACTTTTTCAGGCAAATCTATCATTAACTGAACAGAAATCAAATGTGTCAATCCAGTATTGTTTATCAGACTCCATGGATTTTTACTGGTGAATCAATGTCGTAGAAGATGATGATGTTTCCACATTCACTCTGGAGCCTCTGAACATTTAAATGGGTCATATCTGATGGAAATTAAAAGATGACAAATTGCACTTTATGCCAAATTTTTCAACATCGTGATGGGATCAGTGGTTTTAAAGTTATTAAACATTTTAGATCAGTAGGTGGTTTTGGTCCTGGGTGAATATTTGGGTCTCTATGGGTTAACCAAGAGGAAACTGACCAAATTTTTTTTTTTTTTTTTTTTGCATCTTGTTGGTTGCAGTTTCCTCTAGCAGCTCCCCTTGTGGTGGCTCCTTTTACTGTTGTGTTTCAAGATCATTTCACTAAGTCTTTCTGGTACTTGACACCTAATAATCATATGGAGTTTATAGAATTCTCAAAACATAACAGATTATACTTTCTCTGAACTATACAGTGGTGCTATTTTATTTGTGTTTGGTCCATTTTGAAAGTATTTTCAAGGCTTTAGTATATTAAAGGTAATATAATATAAAGCTGGGCCATGTTTTTAATAATACCATGACAGACTTAGGACAGTATCATAGTCTTTTTTTAATAAATTAAACTAGTTGGTACTTTAAGTGACAGAGAGATGATAATTTATTAACGCACTCTATTCTGTAAACATTTCTCTTGATGCCTCAGGGCTCAGATGCATTTCAGCTGTTGTTCAGGAAGTTTTATCTGAGGAGAAATCCATGAGAACAACACTGAAGGAAAACTCTTTTTTACTGCTTCCAAAAAAACTGGTTTTCATGACGCACTCAGACAGTGTTCGGAACTTGCAATTCCCAGTTGATAAAGTGAATACCAGATGGGTCCATTGCAATTACTTTTTGTACGCACATGTAAAGGCTTGCTCATTTATTTATGTATTACACAAGAGGAAACTTTGAGTTTCACTAAGGAAAAGCTTTTTGGGTATTACATTTCAGTCCAAAACGCAGTGCTCTGTCATCATTCCACACCAAAGCAGTTTTATCTCACTGTGTTATTTTCTGAATCCATGCAAATTCCTGTTACCCTATCTATTCTAGAGTCACCTAATAATGTAGCAGAGTGCTATACATCAATAAACTTGGCTTAGCTCTGAATGTATTAAAGAGTTAGAGTTTGTGGTTTATACCCTATACAAGAAGTGAATTGCACCTGTTTTTGTATTTAAAAAAATGCTGTTTGTTCTGATATAAACCAACAGTTCCCAAGTAGACTGGCAGCTCATTACTGTGATTGCCAGTTTTGTATTTGCTGGTGTTAGGTGTGAGAATAAAGAGGGGGTGGGGTGATACAGCCTAACACGTCTGTCTAGACTCTTTGGTAAATTAATTCTGGTGATGCTCGATGCGCTGCATGAGAAGATGACAAGTGACAAGTACACACCATAAATGTAGAGGCTAGAGTTTAAATAAATATGTCTTTTTCTATAATAGACCCTATCATATGCAATGTCTTAAATTATGGTTTATGTCAGGATTAACCCTTTGTCAGGCAAGTGACTGTTTTTGGTAATTTCCTTACACCTTACAAGACAGTAAGAGCAACAGTTACAGTGATGACAGTGAGTGACCAATCTCAGGTCCAATGTGGTCCACAGGGTCTGTAAGGTCCACCTCTGCATGAACAGTGAGTGGACCTGTTTTGTTAGGTACCATGAAGTAATGGTACTA
>JAPQRP010000016.1:23961726-23982314 GCA_037367295.1 Apogon hyalosoma | reverse complement strand
ACAACACTCTGGCCAGCCCACCTCCTCTTCAAACAACACTAATTACAAACTGCCCTCAAGTGTGATCCAAACCAGATATTTTCATCTCCACTGCTTCTGTGTTAATATCCGCATCTACCAAGGACTTATTTACAAGAACCTTCATCAACTTAGGCCAACTCAGCCCCTTTCCCTTGAGATTTGATCTGCTCCTCCCCCTTGGTTGTTTTGCACTGGGAATGAAAATGACTGGAGGGTTCCACTTTACTCCTCCAACACAAACACAAAAGCACCCCATATAAGCTGCTGTTCTTCGACGTAGACACACTCTCGTGCTCCTTGCTGCGTTGTCCAGCTGTGCAGATTCCACAATGATGACGCTGTAGCTATGGTGACTGCTCTCCACCTGCATGCTGCTCATCTACATTCAGCGGAACATGCCTAGCTCAAAGTGCAAAATCAAAGATGGGGATGTGCAAATGAATAAATGCCATGGTGGTTAATTTTTTTTCCACACCTTTAGAAATACTCATATGTGATAATACAGTGCTCCTCTTTCTCTTTTCCATTATGCTGTGTTAATGCGCTCCTTTTTACTATACTCTTAAAACCAAAAAGATGCATGTGTGTTTGTGCATCTAATTGCTTATGCATAAATGCATGAATTTACAAGCGCACATGTCTTTTTCTGCCTGAAAGGCAAAATGACTGACAATGGCAAAAAAAGGTCTGTTTGAAGTAGACTAATTAATAGTTAATTAGTTTCCTTTCCAATCTACAGCTTAATGCACAAACGTTGGAACTGATAGCAAGCTGCCAGTCACACAACAACTAACCACTGTACATAAAGTAGATACAGCTGTCAGGCTTAATTGTGCACAACCGTAAGATGGATAATGACTGAAGATAGCAGTGCATTTTTGTGGCAGCTTATTCTTTTGAAACAATTAATGCTGAATGTTCAGTAGTTTGGGACAAGATATTTAAAGGCTCCTTATCTGTGGAGATGTGAAACTGTGTTCGGGGGGATTGGAGCCCACAGTGCTTTGTCATGTAGTAGGGGTGGGGGATGTGTGAGTCTGGGTGGTGTTAGAGGTTGGGGGGTTGGGAGGATGAGGTTAGTGGGGTAGCAGGTGTCCATAAAGAGTTAATGGATTTGGTGAGGGGAAGGATGGCTCTTAATGTACTGGAAGTGTGTGTTTGTTGTGTGCACGGACTAATATGAATGAACCTTTTCTTTGTCTCCTCCACTACATTTAACAAAATACACAGTTGATGGGATGATGAAAGGATGAACAAACAGTTCCATGTGGCTTTCACACAGTCCAGCCTCATGTTGTGGTTATTACAGTTCAGACTAGTCATAACCATCTGTCTCACTGTAAGTGTTAACCAAGCGTCATCTACTACTCAATGCAAACTATATAATACAAAGTTTTATTTAGGTTTCGATATCAAGGCAAGAGTGTGCAATGAGACACCATTACTCAGTAGCAGTTATTTATTATCTATTGCTCTTTTTAAACTGTTTATCCATAATCATGTTAGAAAGGAACACACAATTCTTAAGACATAACCATGTTTATTTGTGAAGACTTACGGTATCTGTGCCATATGTACCAGTGCTGCAGTAAATGAATTATCTCTGCACAGGCTCTTCCTAAAAACTATTGCTGCAAATCTAAGTGTTGTGCTTTTGAAAAAGATCTATAGTAATCATATTTATAGAGATATTATGTTGTGGGATAGAGTGATGAGACACAACATCTGATAAACAGTGGCTTTGATTTGGTAGAAAAGGAATTGAGTTTGTCTGGCATCTGTGATGAAAACTTTAAATGTATATGGAAAAATGTAAATAAAATGGGTATTTTAACGGTTCAGAGGAAGTCACCAGGTGCTGATTATCCATTTCAAACAACCGTTCAAGATGAAACAATAAAATTCAAAGCTATTTTCCATTGTGAACCAACAGGAAGGGAAAGCAGCTGAGGATGTAGGAGGGAGGATGAAGAGGCAGCTGTTCAGCAAAGAAGGATAGATTATGATCTGCTCTATGTTGTTGACACTATCAACAAATACAACTGGCACTGGAAGCAGATAGAAGGAAAATATGAATCAGCTCACATAGGCCAATCATATTTCTGCTCCGTTTGAGAAGCCCCTACGTATTGTTACATCTGTGGATGCGTGGCCACAGACACCTACAGCGTACGGTTACTCACAAGTATGAATCATGCTTGATACCCTCCATTATTGTCCTGGACTCACCAGCTGATAATGAGCAAAAGCACTGGTGGGGTTATGACTGTAATAGCCCAGGGGGTCCATAAATTAGGATTAGTTAGCACAGAGAGAGCCAAGAACAAGGTGTGAGCCAAAACAGGGCTCCAACTTCAAAGGTGTAGACCTGAATCACAGAAATGGAGTTTGATGACTGTGACCCATGGCTCTTTATAATGATCTAACTTGACGCAAAGATAATTCAGGTCTGAAGGTTTAACATGGTATAATCCCAGGACAATACACTTTATAAGACATTTTAAGCCTTGAATGTCTGCACACTTTAAATATTTAATAATTATGAATTTCCATTGAAAGAACTTAATCACATGTTTGCAAAAATACAATTATCTTAGCCATGAAAGCAAAACATTGGCATCGAGGGTCACTCTGGAGACTTTTTACTTGACCCACAGTGGGCTTTGTAGACTTATGACCTGACTTGGATTTGCCCCAAAAGACTCACAACAGCTGTATCCCAGTGAAAGATACCGCTATGGTGCTTGAATGTTGGATTGTGTATAGATCTAGAACACATTTGTGATATACTCTGTACAGTGTAAGTGTTTTTTTTTTTGTTTTTTTTTCCATCATGTTCTCTTTTTGCTTCAGCCTCTGGCTATTTTCTCTGTTTTCAGTCAAACATCCAATCCAGGTTGACATTGGAAAACAAAAAGGGTTTACCTTATTAGAGTTACAGTGATGAAGTTGTGTACTATATTTCTTATCCACTTCATTGTCCTTCACTCGAAACACTTCCGCACTCGTGTTCCTCCTCTGATTAGAGCTGCGTGGGTGTAATGAGCAGTTGTTGTAACTGTTTGTCAGCTGTTAGACTGGCCTCCTGGACCGACTTACTGGCCTCTAACAAAGGTTGAATACATAGTCTCTCTTTCTCAGCGCATTTCTACACGTCGAACACGCACACACAGAGATTCCCACCTGTTTCCCAACTGACAGACCTCCAGCAGAAACAATGTTTTTCCCTTGAACATGGAAAAGTAATCTAGCCTTTACTCTGTGTAGCTGGCAAAGGGTCAGAGGTTCTTAATGACAGACTTGCTTCACTGATTTACATTCTCAGGCAGATGATAATTATCACTGCGGGAAGGACAAGGACATTACTGAAAGACAGCGAGGGGATAAGGGTTGTAATACTTGATGCTGCTTTGAGCCTATCAATCAAAAAGCCAAAAATATGAGAGAGCCTGTGGGGAAAAAGTGGTGAGGATATTCATTCAGGGTTTGTGCCGTGTACAATGAGTAACCCATTACTGTTTATCATAGTTGAGCATTAGTCCATGACGCTAAGATCAAAACAGGCTCAAAGTCACTTGTGGTCGTTTTTGATAAAGCAGATGAGCAGCAATAAAAGAAAAGGCAATTATAATTTTAGAGGCCACAATATAATGAAGCTGTTTCAAGTTTATTTTGCAACATTCCAAGAAATGCACAGTTTGAATTGTACCAAGGCAAAACCCCCTCTAAATCTTAATGTTGCCCTTAAAAATGTCTTCTCTTTCTGCAGCTTTCATCTTTCTCCCTCCAGTTTCCCCTCATCTCAGAATCTCTGTGTCTCTCTCACTCTCTTGCTCTCTCTGGTAATGATGTTAAAGGGGCCAAACGCTTTTGGGGGCCTAGAGGGTAAAGACGCAGAGCGATTTTGGAGAATGGTTAACCAGAGCTGGGAAGCGTGCAGAGTGTTCTTCATCTTTCTCCAGCATTTATTTCACTCTGTCACACATGTATGTAAGCATATGTCGGTGGTAGACTTGAATATTCACTTAGTACTGTGCATTTTAGTGGTCTCCACCACCCTGGAGGCACGCATCTTTTTCCCTTAGCTTCCTTCCTCTTCCTTTCTCCTCTTCTTTTTTTTCTTCCTTCTATTTTTTCCCTTTCCTCATTGCTACCTCGCTGTCTGAGTAGCTTCACAAGATTTCACATCTGTGGGATGTGTCTGAACCTCCCTTAGGGAGATGGGACATTGACTGGGTCCATTTTTTTTCATCCGTGTGCATAATTAATTCACATTTCAGTAGTTGGAGTTACTTCAGTTCCCCCTCTCTTCAACTTCCGCAGAAAGTTTATGCTGAGAAGTTTGAGTGGTGGATGATACCACAAAATTTTGCTGTTAGTACTAGTACAAATACTACTTTACAAGTACTAAGTACAATCCTGGAATTAAAAAAAAAAAGTCACTGTATCTTCTTTAGTCATTGAATGTGACTGATGTCGTACCAGGAGGTGGGTGGTGCATCATCATTTCTATGGTAAATGCAATATTTATTGGCCACCTCTGAATACACAGCTGATGAGCCTGACATTAAACACTTCTTTTTTGTTGTTTCTTTTTGTTATTTGGCATGTAAGTGAAAGATCTCCAGATGATGCTCATCTTTAATTCAGATATCTGTGTGTGTGTATGTGTCTCCTCTGACTTAATGGGGTGATCACTGCATGCATACACATAATGCTGCCAGAGAGGCTGAGTACATGCATTCAGCATTGCGTTCATTCACTAAGAATGACACCAAATTTCACGTTTAAGACATAACATTGCCATTTTCTTATTTAGAAAATTTTCTTCACTGTGGTGAATCAAAACAAGGCAAGATCCTGTGACATCTGCTGATGATTTTCTTCATTAACCACAAATGTCTTAACTGTATTCTTTACCAAGCAAGCACTTCCATAAAAGAAAGAAAAACCACAAACCCGCACTGCTGAGAAGCTGAAACAAAGGACTTTGATAAAGTAATTTAATATTAACTAATTAGCTCTGATGAAATGTTCATAGAGCATAGAGGAGAGATGGAGACGCTGCTTTTTTTCCCCCAGTCACTAGCATTAGTTCTGGAATGATGTTCATGTTGTAGTTTTTGTATGGGCCCACAGCAGCGGGCGTGTCATACCTTGGTTTAATCAGTTTTTGTGTACATCCATATTCCTGTGTGTGTATAATCAGGAATGGAAACAACGTGAGATGATGGACAGCCCTACTTTCCACATTAGCATCACAGTGAATGTCCTCTGCATTACTTAACACCCTGCAGTGTTTTTATTATACACCTTTCTAGGTGTATAATTATCATGTGCAGCTGAAGAGTGATGATGTGAGTAGGCATGGATGCTAGTGGCCTTGCTGCTGTTTCCACTGAGAATAAGGCACTGGCCACAAATGATTGGATTAGTATTTAACCCCCCCTTCCACTTAGCATAATCCTCTTTGCAGCTTTCTCTATGTGTGCATGTGTGTGTGTGCTCAGAATCATCTTTTGCCATTGCTCTGTATGCTCCAAACATTAAACAGCAAGGTCAGTTGGCGAGTGGGTGTGTGGTCATTGACTGTCGTCTGACATGGGATGCATTTGTCCTGTGTCCATGCAACAAGCTGTGTGGGAAGTAGCAAACTGGCAGCAAAGATGTGAGATGTGACACTGGGCAGGAAAGCCAGAAAGACGGAAGGTGGGAGGAGAAGAGGGGTACCAAACATCTTTGTTATGCAGAGAAAGACATGAGCTTTAATCATGGAAAATCTCAGACCTTGTTGAGCAAATATGGGCACTTGGTGAGTGAGTGAGCCAGCCCAGCCAGAGGTGAAGAAGGGGAGGTTCCGGGCAGGGGATTATTGTGGAAAGATGGTGGAATTGAGCGATCAGTTGAAGGTCTGCAGGGTTTGGTATGTCATTGTGAGCCTTTCTAAACAGCCTGCGGAACGATGGGCACTTTGAAGTTTCACAGAGCTGCTTAAATCCTGCCTGAAAAGACACAGAACCACAAGGCATGGAGAAGAGACAGGAATATACAGAGAAAGAGAGAGGGAGGCTGGAGGGGCAGGAGTAAGGGAAGGATTGATGATGGGTGAAACATGGAGGAAAGGGAGTGAGAGTAATCAGAAGTAAGGAGGCAGCTGGTTTCTGGTAGATGACAGGAGACAGGCGAGCGGAGGAAAGGTCTTTTTTTTTTTTCTTATTTTTTTTGGGGGGGGGTGTATGAGTAATGTGTTTCCAGCATCTTTTAGATGTGTAGCTGCAACATGAGAAGTAGTGATGCAGCAGTACAGCACTGAGCTGATCTGAGCAGGATGTGGGTAGACCGGGTGCCGCCAGATTAAGAACACTGACATCACAGTAAGGAGAAAAAAAAAACAGTCAACCCAGGACTGAGTCAGAGCCGATGCCTGCCTCCCTTACCTGATACATCCTGAACATGTCGAGCCACTTTTACTTTGTACTCTTCACTGTGGATTTTCTATCAATCAGTTTTTACCTTCTCCCTGTTCTGATCTCATTCTGTCTTCCAGTCATACAAGCTTCTGATATTATTAACGTCATCGCAGTAGAAGAAAAATTACGCCATAGACTTAATTTAATCAGTTTCCTCTTTGGTATTTCACCTACTCTGACTGGAATCCGATCCAAGTGAGGGAAATCTGATAAGGTAAATATTTGATCAGTTCTTGAGTGGGAGGAAACTTGCAATTCACACAATAGAACTTGGTCCCTTTCCAAGCATAAGAATGAAATTAGATGCGGAAATATAGTTTATTTATATAAACTGTATCCTCCTGAAATGATAAAAGTAACTGTGTAAGAACTCTAGTCACAGGAATGACGAGATTCCTTTAGACCAGATTTGAAGAAAAAAAAAGTATCACAGACCCAAATTTACAAGTCATCAATTGCCATATTATAAACATTTTGACTTTCTTTTCCAAGTTGTTTTCATCTTGTTGTATCTTTTACAAAAAATGTTTTCCTTTTATGTCCTTTAGATCATTTTTGTCCTCTTCTGTCATTTTTCTGAATGAATTTCAGATAAAACTCTTCTTTTATTTGAAATGGGAAATGATTTCACACATTAAATTATTGTCATGTATTTTACTCTGCCAATTGGCAATCCACTATAAACAGATTTGCATCCTGTTCTGGGTCCCAACGCTAAGTATGGGAAGGACAGTCTGCAATGTTCAATGTGGTCTAAAGACCCTCAAAGATTAGGCTGACGTGCAGTATTACAAGTTGTTTTTCAGCTGGACCATTTTGTAAATACTCAATTTGTCATCTGTTCAGTAAAACTAAATTCAACTCTATTTAAACCCTATTCCGTGGAATAGATGTGCACCAAGTTTGTACTGGTGTTTTTTTTTGCTATATACTGTACATTTATGCACCTAAATTTGGCTAGTGTTCAATTTGCCAACTCAATAAGCTCAATTTGTGTAGCTGTCTTAAAATAGATACCTTTTTATTGCAATACATTGACTCATTTCACAGGTTCTGCATATTGTGCACGCTTATGCATGGACACACTTTTATGGCATGAATACATAGAGCCACAATAACAGTAAAAGACGGATGGGAGGGTGTAGTGGAAGTGTGATAGAAAGTTACTATGAGAGGAAAGAGGATGTTGAAGTTAAAAAGCTGTTCTAGTGAATTATTAATGCCAAGTATTGTGCTCACACACAGACTCTAACAGACTTACTCTCACACACATACGCACAAACACAGCTGCAATCCCCAGTTGCTTGTGCAGACAGGAAACAGCGTACTTGTCGCTCTGTCTGAATTTGGGGTATGTGTAAGTGCTCTGTTGTCTCCGGCCCCAATGAGAAGGATGTTTGTAGTTGTTCCCTCAATGGTAAATGGTTTGTGTGTGTGTGTGTGTGTGTGTGTGTATATATACAAGGGGTCAAGGCAATATTCACATACTGTATGCCATTTACATAATTCTAAACTACAATGCAGCCTCAGTATTAGTCTAACGTGCCATTCTCAGTTTGCTTTGATAATCAGAGTCTGTTAATTTCTGATGTAATGTGTAAGTTTTGTTCAAATTAAAAATCGAAAGTCAGGGATAAGAGTTTTGTGAAGTTAATTTTGGTAGTGGTAGGCTGCAACTGCAAATGGTGCTCTGTTAGCGCTATTAAAATAAAAATAGTTACACATCTTACACTCAAATTCACAGTAGTATAATTAAAATAAATTAGTATTTGAACAGGACTGGGTGATTTAGGGAGACCTATTTTTTAGAAACACAAGATAATAATTCACAGCTATTCTTGAATTAGTGGAAACAGGAGAATTGTTGTGCGTTCTTTACCATAGAATGGACACTTATACAATGTACACTGCTATATTTGTAAAGCAGCTCAGAATGGGCCTCTTCTTTTCCTTTTTCTGTTTTATCAAGCAGCATCCAGCATTAGTGTACATTATGACCTAAAATGTGTGATTGTGGAACAGAATTTTTATTGTCTTAATCCCATAAAATCCAGAATGGATACATCAGACACTGGCTTTAAAGATGAGTTTTTGTTTTTCACCATAGGAGTGGGTGAGGCAATAATTATTCGGTTGGTTCTCCGGCTTTTTCCAGCTGAGAAATGCCGCATTAGATTACACATCGAGCTTTTAAAATTAACTTAAATCAACATTTTAATTTTTTCTGCACAATTTACCTCAGATAGCAGGGTGAGTTTGTATGATTATTTTTACAGATGTGGCATTTAATGTTTGTAAATTAAAAATTTAGTGAGTCATTTGCGTGATTTAGTAGCCATTGATCAAATTTTTATCTCCATCATTCATTTTACAATATTTTAGACTTGTTTGGATCAGTACAAGGACTAAAGAACGGATGTGTCAAAACACTGTTTATTATCGATTTCAGAAACACCTGTACTCGGTTAAACTTGACCCTCTTAACATGCCCTGCTGGCTTGTGTTTTACCAGCTCATACTGACCTCTCCCCTCAACTCCCAGATGGCCTCCTCTCACCTCCGTGTAATACAGCTGCAGAGCTGTCCTTGTGGTGAGGGTTAACATGCGAGTGTGTGTAATAGCGTTGAGAGTGATTGGATGACAGCTGTTAAAAAGAGTTACTGGGAATGTATCAAGTGGTTTGAGTGGTGTTTTGAAGCTGTGGATTTGTGCGAGTGGGTATGTGCACACCTCAGCTTCGGTAAATGCTCTCAGGAATGCTCAGATGCACATGTCACACTGTTTTTACATTTCCTGAGAGACACGCAGAGCTTAAACTCTACTAATGCTAAATTTTTAATCTACAGTTTTGTAACCCATGTTCTCTCTTTCTCTTTCCCTGCCCTCACCTCCGCTCTCTCTCCTTCTTTGTGCTTTCTCCATCTCTCTGGCCCTGTCTCTGTTTGTAGCCGGTGTTGCTGTGGCTCAGAGAGTGGTAACGGTGCAGAGTGGACCGCTGGTACGCACCGAGGGCTCCCACGTGACCATCTGGTGTAATGTGACGGGCTACAAAGAGGGGGTGGAACAGGACTTCGAGTGGTCCATGTACCTGGCATCAGCACCGGATAGGGAGATCCGCATCGTGAGCACTGCTCAGCCAAACTATGCCTACGCCGTGTATGCCCAGAGGGTGAATAGTAAAGAGATCTATGTGGAGAGGCTGAGCCGTGACTCGGCTATGCTCCACATCACCAAAGTGCAGGCCAAGGACCAGGGTCTGTTTGAGTGTTACACACCCAACACGGATGGTCGATACCTGGGATCTTACAGCGCACGCACTAACCTCACCAGTGAGTGTCTAAGCATACACACACATACACACAACACCAACGTATAGTTGAACCAACTGTGAGAACACATCAATCACATACTGTCACCACAAATGTTCATTACACACATAGTTGTAAGTATGTAGGTTTTAAATACAACACCAGCCCCACTCAAAGGGTATGTAGATGGATTCAGCAGTGCTTACACGTCAATCTGCCATGAGTCATAACCACACAAAGGCACCCATCACCAGATTTTTTGAATACTACATCACATATATTTATGGTTATTTGTCAAAAATGAATGCAGCTCTCTGTGTCAATGAATATATTTGCCATTCTTTAAAAGTAACCCATGCACTTCTTGCCAACTACTATTGTTGTGTAACCCTGAGGAGATGGTGTGAGTACTTGTTGCTAAAGAAGAGCTCTACCAGTTAATTTGTAAGTCAAGTAAGATGAACTGTTGATTTGGATCAGAGTCAGATAAGTCAGAACAGCCAGGCTTGAATTTGGAATATATAATGTTTAGCATCTAAGTATCTAAAATGGTTATGTTGTTTTTCAGCTTACATTTGTTGTAAATGACCAAATATATTGTACAGACATCATCACACACAGGCTTTGCACTAGCCTACGTGTTGGTAGCATCACTGGCACTGGCACAGGCCAGGCTAGCGAGTTTCTTTTAGTCTATTTATAGCAGTACTTAACATCTATCCACATCAGTATGTTCAGGTTTAGTCTACATTTACTTGCAGAGTATGTGAAATGTGAGTCTGATTTACACCATTGCTTTAGTTATGCTAAAGCATTAAAGTCCAGTGTGTTGAAGTGGTCTACAATCTAGGGAATTAATGTAAACACTGCAGTTCATTGATGTATTGACAAATAGTAACCATGTTAATCCAAAATTAGTTCCTTGTCAAATAAGAACAAGAACTACGGCGATGTCACACACAGCTTAAGCAGAGAAAGCTAGAAACATTGCATTTTATAAGCAGATGTGGATTGTGATTTTGTGATTTTTTTATTTTATTTTTTTTTTACCTCAAAACATTATCATATGGGCTTTTGGCTAGATTACGCAGCTCTACATTATATTAAATGTTTCAAACAATGGTCAAATTCAGAGAAATGTTTAATAGTGCTCAACGTAATGGCCCATTTCATTTGGTTGTCTCATTTAGTTGTGTTATATCCCTCATCTCTTATTTCAATGTTTAAAGTGACTTGTGGCTTTTTAATTGGAAAAAGCCATATAGTTTGTGTGTCTAAACATAACTTGAGACTTAACTTGGTTTATAGACATGATTATATCTGCAACAATGGTGAAAATAACAACTTGTCTCATCCACATCCACAGCTTCATCCACTTGTTTTTATTACAGTTTTGATTGAAAGCCTCCTGGCAGCAGAATTTACATACTGCATTTTTAAATATAAATCACCAGATCCGGTTAAAGTACAAGACAATGACCTCTCTGTTTGCTGGAAACAGAGTGGAAAGAACTTTTGACTTCCAGTGTCAGAATCCAGCCTGTTGCGGCCAAAAGAAATTCTGGTTCATCATACACATGCCTCCTCTCACAACTAGATTTCCATTATTTCCGAGTTGTGCTCTTTTTGGTGTTTTGGGGGGTTTTCCAGTAGAAACACAAGTCCTCCAACGCCTCAGGTACTCTGCGGTATATTGAGATCCACCAAACATGTCCGCTGCACTGTGGCCGCAGCTGCCATGCTCAGGAATTTCATTCCCCACATAACTTCATGCCTTCATTGCTTAGGCGCTTGACCACCTTCTTAGGGTCAAAGTGCAAACAAAACTTATACCGGCTAACACTTTAGCTGCCCTTGCTCATCCCGGTCAGTCTTGAGTCTGGCATGGCACCCTATTAAAAATGACTCTCTTACTTTCTTTTGGGTCTCCACCAGGTCAGGCAGCTTAATCAGTGCATTTGAAAGTAAAATCAATTTAGCCATTAACAGATCTGTCGGTGTTATTCTAAGAAAGATCCCCAACAGCTGCGTTTGTAGTATGAGCACTATGATCTGAATGTGGGGCAGGGCTCAGACACAGGCCACTGTAAAACAGTACTTCTGATAGCACAAAGTATTTATAGATCTGCACATGAGAGCGACACAGTGTATGAGGAGGTGTTGAGGGACTTGGCTATCTGAGTCTCTTTCTGTATCTCCAACCTCTTAACCCAGTTTCAGGGGTCAGGGGTACACTGCGAGGTCTCCATTTTTTTGCTGTGCTCTTAAATTCCAGTGAGATATCCTAGCAGCTCCATGCTTCCTTTGACTGTTATTGTCAAACAATCCCTGTCCCCATCCTATCCTTCTTCCTCCCTCTATCTTTCATGCTGTCATCTCAATCATCAGCCCTTGCCTCTCTGACTAATTTGCTTTCACTGTAATGTATTATAAAAGCCATTAGCCAATGCTGCCTATGAGGATATGTGTTTCAAGGGTGATGTCAAAGGACATCCTCAAGCAGGAGAGCACAGTAAAAAAAAGGATATGAAATAGGGGGGTAGACAGATGGGATGTGTCCATGTCTGTGTGTGTCTGGCATTGAGGTGGTTGGGTTAATTGTAGGAGTAAAAGGCCGGCCAGTAATCCGTGCCCTGAGAGGTACATTCAGGTTTACTCACAGGGATGTGTTTCATCTACTGTCACCTTTTTTGTACAAAAGACCAAAAGGCTCCAACATGAAAGTCAATACCTGCTGCCTGGGGAGGAAAGCAGTTTCAGGAGTGCACCTGGATACTGATACTCTGATATTCTGAGGATCAGATCCTATGATACCATGAGGGGTTTTTTATGTGTTGTATTGTCTGTCAAAGAATTACTCAGAGTGAGATGGGCTGGCTGGGTGTGCGGTTAATTGTATGAAAAAATGATCCTTGCTCCTCTATGTATATCTGAGACTTTTCTTTTTCAAGGGACTGAATGGGCAGAAAGTGTGAGTGTGTCTCTTTATATCCTCAGTGATACTAAACTCAAATGAATCAAATTTAGTTCCTTTCAGCCCGCCAAATGCCAGTACTGCCTCAGGTTGTGCAGTAATGTTACATATGTGAGATGAAATGTGAAGCCAATGCTGTTGCTGCGCATAGAGCATACAAGTTGCATGATAATGTTGCTCAGTCATGTGATTTTTTTTTTTTTTTTTTTTTTTATTATTACCTCTGCCAAGGAAGTTTTGTGACCCATTGTTTATCCGCTTACCAGTAGGATTGCACAAAAATTCTGCAAAATTTTCATGAATCTTGGTGGACATGGGTCATGGACAGACTCCTTACAATTTGTAGCAGGCCCATAAAAACATGTGGTCTACTTTTGCCTCCATTGTCCAGCGGTACTGACAAAAAAGGTAGAAAACATGGGTCATAATTTGTGGTTTGTTTGTGTTTTAGTAATAATGTGGAGAGCAGACAGTCTTTAGCTGAGAGCTGTTATCCCATAGTGCACCTGTTGTTGTATGTGATTAAAAAATACTAGCATTATTATATTTTAACCTACTGCTGTCCCATGGGATGCTGTAACAATGGTGACAGTCATGTAAATTGAATGTCTTTTTTTTTTTTTTTTAAGACTATTTTTTGTCCTTTCCCAGCAAGTGCAATGGCAATTGTTGTTCTCCACTGTCACTGGTTAAGTATTTGACAAAGCATGCATTTAACCTGCGTCTTGAAAAGCTCCCTGAGGTCAAGAGTCACCTCTATTTTTTCCGTGCAAAGCTCCATTCTGTGATCTTGATCTTGGACTTGGTTCCTAAACAGAGAATGGGTCCCAAGAGGGTGACTAAGCTCAGTCTGTTGCATTTGAATGTGGGTTTTTTTTTGTCCACATGTATGTGTTTGTTTGACTTCCACCTACACATCAGATTGCAGAAGAAAAGGACAACAGCCCGACATGGCCATGATGGTCGTCCATAGCCTACGCACCAGCCTGTGTGTGAGCGAGTCCAACCGCCAGCAGAACAACAAGCCCCCAATGAGACCAGTATCATCCCGATTTTACTCATCAGGCGCTCATATATACCCTCTCTGTCATAGAAAGCAGCACAGAGTCACAGTGCTGGCAGATATACAGATTGTTGCCTCCACATTTGGCAGCAGTCATCTATTCCCTGCCTTGTAGTAATGTAGTAATAGAGCTGCAGAACCAAAGCCTGGGTAAATTCTCTCACAGTGGCATTTTTCGCTCTTTCCTGTTTAATCCACCAGACGAGAGAAAGGAGGAACACGTCCATCTTTAGATGTGACACAAGAAAAAAATTAAGCTTGGCAGCAGGTTTTTTTTAAGAAATAAAGAGAGATGGATGGTGTGAAAAGGCCAAGATGGAGGAAATTGGAAAAGAGAGGAATGGGGACAGAAGGAGCAGTATTGGAAGGGGTAGTGGGGCAATGCTGAATAGAGTGTGTGACCAATAAATGATGAGCTCTTCCTCTCTACTCCAGTGTGATTGGTTACACCTCCCCCAGGCATTACCCACAATACAACCGGCGCTATAGGGGTGCGTTTTAAATAGTCCCTGCCTGATGTGACTCCTAGGGTTAATGCAGTTACTAACCGCCATACAAGTTCTAAATGCAATTAGCCAGCACAAATTGAGGAGATGAAGACAGAAGTAAAAAGGAGGAAGAGGGTCGAGATGAGACATAGGAATTTCAATTAAGCAAAAAAAAAAAAAAAGGAGGCGAATCATTTTCAAAAAAAGCTGCAGTAAAATAGCACATTTCTAAAGTGACAGTTTTCACTGTCAGTATATGTGTGGCCTACATTTTATTTTCTACAAACTTCAGCAGAGAAAAGGAATCCTATCTATCGCCTGATGAAACAATAAGCTAGAAATCTGTTTATGTAGTAAAAAAGTAAGTATGCATCCAAGGGCAGAACACAGTTATCTGTTTTCTGTGTGTGTTTTTCCGTGTGTGCAAGCGAGTGTGTGAAAATGCCGTACACGTGCTACTGTCATGCGTGTTTGCGTAGAGGGCAAAGACCAGAAGTGTTGGTTTTTGTTGGACTCGTGGAGCGTGTGCACTGCTAAACATACATACAGAGTAGAAGCAGCTGAATCATGCTTCTGCTGAGCTCAGCTGTATGTGTGTGTGTGTGTGTCTGATTTGTGTTTCTGCCCTGCCTTGCGTTTCACGGGGAAAGTCAGTGCTGCCAAGTTGCACTCCTCTACTTCACTTAATGAGATAGACCGAATCCGGAGATGTCATCTCACATTCTATATTTTACACTGGGGTGACACCAAGATGCCGCCCCCCACTTCTCTGTTCTCCACTCTCTCTCCATCAATCCCGAGATCCGGAGTCAATTCAGTCAGGAACCTGCCTTGGACTCCAGCTGGCGTCGGTCATCCAGGTATATGGATATGTCAATACAGCTGTTAGTTAAGCTTCATCACAGGAAAAAGGCAGAGAAGTGATCGAAACAGGCCATGTAAGATACTAGAGAGAGCCAGTGATTGAATAAAGACACAGGAGGAATGATGGGAAGAAAAAGGACGGGGACTGCAGTATTTTTAGGGAAGACGAACATCTTGATGAAGCCTTGTGTTGACAAAGAGAATTATACTAAGACATCAGAAGAAAAAGTAAATGGAGAGGAGCAAATACAGATGAATAGACAAGGAAAGTTGTTGCTCTGTGTCTTTTGGTATCGATTGAGGGCAGAAGGCTGTGTGCAGCTCAAGCATTTTTATCTCTCTCGTCTCTCTTCGCATCCCTGCAGTGACACTTCCAGCCCAACCCCCCCCACTCTTTTCTCTGGCCTTACCATCACCTCTCAGCTTCATTTACAATTACATTCCCTTCTCTGTCTAGTGTGTGTTGGTGTGTACGTGGAAGTGTGTATGCACATACTGCCTCTAAGCTGCAGACCAGGCAGGACTCCAGATGGAAAGAGATTTTATCACTAGGTCTGGCTTGCCATTTTCTTGCACATCTCATCTACTTTAGCAGACAGGGCTTTCTGCTCAATAACATTACAGCCACTCAGACCCTCCATACACAGACTGAACGCATATGCACACAAAGAAACACAAACACAGCCACGGTCACACACTGTAGCAAGCTGTCAGTCAGGACAGATGTCGCACCCATAATTGAGTCTGAGAGAGACGGTGCTGTAGTGCTCCCATCGGAACACATGCTTTCTACTGAACATCGCTGAAGAGGGCTTTAACAACCCAGCGGATCACGGAGACAGACAATACAACTGCTGAACAGAACGTGCAGCACTGTGAATAAAACAGCGAAAATCAGAAAGACAAATCTTACACCTTGATCATGTGTAAACCCAAAGGGCAAGACACACTACATGTCATTGACACGTGTAGTTGGCAGATAAGTGTGGAGGGTTTTGTCATGAGTGTAAAAGTTTGTAGACTAAAACAGTGTGTAAACTAGTACAATAAATGAGAAATGACAACCATTATTTTATACCTTAGAGAAATTTTGAATTTGTCTCCAGACATGCAGAATCACATCTACTTCCCTGACACTAAAAACTGTTCGCTGGCTCACAATTCTTGTCTGCTTCTTACTTGTAATGATAATGATTTGGACAAAACTGAAACTAATAAAAAGTGTAAGTTAAGCAGGAATGGGTAATTTTAAAATAAACAGAAGTCAAAGGTCCAAAGTTTTTGTACTAAATGAGCTTACGAACAGAAAAAGCTACTTAAACCTCACATATATACATGACTTTTGTAAGACCAGACAATCAAACTGCTCTGATATATTAGAGAATTAGCAATATTGATCCACCAGACAAACAAACCAAGAGGACACCAGTGTTCTCAGCAACACGGTCAGAAAGAGTGGCAGTACATGCAGTTTTCCTCTGTGCTTCACATTGCTCACTGTGTGCGTGGGCTTGTGAGACCTTAGTGTTTTGACCCAGAAGTTTCTGTTAAAAAATACTGAAGGCCATACAAGAGGCTCTAGCTATTAAAATTATCTAAATGTTCTTGTAACCTATAAACACTAAAATAAAACAAACACTGCCTTGTAAATTTTGGTTGTTGCATGAAAAACTAAATGATGTCAGAGATGTGCTTCTTTTACATACACCCACGCTACGGAGGTACACTAATGAAAAAGGATAAAAAAATAAAAGTACACATCTGTGTTGGTGTGTGTTATACATAGTATATGTTTGTGTTTATTAATCTTTATATAATTGGTTAAAGATGAGCCACTGCTGCTGTAGTTGATTTGATTAGTTTAGCTAAGCACTAACCCTCAGGGGCATGCTGCTATTTCTCTGTGAGATTAACAAAACACCCCGCTATGAATATGGTTTCAACATGAATATGGATATAAATAAACATGTTAACAAGTTTTGGTGTCATTAAATGTATGTTGGTAAAAGTGGAACTTGCAGTGTAATAGCCTCCAGGAGTCATGTGGCTGTAAATGTGGTCCAGGACACTGCTGCTGCTGCATTGTTTGATGTTGGAACCTGCTTTGAAGGCTTATCTGAGCACAACAGGGACAGGAGGTTCTTTCCTAGTTCAGACTATATATCTGATAATGCCTCTGACACAGAGACAAATGTATATACTATTATATATGTGTATGCATGAGAATGTGCTCACATGCGTGAAGATGACCTGACAACAGTTCAGCCCTCCAAGCTGTTGATGATACAGATATAAAACGGATATAATTTGTCTTTTTTGTCGTTTTTTAAGAGTTGGCAGAAATATTTTCATTTAGATATAGCCACAACAAGCCATGTGAAACAGTTGCAAACTGTGGGTCTGAGGTTTTATACATCTAAATATTTTAGCCAGAGGTCAGTGAAGCAGTGCTCTTCTTCTGTGCCAGATCCAGTGGGGGTGTCATTGCTCTCTTCTGTTGCCAGTAAAAATGACCAGTACCAGTTTAAATAGAAACATTGAGCCGCCACACACGTACACAGGACATCAAAAGAGTTCAGCTTTGATGAACATATTAACAAGTCACCAATACTCATCTGTGACACTAAGCAGAGTGGAGAAAACTGTAGAAATATCTTTAACACTAAATATAAAAAAAAGTCTAATGATATGAGGTTAACTTTAATGAATCAGAGGCAGAAGTCAATTTAATGTGTAAAATGTCTTTAAACATGCTATAATAGCATATGATATTATGATATGTTTATTCACTTGACAATACTCTTATGTGTGGAAGCTAATTCCAGTTAATTTACTTTCCCTGGATCGTTTTCTGTGGCATATTGCTGCCTCACATTCAGATCTAGACATCCAGTCCCAACTCCCTAATAAGATGGCAGCAATATGGTAACAAAATATGAGGGCTTATTCCGATCTCATGTTTCTTTCTCTATGATTGCACCCTCCTCATTAGCATGCATTTCACACTCTCATTATTTACATTAGGAAACAGAGGTTTAGTTAAAATGTGTGATGTAATGGCTTATAAAGTATAGTCTGTACAGCCAGCCATGGGCTGTTTGCTGGAGCTGGTGTAAAAGTAAAGTGGAGTAAAGTAGAAATGGAGAAGCCGGGGATGTTGGAGTTATTCTGATGAAGCAGGAAATATGACGGCCCTCAAGCTCTGTCTCGGGGACACACCGCTGTCTAATAATGCACACACACATATGCAGAGAAGTATCTAAAAGCATTTGCAAGGGCTTATACATACACATACACACAGAGACACACAAAGAGGTAGAGGCATGGCTGGTCTGTCCTCACTTGACTGAAGGATAGACAGCAGACATATGCTCCCACCTGTGCCCCAGTGCCAGGGTGGCCACCTTGGGACACGCACGGGCAGATAGCTGGCTCTATGTGTATGTGTGTGTGTGTTTGTGTAACAGAGGGGTGGGATGGGGTTGGCATATGCCTAATTCCCCTCAGTGTTGGCAGCTTAGACAGACAGTTGCTCCCTCATCTGCTGCCCTGCTGGATGGGTGTCTGGTGATTGAGCACAACCCACCTCCCTTAACCACACTTTATGTTTTTCCCCCCATTTCTACCTCAGTGAAATTTCTTCCACCCTTGCATAACACAAAAACAGCTGCTAATACATTTCAGCAGCAACACCTTTGGCCAGCCTCCATGCTTTGCTCCACTCAACCATTGTGCTGCACTGTCCTATAATGAAGTGATAATCTACATTTGTCACTGAGTGCTTTTACTCGACACAAAGAGCTTTAGATATGCCTGTACTCCTGAACTCAGCGCCAGTGATGCCAATGTGTCTATTTAAGGGAGAAGGGTGAGGTACTGGCCATAAGGCACGGCTTTGTACACTGATTAAAACGCAGCGATACGTTTTTTGTTTTTTTGTTTCAAGGTTTACATGCAAACAAAAAAACACACATACACTCGCATAGAAATGGTCAGATGGCTGGGGCTATAACTGGTTCTATCCTCAGGGAAGCCTTTAATTGGTCACAGTGCTTTACCATCTGGGGCTGGAGGAGCGGACAGAGGGTAGGATGAAGGGAGATGGTGAGAGCTCCTGTAAGGGGTACAGAGAGAGCTAAAATAGAGGCAGGATAGACAGTAAGTGCAGCTCAGGGAGAAGGCTTATTAGTTTTAATACTGGCACCTCCAGTAATATTCCAATGATAGTATACTTGACAAATTATGTTTATGGGAGATGTGTATGTGTGTGACCATGTATGACTGCACATGGTGTATTCGTATGGCTGTGTGCATTCATGTGCGCCTCTAGGTAGACCGCTTATTGCATGGCCACATCTGTGCGTGAGCGTCCAAGTGTGTTGTAATGACTTTAGGGGTGTGCGCCGATGTTGGCAGATGGAGCGAAATCATGCACAAGTGCTAACAACCTCCAGGACAGTAGAGATGGAGAAGACAAACAGGCCCAGTGAGTGGTCTGTTTGTGTTTGTGTTTTGTAGAGCGTGGTCGTGTTTGCTGTATTTCGTGTTATTTGGATACGTGAAAAAATCGACAATGCAAAAGGTAAGTGTGTGCCAAGAAAAAAAGAAAAGAGAAAGTAGCCTTAAGCAGGTGAAGAAGAGATGAGCAACGCAAGGACAAAAAGAGAGGGAGGGTGAAACTGATGGGTGTGTGTGGAAGGAATATTTCATGTGTTTAGGCTTGATGAGTAAATCTTTGATGCTCTAAAGGATTTCAGTCAACGATAGCTTTGCGCACAGCTCTTCCCAAACGCTCTTAGGAAGATTTGTCTTTCATACTCCCACCTCTCTTCAGACTACCCCTCCTCTCACGCCTTGCCTTTTAATCTCCCGCTTACTCTCCATCTTCCCTACACACTCACTCAGGCTCATTTCCTGGCTGGGCCTCAGTGAGAGGTACTGTCATATTGTGTGTGCACCCATGTGTGTGTTTGTGTCTTAGTTAGTGTTAAATCCTCCTCTTCTGCCTTTGTGTAAACACCGTCTCATATTTGAAAGCTTCTTCTCACCACAGATGCCTCTCTTATCACAACATTCAGCCTTTTAACTCCACGTCACTGTTTCTCAACAAAGCCCACTCCCTTCATTCACTGCCCATCTTTCTTTTCTTTCCTCTCCCACTTTCTCCTTTTGTTAAAGAGCCTCGTGTTTGCTAGCGCCGTCCAGCAAACACCTGGACACTGGGGACGTAAGTTTCATAAAACCTAAGGAAAACTGCTTTAGCTGTGTATTAGTCATCTATTAAACCAACTATAGCAGAAAACCATTGTATTTCAGTCTGTGCACTGCAAAAATCAAAATCTTACCAAGTGTATTTTTCTCATTTCTCGTCAAAATATCTCATCACACTTAAAATAAGA
>JAPQRP010000016.1:23949305-23961626 GCA_037367295.1 Apogon hyalosoma | reverse complement strand
GTTTGCTTAATTCACACAAAAAAAAATCTGCCAATGGAACAAGTGAAAATTATCTTGGTAAGATTTCTTGAAATAAGAATTTCATGATCTATTGTCTAAATATAAGTTCTTATATCTCACTGAAAAGTTCCTCTTTAGCTGATTATGTCTTATTTGAAGTGTGATGAGATATTTTGACTAGAAATGAGAAAAATACACTTGGTAAGATTTTGAGTTTGCAGTGTGATAAAATGTAATGTACAAACTGTGAATGCTTTCAACATACTAATTCTTACAGTCACCTTGAATTTCCAGTCTCTTGTGTAACTCTTTCAAGTATTCCTGTTGTTTCACACGTAACTATTTTGACTCCATCAACTTCCCTCTTCTGCCAGATGCATCAAGCTATACTAGTCTCTTCCTGTTAAAATCATGTGTCTCTTAGCCTCTGAAATCCAGTCATTCCTTATTCATCTTCTCATGAAACTTCACTTCCCTCTTCTTCTGCTTGGAGAAGTCTGAAGTGTCTCCAGTGTGATTGCTGAAATTGGTTAAAGAAATGACCATCTTGCATCCAGTATCTTGTAAAACATGGTGCACCAATGTGGTTGCAGGCGCCTAATTTTTCCAGTGAGTTTTTATATTAAACACGCTGTTTGTACTTACTAGCAAATAACATTAATAGGATTGTTAGTGATTCAGTGACCCAGTCTGCATGAGTCACGGCTCTAGAGGAATTGTGTGAGTACCCAGTCACAAATACTACTCGGTGTGTGTCAGAGAGCAGCTGTCCCCGCTAGCTTAACTACATTTGCGTGTTTGGGTGGGTGTGTAATGACGAGAGAGACGACCTGATTTCGATCCGCCTTCTCTTCTACCTTTAGGTATAATGAGCTGTAATAGCCACAGGGGGGCTTTCTCTGATTCTCTCTCTACTACTTTTTTTTTTTTTTTTTTTAATCTGACATACACAGAGCATATGTTACTGCCTTTGCTAGTTTCATGACTCTAAGTAAAGGATGGGGAAAAAAAACCCCAACTTCCAATAGGGTCATTGTCTCACTTAGATGTACAGTATTATACACTGATTGGAGAGGGCTCAGAATAATAAATGCCTGCCTGTGGTCTAACACAGTCAAGAAGAGGACGTGCTGAAGGCTGAGAAAAACAGAATAAGTGATAATTGGGTGCTGACAAGCAACTTCTCTAACGAAAAGGAACCCCAGCCGATAATGCGACTGAGAGAAGGCGGGTGTGGATGCGAGGGTGCGAGGGGCGGGGGGATCGCATAGATGCAAGAAAGCTCGAATGAGGAGGAAATGTGAGGAGAGAAAAAAAAAAAAAAAAGTGAAATGTGACAGAGCCCGAAGAAGCATGACAGTGTAAGGAGACAGAGAAGAATGCTTCAGAGACCCTTTTATTAAATGAAGAGGCCTTTTTTTCCTTTCAGTCTCCGTGACCTCTGTGTTATAGCGCAGGACGCACACTTACACTCACATACCCACCAAGAACGATGTTCCATTAGCAAGGGACCTCACAGCTCCTAAGTAAAAATCTCATAACAGCATCTATAAGATCTCTCATATCCTCTCAGCACTTTCCTCTATCCCCTCCTATTTCTTTTTCATCTCTTTTCACATTTTTTAGAAGATTGGATGTGGTGTGTTATGATAGGAGTATGTGGAAGCCTCTTTGATCAGATTGGATGGTGTGAGACATTTTAATCATAGCGCTTCAATTTCTATGCGGTTATAGAGAAATTAATTTTAATTTGTAGTTGTTTGTTTCCTAAAGTCTCAGTTTAGGAGGGTTAGATAGTGATGGTTTATTTTACCAGTGATCTACAGTTTTGATGATTAACTATTTTTAATGTATGAGAGTGTTGGTATGGCAATTAAAGGGACTCTTTTTTTATTATGGGCCGTTAATGGAAAATGAATAATTAGTTATTAATGTAAAAATAGAGTGGCACAATCTGGCATTAAGCAGATTTGTTCCGGCTTTATTTTTTTTTTTGTATTTATTTTCTTTTTTTGTGGCTAGGAGCCCAGGCCAGAATCCAGATCTATTTAGTTTATACATAGCTACGCATAGATGATTCTGACCTTTCTGAATAACTTTATAACAGCTGGAGGGAAAATAGTATTTGAGACGGAGTGACAGATTTTAAGACAATTAATTGACTCTTCAAAGTAACTGTTTGGCAGTTGAGGCGTTCGGAATTTTACGTAATCAGGGCCACTCATACATTATGCAGATGCAGTAATTATGTGGTTGCGAAAGAATCTGGGATTGTCTTGCTTTGCTTTTAGTTAACGGTAATGTGTTAATCAGGCATTGGCGTATCGTGGCCAACTTAATTCAAATTCAGCTGAAAATCATTCATGCCTCCAACCTTAGCTGTGTTATCTGCAAATATCTGACAGCTGTGCAATCTGGGAACTGTTAAGTAGTCATGAATAATGGTGTGAAGGTCTACACAATACAATACAGGCTAATAATGCGTTTGCTGTTGTATTTCTACATTACAGTTCATCATTAAATGAATCCCATTTCAGCGTTGCTACCACTATTTGTTTTGGATGTTAATGGAAGATAAATCCAGGTTTCAGTGCTGTGCCAATGCAAAAAGAGCAGTTTTACCTGAAGTTCAGCAGGCAGTGCTTTTTTCCTGCCACAGATATAACAACCCTTAAGCCAGAGATGAACTATACAGTTTTTTTTGGATAACTTTGGTTGTGGCAAAAAAACAGTGGTCCTGAATCGCACAGTCAGAGAGGAACATAGCCCCTGTGTCGGTCTGTTGGCCAAATAAGTGTCAGAAATTTAAGATAACCATCTCACAGTGTGACCGCTACGATGACCTGTGTCTACTTAACAACCAATACGCAACATGAAGTGACATGTTGGTCAACAGGAGCTGTGGTTGTGCTAAAACGACTCAAGGTTTCTGTGCACAGTTGTCAACCCAGGTTACCATCCTTTCCTGAATCATGACCAGATCCACATTCTCCTCCTTCCCCTTGTCTTCTCCATTCACATAAACACCACATTCCATGGCGTTACCTTAACATTGTTGTTTATAGCTATTACAACACAGGTATATGCGCCAATTGCATTTAATGTAAAATTGCTGAAGCTGGTGAAAAAATCACCGCATTTAGCAGCTCTCTCCTCTTAGTCCAAATCCAAAGACTAAATGTAAAGATATGTGATCAGATACTGTTTTCATGCCGTAATGGAAAAATAAAGCCACTTTTCCGAGCTTGGGCTAAAGCTGCAGAGTTACATCCAGATCGTGTTTGACAGAATCTGGTCAGTGAGAAGTAAATTCAGCTGTTGGTCACACATTTAACCCCCCTACTTATCTAAAAATGCCTGTGATCAGACAAAAACAGGCCATCACGGGGTACATTTTCTACAGCCTATAATCACAAGCGAGGAGTAGATGCAGAAAGTGTAGCATCCCTGTGTGTCTTGTAATTTAAAACAACAACAGTCCTTACTGAAAAGAACATGGCGTCGTAAAGTCACAGGAGAACAACCTATGAACAAACACAACACTGACATCAAAACTTAATAAATACATAATCATTTCCTTGGGTCCATACAATGCGCAACATCTCTTTTGGCTGTATTGCACAACACACAAATATATGAAAAACACATGAGCTGACAAATGAAGTTGTGAGGCTCTGTATCTTGGATGGAATTAGGTGCTCTGCTCATCTGATCATGTGCATGTGTTGTATAATGGATGTACCCCCTGCTGCTGCTTCAGATCCCACACTACAGCCTCTGACTCCCATCTTTCTTTTTTTTTCCACTCACTCCTTTTTTCTCTGTTTAAGAGGACTCCCACATGTCTCTTCGCTAGCTCCAAGGCGCCGCTCTTACCCTGCCCTTTTTTTCCTCGTTGTACTCCATATCCTGCCCTTATTATCAGTACATGCTCTTGGGGATCATGAGTAGACCCTACTGTGTCAAAGTTAGCTTTACTGCTCGCTCGCTTTGTTTTGTTTGAAGGCTGTGATTAATTTCCCTCTCTTAAAGGACGTTGTTCATCATTTGCAGAGATCACTAGATGTGTGTGTCTGCATCCACAAGCCTGAATTTAGGATGCTGAAGTGGGAGTGACAGCACCCCATTTATATAAAGGCTACAAACAGAATAATAATAATGTGCTTGAAGAAGGTTTTTGCACTCCTTGTAAAGGAGACAGAGATGGAGTGTGTGTGTGTCTTGGGTAAAATTTCACTAAAGGGTCCGATCAAGCTAAAGTGAACATCGACATGAAAAAGTAAATTTGCACACATCATTTATCAAGTGGGCTCATTTTTTTAGCTAAAGATCTCTGTTTTATGGAACTGTTATCCTTTTTAAAATACTACTTGTAGAAAAAAAGTTACAACCAGTTTTATCGATTGTACTTTTTACACCGTAGCCATGCTTGAATTTGATGCTAAAAATTATGTCTAAAATGTGAAAATGTATTCAGCCTGTTGATTATATAGAAGATTGTTAGGTTTCAAGTATTAGATTTTCATTATTTTGTGAACATTTGTGAGTTGTTTAAAAGGTCCTGTCCACGTGTTACCACAAAAATGCCAATTTTTAATTTTGAAGTTACTTATAATTCAGATATTTGAGTGAAACTTTCAGAAAGTAATCATATTTTGATACATTTTGGGTGATACATACAATGGTACCCCGTGACCCTAGTGAGGATAAAGCGGGTTCAGAAGATGGATGGATGGATGGACATACAATGGTAAAATATTGTCCATATGTTACCATGGCAGCCTGTCCACGTGTTACCACATTCTCATGTCAATAAAACAGAAACTTTTCAATATTTTACTCCAAAATGTATTTTCAGCATAGTTGAACATAATATCTAAAAGGTTTTGTCCTACCTGATATCAATTTCTGTTGAGAACCACGTTTTGAATGTTTGTGGAAAGCTTAAAAACCTGATGTCCATTTCAAGTCCACGTGTTACCGAGCAATAATTTGACATTTTTTACCTAAAGATATTATCTCCCCAAATTTTGTTGCACATAATATTAAAGCACTTTTAAATACGTACTCAAATATGTATAATGCGTGCATATAAGTTGCTCTGCTTACACGCCAGAGATTGTTGAACACGAAATGTGTCCACGTGTTACCGCTTGATCGGACCCTACACCCTTTGTTATCGCTTTTTTTGCTTTCACACCAGGCATAGCCATGGCCCGAGGCATCATGTTTTCAGGTTGTCCATCCATCTGTCGATTCATCTGTCCAGTTTTTGAGAACACAATATGAAACCCCTCAAGGGATTTTCTTCAGATATGGTACAGACATTGCCATGGTCTTGATTAGACTGGTTAGGATTTGGCGGTCAGATATAAAACGTCTAGGTCACTGTGACCACATTAGCCTGTATATAATTAATGAATAGAGCATATGTGATGTCACCCGTTTGTTTTTGAAGCCAGTACTTTGATATATGGCTGTCATAAGGTTGGCTTTTTTTTAATACTTTTAAATGGCCATATTTGGTCAACAGAGGCAGAACACACACACTGGGTTCTGTTGATTTATAAAACCCTATTTGGTAAAACTCCATCTTATCTTTACTCAACAACCATTACATCAGTTGTGGTCTTCGTTCCAGCAGCTTTATTAACTTACTCATCCCTAAAGTCAGCATTACTTTTGGGCATTCATCATCTGAGTTTTCTGCTGCTTTTGAGAGGAATCATCTGCAACAGACAGAAAACTCAGACTCTGTGACTATTACACCAGCTTTTAGCTATTTTCATTGATCAAGGCAAGCTTACAGGCTCTGTAAAACCGTAAACTTCATCAAGCATTGTGAAAGAGACTCATTTTACAGTTTTGTTCGTTGAATCAATTCACAACAGTCAGAAAAAAATGTGTTTCCATCCGAACTCTAAAGTCTGACTCAGCAGGCAGAGCTGTCATACAGACCTGTCAATCAAAGCCTGACATGCTTCTATTCAATATGAGATCTTATTAACAGAGGATGAATTTAAAGATGGACCAGATCACCTATTACAGGATCCACATAAAACAGATGAGACTGAAATGAGTCCTGGAAAAAAAAAATTCAACTTAGCATTTTTTTTAGGGAGAGGTTCAACGTAAGTCTGTGGAAGCGAACACCTAGTGGCCATCAGAGGTATTAACTTTAAGGTAATTTGGGGCCCACACATTTTACCACCACCACAATTTTGACAAAAATTCATGTGCTTATTATGAGTTTCATACAAATGTGTAATAGGATTAAACTGTGACGTATCCTGAGGGTCAACTTTACTGTGGCATCATGAGAAAAAAAAAAAAAAATTCTGGCAGTTATTCCAAAATCATAACTCCAGAACAGAATAGACCAAAAATACACATTGCACAGCTTTTACCAAATTCCCTCTAAAACTGAACTACATACATTTATTTTATGTGTCGGGGCAGACACGGATGTAAACTGCCGGCGTAAAACTGCAAAGCAGTAATTCTGTTTTTCCTCTTTCTCTTTGTCTTCGTGTTCCTCTTCCTCCCACTTCACCCTCCTCTCTCTCTCGGAGTGTCCCAGTTGAGCCACTTCAGCCCTCTTTCTGACTCATAAACAGCTCTCACAGAAAAGAACAAAGAAGTGGAGGATGTGAATGGGGAGGATAATGGATAATAAGTATGAGGAAGACAGGTGTAGGCACAGTTCTGTATTTATATCTCTGTCTATTACATGTTGATGACCTAACACGCCTGCGATGGCTACCGGCTTCCTGGGCCAGTCATTGACGTCTGTTTGGTGGTAAAGCTGAAATCACATGAAGTGGAGTTGAGGATCACCCACTCACTCTGTTTTCCTCTCAGCAGTACTCTCGATTTCACAGAGTAATTAACAATAATTACCCTACTGGCTTTGCCAAATGGCCATTTGTTTTGCAGCAGAACGCAGACAGAGACACTTAAGGCCATTACACACCAAAAATCTGTAACTACTTCAGATGGAGCGGCCATTCTTCACAATGAAGTGCTCGTATCAAGAAAATCAAATATTATTTTTTGATTTGTCATGTGTGTTTGTCATATATTGTCATTTCAAACCTCATAGGATGTTTAAGAGTGACTGTATCTGTATCAGCAGAATTAGTCTCCAGTCGTTACCAATAGGTAATATAATATTTCTACGGTGGAATAATTGACTTCGAGACAAAATGATTGAACAAAAACGTAGAACCTAGAATCAAACAGTTATGTGTAGTTTGACATTCAATCAGTTTCTTTTTTTTTTTTTTTCCTTAATTAATTACTTAGAATTTTAGGTTCAATGATGTGATTTATTTATTAACTTGGATTATTTCAACAATTAATCACTTTCTAGTAAAGTCCAATATAGTTCATTTCAACACTATGGTGATTCAGGCTGTTTAATCATTGATTGGCTTTTACCTCCAATCTGTCGTCATTATATTTGCCTTTAAAAATCTGTCTGTTGATTTCTACTTGCACTTCTGACTCGATAACGTGATTACCTACGTAATGCATAATTAATAATAAATCAGTTCATTCTTTGCAACATGTAGCAACAATTGATCTATGTAAGGACATGATTGATAGATTTCAATTTGTGAAGAAAGTAATGCTAGTGTTAGTTTTAATATAAAGTCAGCATGCCTGTCTGCTTTAAGGTTTTGCTTTTACAATAAGATAAACATTTTAACTCTATGACTGTTACATGCATACACTTGACTTAATTTATTTTATCATTTTGTGGAGCCAAGCAAAGCCTATATTCATAAAAACTTCAATCTAATTTATGTCATGTGTCCCATGGGATATGTTTGTGTTAATTTATACATGTGTAATCATGCGAGAGAGGGAAAAAAATGCAATATACTGTGAAACTGCTAGAATCGTCAGTACTGTTCTGCAAATATTTCATGTCACTGCTCCAATTTAGCAGTTATCCACATAGTAATGTAGTACTAATATACCAAACTGGGCTTGAGCATCCATCATGCTGTCAGGAAAATGGAGCCAAATGTTCCATTTTTCTACTTAATCTATACATTTGTTTTGTTTAAGCTGTTACTTTACCTCCATTCTGACTCCATACACTCCATGATGCTAAATATTGCTACAAAGATGGAAAGAGGATGAGACGGGGGTAATTAAAAGCTTAATGGCCAGGTGTGGATGTGTAGTTCAGCAGCATCTGCACAACAGATAATCACAAATGCAGAGTGGAGCAAGTATAGCAGAACCATATGAGGCTCTGAAAGGCCTACTTTGAGTCTTTGTTTAGGCTTTACCGCTCAAGAATGGCCTGCTAAAAATATCAATATCCATTCGATTCTATACTTTATATATAGCGTATTTTCAGTGTTCTTTCTCGTTGCCGTACAGGTTTTTCCCTATGGGGAACTGAGGCCCTGAAGTGCTTGTAAACCTACCAAAATACCATGACTAAAAGAACAACTGCAGCATGTGTTGTTGTGTCATTTTGACCTTTTAATGCATGTTATGGGAGACAAACTTACAAACAAATTAACCCGTTGAGGCAGCAGTTTCACAGGACAAATTGCTGCCCCCATGGGAGTGCAATAGCTCTGAATGACGCGATACAAGAGCATCGGCTCTACCCCGTTTGGAAAATGAACGAGGTTTGGCAGGCTCTAACTGAAGGACAGGTGGGCTGAACATGTCTGATTAGAGGCGTTAATTTTATTCAACAAAGTTCATCACGTGGGGCATCAAGGTGTGAAGGTTTTTATAGCAGGAAGTCGCATGTTGAGCTGTTTTTCCCTGATTTTATGCATATTTCCACTACTGCTGAATCAGAATCAGAGAGCCTGTTATTGTCATCACGCCTAGCAATGCAGGGAAATTGGTAAGGACTCCATCTGCCGTATATGCAATAAAAACACACAAACAAGTAGACATCCAATATATAAAATACAATTTATAATCCTATATTGCCTGTATATATCCTAATTTGTTTTATTTCTCATCTGCTGTATAGATTTAGCTTTTTGTATATTTCAGTAGTTTTTGTAGTACTTTACTTTAGTAGTAGATGCATATTTAATATTTTATGTTCTAGCTTTCGTACATTGCTTACATTTTTCAGTATTTTGTGTGATATTTTTATACAGTCTTTTTTTGCACTAATTGTTTTTAGCTTAAAAAACATGTTTTAGTGTTTAGTAAATTTGAGGAATCATATGAGGAACACAATGGACTGATATCTATGGGGATTCTTTTTACATGTTTTGTTAGAATTACTGAGGCAGAGTATGTGTAGCAGCGGTAACATACAGAGGGCAGTGAATACTCCTCAGTTTACACCATTATCTGCACCACAGCAAGACTATAACTGAGAGAAGAAAGTGTTTGATGGTTAGAACTTCACTATCTGCTTCTCAAACTTTAAAAAGCCTCCCAACACTTGTACACACAGACAAACAAACCCTGCTCTTTCTTATGCTGTCGTGATATGTTATTATTTTATTGCAAGCAGTATTATCTTCTTCTGCAACTTCAGCATCCATCTCAAAATGCTCCAGAAAGGTTTTCACGTGCGCTCGTAAAAATGTATAGATCAAACTTCATGAATTACCATCTTTCTTTGTCGCCTTTTCTGCGGATATCTTTTCTTCCATATTTTCGTCCCAGAGTGCCCCTGTGTAACTGGACTTAAAAGGGCAGCTTGAGGGATGACAACCGCCGCTCACTTCAGAGGGCTAAGAGACTAGAGGAAGACCGAGAGTGGAGAGGGATGAAAGCAAAAAAATTGCAGATGAGGTAGAGCAGGAAGGGAGTGTGATTTTAAAGATTTATAAAGGATTGACAGCTTGTGTGTCACTCAGAAGCAGAATAACGCAGACATGTTTTTTTCTCCACTTCACATACAAGGAGCTTCATCTCAAAGAGCAGGAGATTTTTTTTTCCACATTCACTGATTAAACCTCATTTAAATCACTCATACTTTATATTTATGCGAACGCAAAAGAAAATTACCTGAAATCCTTCATGAATTCCTCACAGTGTTCAGTCATGTTGCAGTAAATGACTTTTTATCTGCAGTGAAGTGAAATCTAATACGAAATAAACATAAAAAAGAATAAACTCTTCGATTAATTAACACATATTCATCATTAACTACTTGTTTAAAAGTATACTCACAGTACTGTGCAAAATTTTTATGTTTTTTAGTGAGAGTATAATGATGTAACATGATGCAACTGAATTATAGAACAGCATTAAAAATAAGAATATCAGAGAAAATTAACTGACTAAAGTATGTTGTGTTTAGTGTGACTTTCCTTTATGTTTAACATGTCTTGAATTCTCCTGTGCAGACGATACCAGATGCACTGAACTAGTCTGCTAGTCTTTTACACAAGGTTTTATTCAACACATGTTCAGTGTTTCTCATTGTTTGGGCTACTGTCTGTCATGGAAACAGAGATGACACTAAATACTGACTGTAGAGGCCATGCAATTAATATTCCTTGTGAGTTTTTAATGCTGTGAATGATATTTCCCTCTATTTTTTGATGTACTTAAAATAGGAGAGTGAGGAAATGGGCTTTATGCTCATTACAACTGTGTAAAATCAACATACCTAAGGGTGACTTCTGAACAGTACTGATAAAAAAAATCTGTATGTTTTTTTCCATATTGATTACCATTGATATGTATCATGATGTAACATTTGGTAATGCCGCCAGCTTAAAGAGTATCCTGATAATTCCTGTAGGCTGATGAAAAAGGGTCATTTGCCTCGATTTCAGAATATTTACAAGCGTTTTCATATGCAAAGATAATATATTTCAGTATTTTCAAAATTCGTGGCCCTTTGTGTATCAGTCACTGAAATTACAGGATGTACTTAAATGTGTCGTTTCATGTTTTGGCATGTTTTGCAGTTAGATTTTATGAGGTGCCATAAATGCATCCCCATTCTTGACTGTGTGTGTCAAACGCAGTCAGCAGGGCAGAAGCAATGCATCTGTAAATGAGACCACAACTCAGTGTGGACGCTTGGCACAGTTTTGAATAAATGACAACTTTAGTGCCTTTTTCTGCCTGTGTGCTGAACAGCCTTCCAAAATTTATTTGCCGAACAGAAATCGTAGCCACATATGATGTTGCGGATGTGACATTTACTTCTGTTGTCTGACAGGCTATCGCTCAATATTGAATAAAACCTTGTCATCATTAACTACATAAATATAATCGCAATGGCAGTTTTGAGATTGTTTTGTCATCCAGCCATAACACATACTAATAGCATATTGGCTCCTTATTTTAATCATAATTCATGCACAACAACTTCCTTACTTGCTATTTATGAACCATAAGTTATTAGGTGGTTACTGAGGGAAACACAAGGAGCCAAAATCAGGAGAAAATGGTGCATTTCCTTCTGCAGCTCCCCCCTCTTGATCCAAATCAAAAGGCCAAATGTAAAGATAAATAGATAAATGACCCGACTGCTTTTTCTGCCAAACTTCCATGTTGAGCTACAGAGTAGAGTAGTACAGTCGAGTCTGATGAAACCTTAGCAGGTAATTTCAGCTGTCGATCACGTATTTAGCCCCCTGCTTGTCTGCGAACACCTGTGATTCATAAAACTCTTATAGTTTCTACAGGCCAAAAGAGAATGTGGGTAGAATTCTGGTTTCTTCCTGAAATGTAATTATATAGTAATTGCCCAGTGACGCTAAAAAACATCAATCACTGCAGCTTTAATGGCCGAGTTGTTGTTGAATATGGCCATAGAGTAACAATTAATAATGGTTTTTAAAACCCTGTAACAAAGGCCTGATATGCTTCTGTTATGTGTGCTAATGAGCAACTGGTTATTTGTGATTATGTATATGTTAACGTAAATATCATATTTTTTTATATACATAAAAAATGGACTTGAAGTGCTTCCGTTAAGCCTAGCACACTGTCACTGGCATTTTTAGTCAGGGTAAGTTAAAATAAACATTACTAATATTGACATTTCTCATAGGAGTTTTAATATCACTAAATGAACTGACATTTAAGCTTTATCATTGTTTTTATTGAGCTCATAGTACAGACGCATTGTTTGAAAAATTCTTGGCTGATACAGATAACATTAGGGCTGTTAGTCATAATTCTCTGTTTTGTTATTTTTTTGTGTTTGTTGTTATTTATCCCCCCTTAACAGAGAAATCTTCATTATACATTGAAAATGTGATGAAAGGCTGAAAGATTTTAGAATAGAATAGAATAGAATAGAATAGAATAGAATAGAATAGAATAGAATAGCCATTGGGTAAGTGGCACAACAAA
>JAPQRP010000016.1:23929697-23949130 GCA_037367295.1 Apogon hyalosoma | reverse complement strand
ATAGAATAGAATAGAATAGAATAGAATAGAATAGAATAGAATAGAATAGAATAGAATAGAATAGAATAGAATAGCCATTGGGTAAGTGGCACAACAAAAGTGTGGGTGCTGCCCGTAAGAGTATAGAATTGAAAACAGAGAAGAAAATCCATTATAAATACACGATGTAAAAAAAGAGAGTTTATATAGATAGTAAAAATTTAAATAGAAACATGTTTTAAATAGAAATATTAAAAAAAAAAAAAAAACAAAACAAAACATGCAGACTGCTATCAGTGAAAAGACATCCTATATATTGATATTGATATTGGCTGATATAATTATCATATCATTTATAATAAATGATTGGTTGGTGGTTTTGATTTGCAATGCAGTACCCCACACTTGTCAAAAATGTGTGTATTTGCATGTACACCTGAAAATGCCACCTTATGCTGTTGTCACTTGTCAGATTGAGGGCAGTGGGGCTATTGCAGATCTCCGCATGTTTACAACTTCATTCTAACTTTTCGGAGCTGCTAAAGTTGGCTGATGCTGTCTGCCTCCAAGACATATCAGTGTGCAGAGATCTGATTGGCCCAGAGGACTTGAGATGCAGTCAGAGTGTTAAGTATCTCTGTTAGAAGCGGGGCCAGGGGACATGGAGAATCAGCTTGCTGTTTTTACACTCTGTTCCCCAGGTGGGCCCACCACGGGAGAAGTCTGTGTCAGAATTGGGTTGGTGGTGGGGGATGGAAGGGGTGTGTGGTTGTTATAGTAACTCTCGGCTGTTCTCAGAGGCCCTCGGTACCATGTGGGAGGGTTGCTATGGTAATAACAGGTTGTAGCGTAGGTGTGTTGTTGTGGTAACAGTATGTCTATTTGCTACACTGCTGTTCAGTCAGCACTTACTGAGGAGTCAGGGAGCATTTGACAACACTAGGTCCTTGAAGAGCCATTTTACAATAACTGAAGTATCTTTTTTTATTCTCTCATTCATATAAAAATTCGCAAATGTATAGGTATTCTTTTAAACCATCTCTCACCAATTTTTTTCTGAGAAAAAAACATTAAACAAGAAACATTTGTTCTGACTACTGAAATAGGTAGAAAAATAATATAATCATAATATAACAATATGACTCCACTGAAAGCTAGAAACCAATAATTTTTAAAAAAGATGTTTTATTGTTATTGTTTAGCAGTTGCAGGAAATAGCAGAAGCAGATCTCTTTATCCAAACCTGTGAAATAAAGCACCTCGGTGTAAGTGCTGATACAGGCCATCTAAGATTCCCATGTAAGTACTTTCTATCATAAAACAAACAAATACATCAACACAATGGTTTTATTGCAGCCCACAGCTACCGTTTCTCTCCCTTGCTGCTAGACTTTTATCAAGCACCCACAGTAACTGAGAAGTGTGTTAGAAGACATATTCAGTCACACCTCGTCATTATTGTCAAGATCTCTTCACTCTGCATTTATTGTTGGAGGGTGTTTATTCTTAACTTTCTTACAATATATAACACCGAGAACGCAGCCTCCCATTAGTCTGACCCACCTGATTAGTTGCTTTCTTCTCCTGCCACATCTATTTTATAGTTGTTTCTTTCTTTGAGTGTCTTGTTAAACTCTAGTAACCAGATGTCAAGCTTCCTCTCTCCGCCTCCCCTATCTTTTTTTCTCTGATCTCTCTCTGCCTTTGTTCCCCTTGTTTGTTTCATTAGTGGTGTCTGTTTCTCTGTTCTTGCAATCCCCATCGCTCAATTGTTCTCATGTTTTTAGACAAAGACACATGCAAGATTAGCATGGCCACAAGTACACACAGACTCATACTCACTGTGTTTGCATGCACTGTAGGTAGCTTTTACCTGTTCTAATGATGCCTTTGCGCACATCTATATTTAGTCGAAGTCAGCGTCTTGACAAAAGCCGTATATCTCAAGCATACTGGCTTGTAGATCTGACAATGACTATCTCTTAAGAGCCTGAATAGGCAAACATCTTTACAGAACACTCCACTAGCCTAAACCCACACATAGCACTTCCATTTTCTGGCTTCTGAGAAAGCCTCACCACATGGCAATTCAACAAAGCTTCCCTCTGCATTATTCCCTCAATTCATTTCATCCCAGCCTATCTTAAATGGTTGACTACCGTCTATTGTGAACTGTGGCGTCTTTGTGTACCTCTTGTTTGACTGTGTACGTGTATATGTTTGACTTGACAGTAATCTTAACATAAAAATGCTTGCAACCTCATGATTGGACTATGCGATTCTGGGATGTTTCAGATCAAAAAGGACCAATATGAAAGAAATACAGGGTTATTAAAAAAGAATGGACCGATTTCATGACTCATTGCTTCAGTTCTCAAGCATCATCATGAAATGAGTCAGTGACCATTTGAAAGAGGAGTTTTCTAAAATTTGAATGGCTAACCTCGATGACCTTAAACATCAAATAACAACAGCGATCAACTCAGTGGATTGTGATATGCTAATACGCATCTGGGAGGAATTCTCTTATCGCATTGATGTTGTCCGTGCTGCAGGTGGTGGCCACATTGAATGCTTGTAAGACAGGAAATAAAAGTTGATTGTGAGTAGAATACTTGTGACTTGGCCGGAGTTTTCTATTGCTTTTCCTTTTTACAATATTGCGTAATGAAATCGGTTCATTCTTTTTGAAGAACCCTGTATATCTTTGGTTTTGGCTCCAAAATGCTGGTCCCATGTTTCACTATGAGAACACTAGACATCCTGGGATAAAATGTTGAAATGTTGAAATTTAGGATGACTATCTTAAAGTTGTAACTGCTACTATGGCCTACTGTGTATCTACCAACCAACCAACAGGAATGCAGAAAGAACTGATGCACAATAAACTATCCTAAAAGCTTTTTTTTTTCCTGTAAAATTGGTGTCCCAAGTTACTCTATTTTCTCTTACCACAACCAGTCCACGTTCTCTTTCTCTAAGTAAATAACACTATTGCAAGGATAATATATGCTCATGACATTTTATTTTTGTATATTAACTTATGTTGTAGCCTCCAATTCAGCTCGAGTTATTATCATACACTTTACATATATTAAAATTGATGTTGCACCCAAGTTTATTGGGTCCACATCCCACAGTGTAGCCGAATAAACTTATAATATTGCTGAAATCTCACAGTCTGTAAGCGCCTTCAGTCAGTGAGATGGTGCATTTTATAAATGAGATGGAGCAAACAGGATGGCAGCCAATAACCACATAGACACGTACGCAGTTGAGAAAGTTCACTCTTGAGAGCACACTGGAAATGCTTGTTTTTTGCGGTGACCTTTTGACCTTTCTGCCTGACTATGATTAATACATTCAGCTTCACCATCTTAGGTCCAGTACAGTCTGCCAGAGTCTTTTTCACTGCTCTCCTTCTCTTACTCACACAAAATGTTGCTCTAACTTTCCAAAAATACTTCTTTTGGCTAATACAGGCTCCTTTTAAAAGCAATGGGAGTTTATTTCTGTAGTTGTGTGGAGTGTTTTCAGTCTGCTCTGTGAAATTATCACATTTTGATGTCTACATTGTATTGTTGCTCTTGACTGTCCCCTTCTCTTTACTCCTGTGTTCTTAACCATCTGGTTTGAAGTCCATCCTCTGTTCTTCTTTGAATTGCAGATGCTGCCAGGAATTCATTACAGCGGTTTTAACTTGATGTTCGTATATTTAGTATGTAAGATCAGAAAATATTTTTAAATAACTGTAGACCGTGGCGTGATGCTTTTATATTGACAGTAACCATATGGTGTTGTAGAAATACCTGAAGAGTCTCTTGAGGCATCTGAGTGTGTGAGATGGGAAACATGCTATCAGTGTGCAAGGACATATGAAAATCATGTATGGAACAGCAAATAGAGGGCAGCGCCCTCAGAAGAAAAACCTGGTTGTATTAACACATTTTTTTTCAGTGGGGTGGAAGTCAAAGTTACAGAATAGTAGGTGTAAACAGAGAGTGTTTTATCATAGGTTGCTCTGGAGTAAACAATACTGAACTTTATTTGTAGATGTAAATAGCATCTGTTGGTTAAGACTTCAATACATGGTGTATTAACAATACAGTACACTGCAATGAAGAAGCAAAGAAAATAATAATTCAATTTATTTAGCAAGTAAATAATAAATTATGCATGCACATTATTGATGCTGAAACTGTTGACAGATTGTGACACCCTCAGCCCTGTTGGCAGTATGTTGCAGAGGTGATGAGGTTCATCAGAATCATCTTTATTCAGCAAGTACATGAACACATGCAAGGAATTCTTTGCCGGTAGATGTTGTCTCTACTAAATTATGAATAAGAAGATATAATATAAATACAAGATATAATAAAAAATGCAAGAAAAAAGAAACTCTATATACATATAGACTATATACATAAGGGCACAGTATCAACTTCATATAGGTATCAAGTCATTTATTTCTATGTCTAATGTTAAACTTCTGCCTTGTTTTTCTTTTCTTGTTTTGCAGTCATTGCTGACTCATTGACAGTAATGGCTCCAGCACAAACACTGTCCAAGGTGGAGGGCGACACGCTGCAGCTTACCTGTGAGGTGTCTCGGACCACAATGCAGCACACTCATTTGTCAGTAGGGTGGTATCTGCGGTCCCCAGAGGATGCCACGGCCCCACCTCAGGAGCTGGTCACCTTGTCAAGGGACTTTGTGCTGCGCTCCGGTGGACCATACAGGCAGAGGATGGCCGCAGGGGACCTCAGACTGGACAAAACCAGTGCCACAGCATATAGGCTGACTATTCATAAACTGCAGCCGGTGGACCAGGGCCTGCTGTACTGCCAAGCCACTGAGTGGATTCAGGACCCAGATGGCAACTGGTTCGCCATGACCCGCAAGCAGAGTGATAAAACTCAACTACGAATTCAGCCCACTGGTGAGTACAGGGTGGGAGAAGGTACAGACACTTTGAGTAAATGGTAGGAGGAGTATGAGTCTACTCTTACGTCCCCCCCTGTCCTTATGACAGACTGAGACACACACATGTGGGCCGGCTTTCTCTGATTACTGATCAGTATCTTGCACTAAGCTCATTAGTTCGCTAAAAACGGCTTAGCTAAACCTCCAAAGACCCCCCCCACTTTTGTATTTGTGTCTGTTTGATGAGTAATATTACAAGCAGATCCAAGAATAATTTCCCCAGCTATAAACAGAGTGGGTGTTTGCTACAGGAGTCTTATGGCTTCCACATGTACAGAGCCATCTCCCCTGGCAACGAGTGGCCGAGAGACTAAAAGACTTAAATGGAAGTTTCAGTCATTGCTGAGGTGACACCCCTTTTTCCAACAGTTGTACCATTCTAGTCGTGGTTTAGTGCATTAGTGAGACAAACCATAGCAGTTTAATTTTAGTTGCTAAGGAAGCACATTGTATAATGGAGAGGAAGCAGGGGCGGCAGGAAGACGTGGGGTCAAGTAAGAAACCAGGAGTGCGTGATAGAGTATGTGGGAGAAACAAAGAGTATGTTGGGATGGAAGATAGAGGACTAGCTCTATATGATAATGATCTAATAAACTGTCAGTGTCTAGGCTTGATGGGCCACAAACAAAGACAGTTTAATGGCCTTGCACAGACTCCCTTTCAGAAGTACATAACCTCCCAGCTGACTCGACCCCATCACACCCCTCCCAGACAGACTGAGCTGTATTTGCCATATGATAAAAAAAAAAAAAAAAAAAAAGAATCTCTTGTTTGCTTCCAAGAAAGGGCCATGGAGATGGGTGATAAACTGCTTTGACATTAGCTCAATTACCAAAGCAGCACGCAGTGGCGAGTGTCTCATACCAGTAAATCACTTCAAAGTAGAATCGTATTCTCTTTCTCCATTAAGCATCAGATTCACTCTGGACCAATACAGCTTGATGGTGCTCCAGATAGTGCTGGGTAGATGAGAAGGCGAATGGGAACTCAGATGTAAAGCAGGTTTGTCAGATGACTTCCTGCTACTTTAGGGAGGAGACAAAAGGCACAAAGAGCTCCACTTGCTGCACCCTTCGTCACTCTCTGTCTTCCCTGTAATCTATAATGGATGGAAATGTTGTTGCATGACAAAGAGAATACAGCAGTTGTGCTGCTGGGTGGCTATGGGTGTGAGTTCCCCAACTTGAGTGTGTGCATGAATTAGGTTTGTTTTCTTTTTGTGCGCTGACGTATTGCTGATTATTGGGCGCAGAACTTTCATACCTTTTGGCTAAACATAATGTGTATTTGATGTTGCACCTGTCCATATGAATATTTGAAAGGACGTGAGAGAGAATGAGAGAAAATCAGGAAAGGAGAGTGAGCAGCTTCTCCATTAGGCTCCTATTATAAAAGATGGAGTGGATCTGGAGACAGCCCCATCACTCGCTAATCACCCACAGCCGGCCTTAGAGAAAGGAGCCAAAGACAGAATTCTAATGTACTTTCGCTCTCTGTTTTTACCACCTCTCTTTTCTTTCTTTCCTCCCTCCCGTCCTCCCTCGTTCCCTGCTCTCACATCACCTTTCATTTTTATGTCTCCTCGCCGCATCATTTTCTCCATCCCCCTCTTCCTCACTCTGCTCTTTCCGCTTACCACTTAGCTTTTTCTAATTGCCTCTAAACACTTACACATGCTGGACCTGTGAGACCGTCTTCATCCCATGTTTATGTATCCTCTCAGCTCAGTTCTTCCAGTAAGTATAGTCTTAATGAAGCTCCTTGCTGACTGGTGGCCAATTCTCCTCAAAGCAGGTCAAGGCTCTTTTGACTCTGCTCCTCTTCCTACACATTTTGTTAAATGCCATTATGCATTGTCTTTTTGTTATAATCCTGCTGCCTTGTTGTGGGAGCAGCAATCTTTTTTTTGTTTTAACATCTGTGGGCTGTTCTCCTCACTCCTATACTGTCTTGTTCATAAACACATATTTTCAGGGCTGCAAGTGGTGATTATTTTACTGTTGGGTAATCTGGTGATTATTTTTTAAAGTTTGATCAATTTGTTGCTTAGTGTAATTGAATGCCAAAAAAGGAAGAACAGTAATCCAAAACTAAAAGATATTGCATATCACAAAATGTAGAAAGACAGTACCGGTAGTTCTTCCAGTGAGGAGCCACAAAGTGTTAGTTGCACTTGTTTAATTCTGTCAGTTTTTCAACATCATTAATACTGCACAACACACTACGACTACATTTTAAGTCTGAACAAACAGGCACTTGCCTTTTGACATCTACATATGTAGCATAAGTGTATGGGTGCCGTTATTTTGTATACAGAATACTGTATGTGCGTTCATATTTGTATGTGTGTGTACACAATGCTCCCCCTCCCTCCATCAAATTTTCACTGCATAATGATCTCTATACCAACAGCAGGCTTTGAACTTTTCCACATGAGTGTGTTTCTCAGGAAGTCTGTTTAAAGTCTTTGTAATTACAGCTTGGGGCTACCACCTCACTGTGAAGCAAAGCAGCCGTCTCTGATACATACCGTGCTCATCATCTGGAAATTAATACAGCAAATAAAACTGAGCACGCAGGCATGCACGCACACATACAAACAAAACAACACAGGAACAGACAACAAGCGTAATTGTGAAAGCGGTAGCATGAGCAGTGTTTACTCTGTCTGTTCTGTCTTAGACCTAGCAGGAGGAAAAAGCACATGACTCTCTTTCAGACTGCTGAAGAGAATTTTAATTAGATGTGTTTTTTATTGCTGAGGTGAAACCAAGGGGGTAGAGAGCAGGGCTCTGTGAAAGATCAGCATTTTACCGGAGCGCTGCTCTATGTGACCTCAACCTTCTCTCTTTTCTTTTCTCTCTGTCTCACCTTTTTCACAGTTGTTAACGGTGTATTAGTCCCTTCTCACCCATCCCTAACCACCTACAATCGCGTCTCTACCACCAACCCTCTTAATCCTCCATCTCTCCCTTTCTTTCCCTGCTTTAGCATTCAGACTCAGCATCTCAGACTGTGGATGTGCAGAAAATGTAGAAGTGTTAAGAATTTTAATTGTACCCCACATTTAAAAATAAGTCTACTTTTTGACAGGAATAACTGGTTTAGTATGGATATGTTCCTGAAAAGATTTTCCTCAGATATCTTTCCCTTTTTGCTTGTTTGTTTACTACCATTAATGTACTGTGCCTTGTGTATAGTTTATAAAGCTTTCATAAAGGGATGTAAGCGTTCAGGTTTTCAAATATATTTATCTATTTTTCTTATTTCTGCTTCTGTTTTCCTTTCTCATCCCATCTCTTTCACTCAGATCGGGACTTCAGCATACAGGTGAGCACAGAGCGACGGTCCTTCACGGCCGGTGAGCCGCTGGAGCTTCGCTGCACCATTGAGGCCCAGAATGTGCCTGAGCGATTCTTCTTGGTGTCGTGGGTCTTCAGCAGCTCACCGGTGGCCGTGGTGGGCCCCAGTGCCGTACCTGTTCTAGGCCCCGATTACGTTGCCCGTGAGGCTGCAGGCCACATGACTGTGCGTAAAGAGAGCACCAACGTTCACCTGCTTAAGCTGCAGCACCTTCGCCCTGAAGATGCAGGGAAGTACATCTGCCGTGTTACGGAGCGGGAGAAGACACCCACCGGAGATTTCATCGACCGCAGCAAGAGGTCCCGCAATGTTCAAATCACAGTCCAGCCGCTCAGTGAGTAGTAATCTGTCTGCATAGCCACTGGCTTAGTTATGGTGTCCTTAGTTGTCAGTTTTACTAAGAATGATGAGCTTTTCATAATAACAGTGTTATCTTTGTACAGGCAGTGTGTAATGCTGTACTGGGCTCCTCTCCTCTCCTCTCTCACACACACACACTTTTCATTCTCTTCCTCTCTCTTTCGAAGATTGCCTACAACAGATAGCCACACAGCCTCTATTGTTAGCTGTGAGTAAGAGGACAAATTACAATGCCGCTCTTATTCCTGATGTATTTTCTGTTTGAGTGGATTGCTAAGGATTGGTAATGCAGCATTATGGTCCTAGCCATTTCCTTGGCTTAGCTGGGGAGGGGGGTGTGGGGAGGAGGGGTGTACACTATAGAGGGATAATGGAGAGCAGAAGAGTCCAGACTCAAGAAGCCTGAGCTAACAGCCATGAAATGAAAGCATGGAGAAAGAAAAGAAGCAGAGAAAGGCGTCTAGCTCTCCAGGGCCCTCTAAGTGACTCCCGAGGCAAAAATTAATGTGTTCTGCTGGGGCAAACCCCTTCAGCTGGTTTAAGGAAGGCTGCCTGGCGGGGTTGCTTCAGGTTTTCATCTGATTGATTTACAGTTGGGCTTTTCTTCCGGTCACTGAGACTTTATCTTTCTTGGTTGCAGCAGGTCAGACCAGCAGCTCTACCAGGTCAGATCATTTGCTTCAACCTAACTGCTCCTCTGTACATCCTGTATCTCTTGGGACCGGAACAGTGTGTGTGTAGCCAGCTGCTGCCAGCATAATAAAGCGTAATAACTGCAGGGTAATATCTGTTCTCAAGCAGCAAACGCTACCTTATCCTGACCGCACTGCACCCCCTGCTAAATCAGCCCAAAACAATGGCCCTAAGCCTGCAGCAGTCCCCAGGGAACCTCTCTGTGTAGGAGGTTTTGTTTTTTCAAACAAAGACCCTAATGGCCTATAAAGGATGTTTATGGGGTTTACACTGGATAATAGCCATGGTTAGTGGATCGGAGCTTCCATGAAACACAGCAGTGGGGGTCAGGAAGCGCGTATTTCTTCCAGAAATGTCCTTACACATGCCTGCTTTCCCTCACCTGCACACAGCGAATTTCAAGATGTGCTTCATCACTTTAATTGGGGAATTGGGTGAGAGAAAGTAATATGGTGTGACAGGGGTTAAAGTTGATGAGTCAGAGGCAGACAAAGGTGACAGCAGAGGAAAAGCAGACGTAAACACTCCTGACAAACCGGTGTTGATGGATGAGTTTACCTCTGTGATGGGAAAAGGAGAGAGAGCTTACTTGCTCCCTGAATCTCCATCATACAGACAGAGAGGACATGGGCAAGGGTAGGAAAGAAGAGGGTTTTCTCTAAAATGATGAAAAAAATACTTATATGTTTCAATATACACAGGAAAGAATTATGTATAATAAGATATGCACCTTGTAAAAATGGGTAAGAAAGAGGAATGCAAAGCTAGACATTTTAGGTGAAAAGGACACCCACATGAAATCAGTGTATAACCAGTCCTCTCAAATCCTGAAATTGATAGAATACGAAACTATGTTCTTAGCCACTGGAAAAAACGATGAGACTGTAAAAATGGAAAACAGACAGGAAAAGGATGAAGGCTTTCCCCTTTGTTCATTTGAGTGTGATAGAAGTAAGAAGTGACTTTATTCCCTATTCACAGAGAACTCATGCTTGTTAGCAGGGCGGGTGAACTGAGAGAAGGGCAGTCAAGCTTGGCCAGTGGGGGAGAAAAAGGAGAACCCTTTAGCCATACCCCCCCAAGAGACAGAGGGGTCACTCCCTGCAGGCCTACAGTGCTTTAGGGTCAACCAGAGCTCCATGATGTTTGATGGACATTGACGTGATGAGAGTCAAGATAAAGCAGAAAATCAGAGCAGAAGAGCCAGTAAAGTCTTTTATCCTCCTCTTCCTCTGAAGTGCAGCTGAGGAGTGTGATCTGAGCCGTCTTTCCTGTGCCCGTGAGGACTCGGTCAACAAGCTCCACAGAGCTGAGAGAAAGAATCTGAACCCACACACAAACCCACTATGGCTTTTTCACTGGCTGTTACTCTGATGTGCCCCATGCCAGTTACAAAACCACACTATCATCCTCTTACATGCACGCTTACATACACATGCATAGCAGTTGCAGAGGATTGTGTTATACTCCAAGGAATCGACTCAGCAATTTGTTTTTTTGCCTCCAGCCTTTTGTACTCTCTGAATGCTTTGACATAGAAAGTGTGATTCTTATGTCTGGTTTGAGAATGAATTTTGAGTACTTCCCTTCACCTGTGGTAATACTGAATATCTTGTTCTCATGCTCACCTCTGTGTCTCTTTCCCTTGTCTTTATCTCCCAGAGAGCAACATCACAGTGTTATTATCCAGTAACTCCTCAGAGGTCTTAGAGGGCGAGGTGATCCAGCTGACCTGCTCAGTCCACTCCACTACAGGCCCCCTATCTGTTGTCTGGCAGTGGATAGACAAGGAGGCAACTGGGAGTCCTCAGGAGGTAGCTTCTGTGGATCGGGACGGCACTGTATGGCACAGCCCCACCTACAGAGAGCGTTCCAGCTATGGTGACATTCGTGTGGAGAAGACTCGCAGTGACACATTTACCCTGTCCCTGTACAACTCCTTACCTGGGGATGAGGGACAGTACTTATGTATAGCGACCGAGTGGCTTCAGAAAGGTACCGAACTTGAGTCACATTGGGAGAAGATCGGAGAGGAATCGGCTACCAAGATAGTCACCGTCAAGACTGTTGGTACGTTATTATAACTTAATTTAAGTGTAATTTTTCTGTGAGCAGATGAAAGACACTGAACACTCACTAGCGTCTGGATGTATTACACTCTAAACATTTATTGTATCAAGCTCATGAGAGCAGAGATCGTTCCATACAGGAGATTGATCCAGGCTTATATGCAGAATTGATTACATATCACAGATGTATAAACTAAATATTTAAACCTCAGCTGAACTTTTGCTTGTTGACCATAGCAGTGATTTTTTTTTTTTTCTTTTCTTTCATGCTGCAATTTTACGCCTTTTTTTGATGCCGCTTTCAGGTTCACTGTTTAATCTGAGTGTTTTCTCTTCTATTACAAGGTCAGAGGAGATGCCTCTAGAGCAGAGGTGGGGTGCTTTACTAGGTCAAAAGGCCATGACACAATCACAGTGATTTTACCTGTGGTGTTGCTTGTCAGTTTAGAAATTCTCTTTAGAGTCCAGCTCAGCTTGAAACAACTGATTGATTTCTGTATTTGTGTAGTTAAAACATATTAAGTTAATGATTATTCCCCGGATTTATCTGACAAAGATTACCAACAGTGAACCATAATGTAGTAATAAGATCAAAGAAGTGCTCTTCTTAAAAAAATATACTTGAAAATGGTGTCCCATTGAGCACTTTTCAGATTCTCACAATCAGGCATTAGTCCAGTAATCTTCTGTCGGCACTCTGCAGGGAAAAGATATTTGCAGCTTTGCATGTCATATCGTATTAGCATATTAAAACCTGCATTCTGTACTGCCACAAATGGTACCGTGGATTTAACTAAATGAAAAGTGACCACCTCTCTCCTTCATTTGCTGCAGTGGTCACAGTTCATCGACTTCTAAAATATCTTGCTCATTGTCAAACTGCCCGTCCCTAGAATTACCTCAATATAGTGGCTATTTCCAGACTTGTATGTAAACATTGTTCTGGTGTAGTGGGTGTATCTAGACACATGTACACCAAATCAAACAGGAACATACGGTTTTTGATTTGTTAAAGACTGATGAATGGCTCAGGCAGAACATGCAGTCTACATAGTATGATATGCCATAGATTATTCATGCGTAGCCGCAGGGAAGGAGCTATTACGAAACATACTCTCACACACACATTCACACCACCTGCCAGACGTCAAGAGCAGTGTTTTTGTGACACCCATCACACACATGCGCACACACACATACACACATATGGATTAGTCAGAATTATTAGAATGGAAATGCAGCGGCAATGTGTTTCACAGTCTGTGGGTCTTCTCTGTCAGTGCTGAGTTAAGCTGAACATCTTCGGTACAGGCTGAGGAAGCCACTGGAGCGGAGCAACGAGGAGCTGGCAGGCCAGGAGCACTGGGCTAAAAAACGCACACATATACACAGAGCCAAAGGATTAACTCCCTGCAGCAGCACACGGCGATGCTGCAGAGAGGAGATGTCAGTTTTTAAGTGGCCATTTGTTAAGTTCGGGCAACAACAGAAAACATTAGTTTAAGGAACAAGGGACGCATTATGCAAATAAGGGAAAAGATGGCAGAAGCTGCTTGTCTTTCCAAAGTTACACTCCTCGACCACTTCCTCTTCTTCTCCTCCATGCTCGTTGATCAGAGGATTTTTCTAAATGTGCACTGTTGTGTGACGGTCATTGTGTGTGTTTTACCCTCAGATTTGTTTTGGTCCTTGGTTTTCTCACTTTAACTTCCAAATGCCTCTTTATTGGACCTAAACCTGACATGCAGATAGAGCCAATGTTTTTTTTTTTTTCCTGTTTCAACTTCTTCCCACTATTCTTGGCTCACTTCTTTAGTTCTTGCACTGTTATAAATAAAAGAAAACTCATCTGCTATAGTTGGCTTCTCAGTTCGGCTGCCCATGGATTGTTTATTTACATTGTCCTGTCCTTTTTCTGAACCATTCTAAAGCTCAAGATGCTGTATGTAAACGCATTGTCTTAGTTTGGTACATGATGGCTTTCCACCTTAATGGACCCCATCTGCCTGCTGACAAGACCTGGAGAGGAACGAGTGAAATGTCCTTTGGGAACCTTATTTTTTGTTCTTGCTATGGTGGAGATAAAGGTGCTCCATAAAAAGTTTTCTTTTCTTGGCTTAAGGGGCCCTTTAGGGGCCTGGGGTGGCAACTGTGTATTAGTCAGAAGCCTATAGAGTGTACACAAACACATACACATACCAGTGTATAACTTTTTTCTATTGTGCATGAAACAAATGCATTCATTTATTATTTATTCACTGAAACACAAAGACAGAGTTATATGGGAAAATGGATTTGCGTGAAATCCTCTGTTTTTGTCTCAGACGCCATAGACAGTGAGGCAAATGGATGGATGGACGGACAGACGGATGGATGGAGGGATGGAAGAGGGGCACAGGGAGATGAGAGATAGAGTAAGAAAAGAGAGTTATTGTCTATTAGAGAATTATGGCTCCAGGCGGCTGTCCTAGCAGCAGCCAAGTCTGGACAGAAAGCCATTGATTACACACCCTGAAGGACACTGGGGATGATGGCTGTCAGAGCAAGAGAGAGGGTGAGGGACACAGAGAAAGTGACAGGAATGTTGACAAGAACTGAATGGCGGAATCTGCAACGTCTCAAGGAAATGAATTACCAGATGTTGCAAAAATCAGACTTCATCAAGAGCGTCCCATTCCACCTGCCCCTTTGTTGTTTTAATATGTCTGCTTCATACTCAATCATTCACTTTTACTGAAATGCCCCAAAATAGATGCAGCAGGGAAAGGTTATTATTAGGGCCATGGAGAAAAGGGATTTTTCTTAATCTACTCTGTCTAGTCTCTCTTTCTTGTCTTCTATGCTTCCCAGTGTAGGTGTATCTTGGCAATAATGTATGCAGTTGGGTGAACATTTTTAGCTTAATGAGGATAGTTTAGACTTGGCAAGCTGTTGGGCGTAGATCGAACATCGGTGCTTAGAGGAAATCTCTCCCTTGGGTTTTCTTTGTTGCTTCACCATTAATTTTGAGGTGCACTCACACATAGTCAAGTACACGAACTCATGCTCATTCACAATCAAGAGGTAGTACATACATATGAATGCAGATACATGCACATGCTAAGCCCAATAGCTGCTTTAGGGTGCTTTCATTTTGGTCATTCAGCTGGAGGAGAGCTATAATGGAGATTACAGAGCGACAGTATATCAAATGGGCCCTGTGCACTTTCAGTAAATGCTGTCTGTAACAGGGGGATTTGTTTCTCTGTCACTTATCCAGACTATTACTCTTCCATTTACTATTTATTTACTATAATATTTTATATGCAATCAGGTAATGTTCTTGATCAAATACTGTACAGTGTATTTGAAGCATTTGAAAAAAAAAAAAACAAGCCAGGGGGGGAAAAAACATTAGGATCTTTTATTTAAAAATATATTCCAATACAAGTCAGAGTTCTACCTGAAAAATCTCAAAGTAAAAACATAGTAGTAAGAAATAACTGTACTCAAAGTATTAAATGTACTGATTTGTGTATCTCTATATACGGCTCATATACAGTGTTTGTTGTACAGCAGCATATTACTGTTGTAGATTCTGCAGGTAGAGCCAGTTTGATCTACTTTATATGTACTACTATACTTTATACCCAGTGACATTAGAAAGTCTGAGGCCTCATCACATGATTAATAGGAGTGGAAAGTGAAAAGAGAGGGAAAACAACAATCATCTAAAGTTGGGCTTTTGCTCTGATCTTTAAGTTTTGTTGCGATATTGAATAATTTCAGTTTCCCTTGAAACTAAACTATTTGAGAATTTAAGAAGGAAAAATCACTTCTTGGTCGAGCTGTGAATGACTCAGATGTCTCAAATGTAAGCCCAACCAGTCATTCCTCTTTGTGAGACGTCAGATGGTTGAAAGCCCCATGTTTTACATTTATTTTAAAAGCATATCGTATTTGTCATTGTGTAAAATCTTTTTCTGAAAAGAAATGTGTTGCCAAAGCTGACAGTATCTGCCACAGAGATGTAGTGATGTGAAATTGTATTTTCTTTCATCCACTGGTCATAATATACTTGTAACCTATAGTGCATATATCATTTTAATATTTCGTCTTATCTCCTATCATTCAGAGTCCTCCTTTGTGGTATCGGCATCATCCAGGACACCATCCATAACATTTGGAGACTCCTTTGACCTCCTGTGCTTGGTAAAGCCCCGCCACAATCCTCGTGTGCCCACCTCTGTCACTTGGCGCTTCAAGCCATCTAGTTCAGAAACTGACGACGAAGGTCAGGGAGAGTTCAAAGACCTGGTGACTTTCACACGCGAGGGCACGCTGCAGTGGGGAGAGCAGTTACTTGGACTGGGCACACGCACCACAGTGGATCGATCCCATTCCAACACAAACTTCCGTCTGTCAGTGACACGGGCAGGGCGTCGCGAGGCGGGAAAGTACCAATGCACGGCTGTCCTGTGGAGGAAGAACTACGACAACAGCTGGAGCAGAGTAGCCAACCGCACTTCCAACCTGCTTGGCATCAGTGTCTTGCAGCCAGGTAAAATTGCACGGCCTCTTGACTGCTTGCCAGGCAGACACATTTAACTAGAGTGGACACAGACCAGTGCACAAACAGGGATAAACACAGATCCAAATGCACACTCTTGCACTACACATGGACCAAATTCGGCAGAGCTTAGAGGATTTTCTGCCTCCTCTAATTGCTCTTAGTCTCTGGTTTAGCCACTAATTGGAGTGTGTATGGACATGTGTGCTTGAGCGTGTGTCTGTGTGTGCATGGCAGGGTGGAGTCTCCTAATGGAGTGGAGTGAATAGATTGCTAAATATCCCACAGGAAGAGAAAACTAAGTGAAAAAGGTAAGGGAAGCCAAGGTCTGAGACAGAGAAAGCGAGAAAGCGTGATAAAGAGAGTGAGCTGGCTGTCCTTGAACCTGTTTCCTCAGTGGAGGCATTAAACTGTCTACACCACCCTCATTGGCCCTCTGTGCCCCACACAAACAGCGCACACAGAAAAAAACAAAAAAAAAAACACATTCAGACTCAGCCCAATTAGTGGTTCAACACAAACAACAAACATATACAGACACACAAATACACACTGGCCCAATTTAGGCCAGTCTGGTATACCTCAGCACCAAGATAGTCAGGAGAAACTGTCTCTGCCAATACTCATCCTGTTGGTAAAAACACTTAACTCATATCCCTGGTTATTAGCAGTCCAGCAAAATATTGTGCTACATCAAGGGTTTGATCTCAAGGGAGGGAGGAGACTGTGCTCAACGGAAATCACATCTAGATGAATCTGGGGCCATTAATTATTATAATTATCACCGTATTATATTTTTTAATGAATGTTTGGTAAGTGTTTATATGATTTAAATGTTTATGTGGAATCAAAAAACCCTATCTGCACCACACATGCCGCAGAATGGCAGTGTATAGTGTATATGCCGGTGTAGTGTGTAGTCTCCTTAATTCACAAAGGAGAAGAAGAAGTCCAGTGCCTTGTATATTTTAAAGGGACAGTGCACCTCGGTTGTTTGGTTAGTGTTTTTCATTATCATATAGTAAAGGATAGTTTGACCTGGTTTCTTCCCCTTTCACTCGGCAGCACAAATCAGAATAAACACCTAAAAGTAATGATTTGACTTTTGTTGTGACAGTGACTGATATTAACTTACCAACTGGCTCACACAAGAGGGGAAGCCACACACAGAAATACCAATCAGAAGTAATTTATTTACTTAAATCAAATAATAGGATGTGGAGGTAGGAGAGAAATCAGTCATGTTAGCAGGGTGCGGATTAATGAAAATATGGTGTGATCCATGCAAACAAAACCAAGAAAAGACAATGTGGATAAAGGCCAGTCTGAGGTTACATTCGCACTGCAGGTCTTAGTGTTCAATTCAGATTTTTTTTTTTTTGCTGAAGTCCCTTTTTTTCATTCACATTATAATGCATCTACCATCAGACTCCTGTATGAATAGTCTATGGCCCTGAAGTGACACATGCAGCACACTGTGCTTATGGAAGAAAATATGGAAATTGCCAGGTTCCGTCTCTCATGAAATGCAACATGACCGTTCAGACTGAAATTGCATTTCAAAACATCAGATATGTTTTTGACGTAAGACCACATATAAAAGTGACCTGGGTCTGATTTGAAAAAAAATGAGCTTTGTGATGTTCAGACTGTCAGATGTGGTTTACATATGGGGAGAAAGTCAGCTTGAGGCCACTTTTGCCTGCAGTGTGAAGGTACCCCAAGTGAGAGAGAGAGTTAAACATACAAGAATGGAAGTGTTTTATGTGTTTTAGTTCCTTCTGTAAAAGGCCAGCCCACATAGGCAGGTAAAGGCAGATGACCCTCCCACTCCACAAACCAGGCCACACCATATCTGCAAGACAGGCAACACAATAATATAGAGCAGACACATGGAGAGGAAGGGGTCCTCACAATTGATATCAATAAACTTTGTTGGTTGTATCCTCCAGCCTGATTATAAATTTGATAAATATTGCTAGATGTAGACGTGCTAATTTGCATTGTGTCATTGATGTCATTGCATATGTGTTCTTACATATTTAAAAATCTGCATTTTGGAAAAAAAAAATCAAATAGTCATTTTGAACAAAGTAGTATGTGTTTACCAGTCAAGTACATAGTATACTATATATAAACTATACTTCCTCCCACTCTTTTTCGAATGTGCAAATGAAGTCTTACTTTTTTCATGTATATGACACATTACACACACATTAGTTTAGTTCAGTTATTTTATTTCATTCATAAAATGAAAAAAAGACACAGACAAACAATATCTGCTTTTACATGTCAGTAAAATGACCACATTATGAATGACGAGTAGAAAGAACAATCTTATATTTTTTCCCCTCTTTAGCAAAATACTTACTTAGAAACATGTGTTGTCTTTATTTTGCAAAGAGCTGAAAACTACCCAAAAAGTCACTCGATTTATCACTTATTTTGGGGAAAGCAAACACTAGGGAAGCCTTAAAAGTTGCCAAATCTAGCAAGAAATTTGCTAAGTTGGCACCACTAGTAGGCAGAGGATAAGTCCCATCAATTATACATCATCCAAAACGTTCTGCATGTAATGTTCTCCTTGTGTCCATGACTGTGAAGAGTAACTCCTCTATTGCGCTGCTGTATTGAGGTGAGGCTAAGTAAGATGCTTGTATTGAGTTCGGAGACTGTTGCGATCAATAACGCTTTCAAAGGGAGCCTGTGTAATGTAGTCACATATACAGTATAGTCCTTCATTCTCTGCTTCTATTGATTCTGATACACACGCAGATACAAACAGATGTAAACAGACACACACACACATACATACAAAGTAACACCACTGCACAGATATGCGTTTTACTTGCTCAACTGACTGTGCTCTGACCTTAACCATTCGTGCAGAACAGACAGCATCCCTAGGCCCTTCAGCAGTCATTTAGAAATCGACTTATCATCTCGAATGCTCATTTGCCTTCCCCCTTGCACATTTAACTTTGTTTTTTATTTACCAAACGAAATATAAGGACACACACACTGATATTTAGCTGGGTAATAAATACCACATCCACCCTTCTCTCTCTTCTCTACAAGTATGTCCATGACAAACTGATGAGTTACCTTGGTAATGCCATCAGTAACCATGACGATGTGATCATTCGACGTATGAAAGCCAATCAGTAACCTTAACACTGAGATAACTTTGCATGTAAGGGCACTATCTCCTGGGGGGGAGGGCAGTTGAGGGATTTCTTTATCTCACTGGCGGCTGAGGCACAGCTCAGTCATGGTCATGCTGTGTTCCTCTCCTCCACTTCTTTTGGTTGTGCAGTCAGACCTTCATTTAGACGATGATTCATTTGTCAGAATGTAGGACGTCTCTCTCTCTCTCTCTCTCTCTCTCTCTCTCTCTCTCTCTCTCTCTCTCTCTCTCTCTCTCTCTCTCTCTCTCT
>JAPQRP010000016.1:23889090-23929597 GCA_037367295.1 Apogon hyalosoma | reverse complement strand
TCTCTCTCTCTCTCTCTCTCTCTCTCTCTCTCTCTCTCTCTCTCTCTCTCTCTCTCTCTCTCTCTCTCTCTATCTCTATCTCTATCCATCTTTCTCTATGCCTCATACCTCTCCTCCCCATCTGGTTTTTGCTTTCCATTTTCCTAAATGTTAACCACTCCTGGCTAAATGAGTGGCTGGCATTTGCAGTTTCTTTCTCAAAGAAGTAGGATAAAGGGGAGTGTGTGTAATGAGGTGTGAGCAAACACAGCATCTCACCAGATACATAATTGAGAGACTTTAAATCATGCTTTCAGAGGTACCTGCTCAATATGCATGAGCTGCCTCACCAGTATTGTGTGTGCATACACTATACATGTGTGCACGCTTAGGCTCTTGCATGAATGAGCCTGCAACAATGTTTCTTGTGATATGCCTATGTGAGCTTTCGTATGCTTACTTTGCATATGTACAGAGGCCCACCTCGACTTTTGCACCCAACATAAGTCAGAGCTGTTTCTCTGAGCTTTCTGTTGCTCCATTACACCATCATCTTGAATACATACAGAAGATGCGTGTGAATGCCAAACATAAGAAGAGTTCCAAATGCGCAGTGACACTCCTCATTAAATTATTGTAGGACTTCAAAAGCAGAGAGTGAAAATTAACATCAGAAATAGCACTCTTGATCCACTGTCTATGCTTCAGCACAAGTTGGAAGAAGATAAAAGCTGGACCAAACCCACTCAGAAGCAGTCAGCTGGTCAACATGACCATTCATCAACTTAGTGATATGTCTGTCGCCCAGCCCAGGCCTGTTTCCTGTTCCATTCCACATTAACAGCACACCGCCTGTGTTCACGTCCCCAGGGCCATATCAGAAAAGTTCACCACCATATTTGCATACACACATAGGATATTTTTGTTTATTCTAATGGCAACTTTGTGTAGCAGTTGGACTCAAATTATCCACCACAGGCTATGTAGAGAAAACCACTGCGCACACTGGAGCACAATCATGCTCATTTACACATGCTTGCAGGCCATGCATACACACTAAGGGGTTACCTCCCAGAGCCAAAGTGTAATTATCTCATAGTAGAGCAGGGCTCAATATTAGCCTTCACAGCAGAAGACTTCCACAAACACAAACGTAAGCACACTATACAGTTCCACATACAGTGCTAGTGATATTACATTTCACCTGATTGAGTTTTCTCTTTGTTTCTTTCTGAAATGCAATAATGCCAAACACATGTTCAGCATGGCAGATCACCAGGGAAGCCTCAGTCTCTACAACACAATCTCATATCATCTACTCATAAACCAAGATACACATACACACACAAATTCACTCTTCATCTCCCTATTACACACCAAAAACACGCAAAACTAATTATGCTGAATCTTCCCTAATGGAACTGGAGTTTAGATTAATGATGGTTTTGGGAGTTCAATACATTTTTCTCATCATTTGAGTGTGTGCATGTGCACATTAGTGCTTGTGTGTCTGGCATTAGGAGGGGGATATTAAGACCGTCTGGTTATTGGCTGAGCTAGAAGGATGATTGAGATGATGGAGAGAGGGAGGGTTGTCCCACTTAGAGTTTCTCCTCATTTCTCCTCACACACCTACGTTTGCTTGGCTACCTTTCACTTACACGATCAAACACCACAGCTCAGGAACGGGAGCCTTTTTTTCCTTATTTCTATCCTCTGCTCTTGTTTTCGACTCATGTGGTCCTGCTTTGAGTTAGAGAATTTATTCCTCCTACTTTATCCTGTCCTGCCTTGTACACTGTCTCTGTCTCTCCCACTTCTTTTAGGTATCTTCCCATTTAATATGGGCTGGCACTAGCAGATGGTGCGTGTGTTCATTTTTCATGCCAATGAAGTACTTGCCACCCGGCTATTATTGATAGTGCTGGTGTCATTGTGGTTATTGGAGGTTCCCGCTTATCAGGGCATGGATAGAAGCTGTCTGTCTTCATTAAGCCCTGACCGATCACTCTCATGTTATCCTTTTTAGCTGCTGTTCTATCTGTGTCCCTCTGCATTTTGTCCACCCCCCTCCTCCCTCCCATAAGTCTCCTTTAATGTCTTCTTTCCCCTTCACTCTCACTTAGCTGCATGTTTCCCTCCACATTCACCCCCAGCCTCTTTCTCACTCTTGTGATTTTTCAATATTTTATAATTCCCTGCTTCTCCCTCCTCCTTCTCCTCCTCATAATTCTCTCCATTATGTTTACATTTTTCTTCAAATAGCTTCTTCTACATTGTCAGTTTTTCATGAATAATAAGGAAATGGCAGCTGTGCTTGTTTGCACACAACAGCAGCTTTATCACTGTGGTATTGTTGGTAACATCGTTGTAAATCTTTTCTGTGCCATGTTTTCAGCTGCAGCTGAGTTTGGGTTTGCCCATTAGTTCAGTATTTCACCTGTGGCGGTACTCTGGTATGGCCTGCCTTTATTCCTTCAATGCACAACATGCCTCATATCTGTACTTATACATACTGCATGTTGCATGTGCAAATAACAAAAATTGCACTCAGTGTCTGTCGCTTGAACACCAGGTCATAATGGGTGATAAATGAACAGCCTTTGAGGGGTGCGCTGAAACAGAAAATAATTTCATAAAAGGTTTTTGATTAATCACGCCTGTTTCCGACATTCAAGGTCAGACTCTTTCCCGGGGTCTTCTTCCTCACCAGAGCACGCCCTTAGACTCTGTCAAATCCAATCGAATCCAGGCCTCATTTCCTCGTTCAGACCAATCTGCAGACACAATGAGATTCTCTGTTGTTTCTCTCCATCGCTCTTAAGTACCTGTGTGTGCACACATGCACACATGAGCTTCTGCATCGTGCTGCTGCTATAATTGAAGTCGTAACTCAGAGCCAGCTACAGTGCTGCCTCTCCCAATGTAAATCAGTGGCTAATAGTAGGAGCAAAGCAAGAGAGGCTCAGCAGTGCCGCCTTCTGAATACACACTAATACACACACAATTCTCTTGCCTGCACTAACTGAATGGCTGCCGTTCTCTGTGGCTTAATGAGCATAATGTGTTTTATGCTTATCAGCAGAGCCCTGTCAAAGACACATTCACATGCACACGAGCCTACAGCTCAATCTGATACATCTTTGTGCACTCCCCTGAAGCCTGCTTGCTTCTTTTTGAGCCATTAATCTCCCAGAGTTCCTCTGCCCTGACCCCTGTCTCACCCCCCTTCATGTACATCCTCTTTCTCATTCAGCCATCAGCCTCTTCCAGCTTTTCCATCTGAGAGACTGTGCAGGGAAGTCGGTGGATCTGTGTTTTTGTACCAGCGGTGAAGATCAGAAGTCATATGAGGTGGAGGTGTGTGTCTGTGTGGGGCTGTCTGGGTGCGTTCAAGGCTGTCGTTATGTGCACAAATCCCCATAATTAGCCTCCTTAATGATATTGTAAGAGGAGTTGGAAAGGGGAGGGATGAGAAGTGGTAATATCCCTGTGACACAATGGGATCACAGATACATCACCATCATTAGCATAGAAATTAGTCTTTCATTTTGGCAGAGGAGTGGCTTTTCTATCAGGGGAACCCCATCCCTCAGTGCCTTCCTCCTCACCGTCTGCTTGGATATATACCCTCCTTGTGCGACAGAGGTCCAGATAGACCAGAGGGACATCATCTATGCACACTTGTGTTTGATATGAACAGCAAGCCAAAGTGAGCTGTTCTGCAGGGGATGAGGGCGTGTCTAAACCCACAGTCTTGACATGCTTGGGGTCCTGGCTGTGGATTAGCCCTGGGTTGTGCTAATGCTAATGCTAAAGGCGGAGCAGGCAGCCATTAAGACTATAAGTCCTCTGGAGTGGAGCTGGAAAGACTGCCTGCTGCTTTCCAAAATCCCCTCAGGAGCATGTTCTCACTTTCTGTCTTTTACATCTCTCTCATCTTCTCCAGGCGCCCTCCCTCCTTCCCTCTTACTCCTCTGCTCTGTGTTGGTAGGTGCTTGTGAATATCTGTTCAGTTTGGGGATATATCCCTTAACTATCCTACTTTTCTCTCATCCTGTCATCTTTAAAAAATCTCATCCCTCGCCCTCTGTCTGCCTCTTTGCTTTTATTCATCCGTCTCATCTATTTATGTCTCTTTTTTTCCAGACTCTTGCCCACTTCTTTCTTTAACTAAGTGGAAACGTTACATCTGTGGCCCACTGGATGAGTTGTCAGCTCAGCGGTCATTAAGTACATATTAGACTATATTTAATAAGAGCCAAAGTGTTAGGCAGAAACCCAGCTCCTTGCACCTCATTTAGACCTCATTAATATTCATAAACCACAGGTAAGGACGCTGAATATTCATGTGAGTGTCAGATGATTAGACAGAATGTGATCAGGAGAGACACAGATCATGGTGACACAGTGTGAAAGAAAGAGGTGATGGTCCAAACAAAGGCTTTGATAAAGAAAGAGGTTATCATAGACAGGACACGTAACCCCTGACGTCTGGTCGATCTTGTATTGAAAGACTTCACCTCGAGCAGCAGCATAATAAAACATAGATGGAAAATAAATTGAATTTCCTTCACAGTCAAAGAATAAAGGATAACACTCTTTGATTTACAATCTCAGGCTGTACTCTCCTCCCCTGAACACTTGGCCAGGCACTTTCTGAGCTTCTTTGAAGTTGTCCTAAAATTTTGTTACAGGCATGTGTGTAAGCAGCGGTTAGTGTGCTTTGACGTGCCACGATAGCATCCTTAGCTGTACACTTCTCCTCCCCCCGGACTCAGAGATGTTTTCATCTGCTCTGCTGTTAGCTTCATAAACAAGAGTTGTGTGGTGCGGCTTTGGGGTTTAGGGTGCACTTTACTATCTTTCGTCTTTATCAAAACTGGGCTGCTGTTTTGTAGCCTTTGTGTACTCACCTCCACTGGTAAATAAAAAGAATAAGGACAGCTTTGTCTCAACTTTGCTGTTCATGTAGCTATTAAACGAGACAAATTGGGCACATATGGGAAGGGGATGTGACAAGGGTTCAATGAGCCAATTAGTGTTTGGATGTGTAGGTGTGTACTGCAGAGACTGTACATGCCCAAGCAAACTGCTGAAACACAACCCAGCAAAACTGAGAAAGCTGTGGAGTGAGAGTCACTGCCTGGATACAGCTCATATCATTGCATCTCTGTTCAGTCCAATAAAATATTTTCAAGCATTTTGTGAAGAAAGAGCCTGACTTTTAATTAAATTGTATTTAATCATGCCTGGTGATATAAACAAAAGGATCTGGCCTTGTTTAATTGAGTCTGCTCTCTCTTACTGTTAGATAAGCTCAGTAGGGCTCCTTCAGTATCTCAGCTTCACTGCATTGTTCATGGAGGCAGGGTTGCCCTGGAAACTACACAGGCAAGTGAAGTGTATGAGAGGTCAGGAAAAAATTTAGGTTTAAGGATAACTAGAAAATTATTATAAGCTCCTTGAGGAATAAAGTTATATATAAATGCACATTGACATATTTTAGTTCTATTTTGTACACCAAAAAACTGACCAAATCACAAAAAAAATGACAAACACGAGGCGATGACTGAGTGCATGCACTGTCATTAACAGAAACCAAGTTTGACTGACACATAAAGTAATGCAGAGCAGAGATTTAAAAAAAAAAAAAAAAAAAAAAACTGTTTCCAATTATGGATTTGTCATACTTTGTGGATGCACCCTTGAGGCTCATTAAAGAAAACAGAGTAGCAGAGAACATGCAATCACATTAAAAATTGGTATTGACAACCTTACTGGCACACAAAGAGGCAGAGCTACTCTTTCCGTTGAGGAAATACACTCACATCATGAGCAGCCTCATTAACAATATAATATTGAACTGGGTCTTTATGCTGAGTTTGTTCCCACAATGTATGAAAACCCACTGTCAATACCACGAACAAAAACAGTCCGCTCTGTGTGTGCAGCATTTATAATTTTTAGCCTGACGTCTCCTGCTCATGTCAGCGGATGACTGCAGTTTCTGTACAGGGAGAAACCACAGTCTCTGTGGGAGTGGACATGTGTCAGATGATGTGACAGTGGGGTCTGTGAAGTCACTATTTTCTTACAAAGATATTTCACAAGAGCAGGATTCTGGTGGGAGCTAAGGCTTTTAGATGGTTTAAAAAAGAGAAGCTGGCCTTTTTACCCATTGCTGTTCAATTTATTTGTCCTTCTGTCTCTGTTTAAGTAAGTGCTTAGTTATAATAACTTATAATTGCTGAGATGGTACCTAATAGGGCTTGAATAATTAGCCTATTTTAGCTTTGAAAAGCCATTTCTGTAAACACTGATGTACAGCAACAAGCTTTCAGCCCCCAGTTTTTCTCCTGGCTGAGGATTCGAACTTCAAATGAAAACAGCAGAGAATCGCTTTGTCCTGTGCCAATCCAATCCTGCATGGTTCCTCTTCAGGAGGTTCTGAGGTAATTCTCCTAAAAAAAAAATAAAAAAAAAAAAATATAAAAAAAAATGATTGCCAGGATTCTGCAGTGCTCGGCAGTAATTCCGGATGGGGAGATTGTCAGGCTTCCTACCAAGTCTCTAGTGGGGAGCGCGGCAATGATGATGACTAATTTGAGATGCCAGCTTGAAATGCCGTTGCACATCAGGGTGGTCTGGTAGCGCCTTGTGGTAAAATATCTTTTTGGATGCAACTAAATGTGTACCTACTGTACATATAATGCAAAAAAAGCACAATCTGACTGCAATCATTTTTGCATGCTTGCAAGTCTGTGGGTAAGGGTTACATTTTCTGGCCAGATGGTTGTGACCCTAGGCAGCCAGTCAGTCACAGCAAAGCTTAGCAAGAGCGAGGAGGGCATACTAAATTTCAAAAGCAGAAAGTTGTTTTAGAACATTGGTTTTACATTGGTATAAGTCAGTTTACAAAATATTCATATGCTTTTGATGGTTTACTAAATGAGGGCCACATATGTACATTCTTTACATTGCTTATTAGATATCCAAACATTTTGAGCTGATGGTTGCACTGTGTTACATTTAGAAAAAGAAATATTTCAGTCCTGAGCATTACAGGAGTATAACATTTTCCTGGGTTGATTATTTACACATATTCTCAGTTGTCATTTACATTACATTAGGAACACTTTTATGCATCTCATTATGGACACATTTAAAACATAGGTGTTGAAGACATGTTGGTTTTATTGATGATCTTACATAACCGAATTTGTGTCAAAGAAATGTAGCATGGCTAGAAGTTTATTTTACAGTTTTTACCCAGTACATTTTCCATGTGTTTACTGGTTGTCATTTCTGTTTACACATATCAAATGAAATGTTTTATTTAGACAGTTGCAGCAGATATTAGTTCTCAAATCCTGAAATGCTCTACGTGCTCCATTGTCATGCTGATATGCTGTAGACGACATCCTGCACAATGTCTGTTGCAGAGAGGAAAACAGGGAATTTGTTGGTAAATTGGGCAACTAATACCTCTTGAATCACTTGTTTGTCAGCTGTAGAAAGTAGAACCGAAAGGAAACAAAGGACTGAAGCTCAACATTTTACTGAACACGTTATTAATACTTGTTAATATTGTATGTGCTTTAATTGACTTTTATTTAGGGCTTTGATTGACTTTTATTTTTAGTAAATACAGAATGGCAAAAGCAGTAATAAAAAAAAAATGACATTATTTAAAAAAAAAAAAAAAAAAAAGATAACTGTACCAATGTCCCCTCAGCTGGGACTGGTATCATGTAGCATTGAACGTTATGTTTGCTAAACACAGGATAGCTTCATTTTTAGAGTCATTAAACCAGAAATAAATATACATGACATTTCTTAAAATCACTTAAAGCATTGACTCTTACAGCCATGTGCATTTCACTTGCACTCTGCCATTTAGTTCTGTGTAGTAATAAACTCACAGTACAATTATGAGCTAATTTACAGTTTTCAGTATCTGTACTTTTACCTGATATACTATGAAATCAATTAATTAATTTATAAATGATGAATCACAGAGCTGCCTCTCCAGCTCTCACCATCGTCTTCCCTCACATCATAAATCTATACTGACATGAGGGGGAAAAAAAAGAACATTTATTTATTATTTAACTGACTTATCGGACTCAGAATCATGTTTTTTTTCCAACTGTACTTTCACAGTCCTGTTTCTTGTTGTTTCTATGCTGGTTAGTGTGTTTGAAGAACACAATTTTCCCACTCCTCCTCAAGTAATTCCTCTAATTTACGTCATGTAACGTCAAATCTTGTAGGTCTCATTACTGGATAGATTTCCACACGCATCTGTTCATGTGTCTCAGCTTTTCTTGCATATTGGCTGTCAGGTGTGTATGCGTACGTGTGTGTTTTCTACATGCACGCTTTGTGTTGAACTAATCCTTCCCCCAAGCATTTGACAGTGGGGCTCTGGTCGCGGTCACACCTGATGTACCTGCAGCTAATCCTATCCCACAACCGATGTCACTGTAACCAATCCTGTCACAGCACTCGGGGCAGCCTCGGCTCCTTCCTGACATCTCAGTCACACCGTACTATCATCTCCTCCGCTCCTATTTGCTCTCCTTCCGTCCTTGCCTGACTTTATAAATGTTTCTTCTTCACTCTTTTCCAGGCAAACTGTCAGACCCCCTGCCCTGCTCTTGTCTTGTACCTCTCTTAACAATATCCCAGCCCTTTTTTTTTTTACTTTTACAACCCATTTCCCTCCTTCACCCCACTGTTCTGCATCTTATCTTACATTTTTCCCTTGATACCAACAGACCTCCCATTCTCTCATCTATGATTTACTTGACGCTTCCTCATCCTTCCTCATTTCCCCCCCTTTCTTTTTCCTTGTCACCTGCTGTACTCACCCACGCACCACTATCTTTCCCTGCCCCGCTGCCACCAGAAATAAACCCAGCTACAGGTCGTCTGTCACGAAAACAGAAATTGCATTGTGTACCTGTCACCAGTGCTCACATTTTCCTGCACCCAAAGGAATGATGGCCCCCTCTTTCTCTCTCCCTCCCTCTTGATCCCTGTGTCTCCTAATTCTTTGCAGAGAGTAAACTACGAGTGCAAAAGACCAACCAGTCTCAGGTGTACCTGGAGGACAGCCGTGTCAGGATCAATTGCTCCATCACCTCCCAGACCAGTCAAGACTCCCAGCATGCTGTGCTTTGGTACGTGAGGCGCGCATCGGGGTCAGAAGCCGACGAGCTGCTGCTGAGAATCGAGCGCTCCGGGGCCTTTGAGTACGGCGCCTATGCCGATGAGGAAAGGCTACGACGCCGGGTGCAGGCGGAGAGGCTCTCCCCCCGCCTCTACGTGCTGACCCTGAACAGAGCAGAAAGCAGCGACTCAGGGACGTACTACTGTCTGGTGGAGGAGTGGCTGAGTGACCCAGATGGGGCCTGGTATCGACTCTCCAGGGAATCCTCAGGCTTCACGCAGGTTTTGGTCAGACAGCCAGGTGAGCAAGGAGTCTGAGCTGCTGCAGTTTGCTTATGTGTTCCCAATACAGGGTAGAATTAGAACGCCAGCTATGAAATTTTCATCAGTTTTGATTTTTATTTAGTTTTTCAGTTCGGTTTTGATTTGACTTTACCTTCATGGGTGCACAAGTACGGTAGTTTTAGACGAGTGGAGAAACAGCCTGGTTTTGCTTAGTTTCTATTTAGCTTTAGTTTTGTGAGGAAAGCCTTGATTTACGGTGTCTGAGAAAGGTTAGTTGAAAGAATGTTTCCAAAACCATTGTCTATTTAAGGCTCCGTATTGTGCAAAGCTGTTTTATTCTTGTACATCATTAAGTGTTAACAATGGCAGAATAGGGAAAATTTAGACTGATGTTACCTGCAGTATAATCCACGCTAGTTTCTTTGGTATTTTTGTTTGTTTTTGTTTAGTTTGCTCTTCAAAAGTGTCATGTTCATTTTTATTTCAGTTAGTCTTTTTTCCACTTACCTTACTTTTTGTTAACTGTAATAACACTGCTGCAGTCGCTTTTGTTCTGTTCTAGAACAGTTAACGATCAACACTAACCCTCCTGAAAAACCCCCGTCCCGTCTCCTTCACTCCTGCTCAAGGCCGACTTGCTCTGATGGCCTTACACCTTTCAAGCAGAGTTCAGGTGGTGAAAAAACAGGCTGAGGTCATGCCAGCTGTCGTACATGATACCAGGGGGCGGAGCCTGTCGCAGATGAATAAACAAATCCTCTTGTCTCGAGGCCAAAACCTTCCAAACTGCTTCCAAGGCTGTAATGTTCCCATTTTCACCCAAACCATGACATTCTACCTCATGATTGTTATCTTGAAGTACCCGCCCTCTCAACCTTGACACGCCATTTTTTATGAATTTGTTGCACATCAGGTGAAGGTGACTTATATCAGGCATCTTTCAGAGGAATGTTTTGTTCTGATGCTTTATGTGTATAAAGCAGACTGGATGTAGATCAAATGGGAAGTAAATTATTATTTTTTTCCTGTAGTGAAGTTGACATTGGTTTAATAATTTATGGAGCTGCATCACATGTAAAATTTATTCATTTGTTATTTGATTTAGTCACAACTTTGGCTAAAAAACTAACGCAAGGCGGAAGCTCACCACAAGTTCCTCTTAAACATTTAATCAATAAGATATTTTTATTCACAGAGCATAGGCAGTTTGTTGATGTTTATTCTTGAAGATATGGTAATATCTGAAAAAATATACAGTATAGTCATCATGGATATTCATAAAGGTGCTAAGAATGCGTTTACCTAGGAAGTCAGCCAGAAATCTGCCTGTTGGGAGGGAAGATAGAGGGTGATCGGTGCCAACAATTTTTTCTCCTGCTGTCCTTTTTGCCTCTCGTTTTACTCTTAACAAGAAAACAGATCCAAAGTGAGACTGAGAGGAGCCCGAGCAAGCCAACTCTGCACTGACATTTTTTTACTGAAATGCAACTAGGTCACTGTACCACCCCTGAAGGTTTTTAGCATACCCGTACAGACAGACACTAGCCTCAAGGTAGGATCTAACCTTGCTGAAAAGCTGGAGGACTGGTGATAGCTGTGGGCAGCACCATGGGATACATTTCTTGTTCTTTTTTGGCATATTTTAAAGTTCCTGTGCCTGTCTGTATAATCAGCTGCTTTATTTGAAGCAGAATTGATGCTTTGACTAAATATGTTCATTATGTCTTATTTTAATCTCAGTTTAATCAGTTTTGTCAGTCCAAATCCCATAAATAATAGAAAGAGGAAAAATGCAAATCCTCAAAGTCCATTTCCCATGCACTAGGTTTTCTTAGATTAAGTGTTTTATTATTTCAGCTCCAGTTAAAATATATTTAAAATGTGACAGTTATAACTTGGAGTGAATATAGTGAATTACTTTTAATTGCATCAGTGCGTTTCATATTGCATTTCTGGCTCTATCCGTCTCCCTCATTCCCAACATTTTGAACTTTGCAGAAGTTCGACTGCAGGTGGAGGAGTTGGAGTCGAACGTTTCAGTGCCAGAGTCCGGTTCGATCCGACTGGGCTGCAGCATCCCTTCGCAGTCATCCCGAGACTCCCGCTTCTCTGTTTCCTGGTACGTCGAACACTCTGACGACGAGGATAGCGATGATCAACTGGGTGAAGAGGAGAGAGAACGGGAATGTGTGTTCTCCATTGGCCACGATGCAGTTTTTGGAAATGGCAACTGCAGCCCCAGGGAGGAGGCAGGGCCAAATTCTCGCTTGCAGTTTGAGAGAATGACTTCTGACCAGTACAGTCTGACGATCCAAGAGGCTCGGCCCACAGACGCAGGCCGGTACTACTGCCATGTGGAGGAGTGGCTGCTCAACCCCCGCAACGCATGGTACCGCCTGGCCACCAACAATTCTGGGTTCACGATCGTCAATGTACTACAACAAGGTGAGCTTTATCATCCAGATCCTTTTAGTGTCTTTAATGAGATGTAACTGTGAATAAAGCTGTACTTAAAGCTATAATATTACACTTAAAATTCATCAAACGGTTCTTCAAATGGTAATTAATTGCTTCTTTTATGACAGATTAATGAACCCGCACAGTTTCTATTGTATTATTTCCCAATCCTGATATGTCCTGTCTTTATGGAGCTTGTAGATAATGTGAATATGCTATCCCTATCTTGAGTGATGTGGCTTTCCTGGTCTTCTAAATTGGATTAAAGCTCAGTAAAACTCTAAGAAGTGAAAAAATATACATTTAAAGTGAAGGTGTGGAAAGTACCTAACTATATTAACTCATACTTACCATTTAATGTTACTTTATACTTATACTCCTCTACATTCAAAAGGCAAATATAGCCTAAGTAGTGCCTTAAATCTAATTTTATAATTATTAGATCTTAGCGGTCATTGAAGCTTTTTGTCAGAGTCAACCTCTTTAGTCCACATTTACTTAATACTTAATATTTGTACTTATCTGTTGGCAAACTAGACTATTTTAACACACTAATAATCACATCCTGCATAAAACCACCCTCTGTGTGGAACCAATTACACGGATCTACATTTTTTTGGAAATTATCTCCTTTAGTGATAAAATGTGCTAAATCCTGCATACTTTGATAAGGTGACTTAGAAAACAAATGACAAAAGTTCTGCTTGGCTGAGGTTTTCACAATAGATTGTATGAAAGAGTGTTATTAGTACTGTGCAAAACTCTTTGGCCACCTCTTGGTTTGTTGTTTTTTCAGGGTCGAAATAAATATGTGTATTTTTTTTTCGTTCTCTTTTCTTCAGATACAAGAACATACAGGAAATATGTGCACAGGTTAAAAAGACGCACAAAAGACTGAACTAAATGGATTCTAAAGGTTAAATTCACTATAAAGTGTGACCCTTGACCCCATGACTAGAAGCAGCACAAACAGTTAAAAACATCTGACGCGTGTTGAGTGAAACCTGGTATAAACATCACATTAAATACTACCTCTTTGGTTTATAGAAGTTGATTTTTGTCTGACACTTTTGTTTTAAATGCTGTACAAACTTTCCATGTATCCATATTATATCTAAATACAGAGACTGAGAAATGTAAATGTGTGGTCATTAGAATTTTATTAAACCAACAAACCTAATGTTGAACTAGGACTTTTGCACAGAACTGTATATAAGTTTATGTATATTTATAAGTCTTGCACTAGAAGCAATCTGACAAATGAATGTATTCTAATATGCAGACAGTGTTTTGAAGTAGAAGTTATAGCTCAGAGACAAGCATTTCTCTTTAATTTCTCTATCATTAATTCATCGAATTTCAAGTTTTGACCCAATACTATATAATGAAAAATACAGCCGGCTAGCTTTTGTTTATCCGAGACTCTAATTTGGTAAAGTTTCACTATTTCTATTCATGGTGCATTTTGATTCTAGACCAGTGTTATGTACTGGTACATTTATTATTTGATAGAGAAAAAGATGAAGTCTCTGATACCTTTAGACACATTGTCTGCTTTAATACATCAATTTTACAGCTTGATTTACTGTTTACTTAAGGTGAAGGACTATAGATAGTATAACAACCTTTTAAAATATAGCAAATTGTTACAAATTGAAATAGTGCTTTCAAACTTTTTTGGTGTCTGATGTTTTACAAAAATCAATGTGTTGTCAGTTCTTGTCAGCTCACATTTCAATGTCTGAGTTAGCACCTCAATCAAACAGATTTTTCTGTCTTAACTGCACAAATGGTTTCATTTCAGCAAATGTTCAAAGCATCCATCCAATCATCCAGTCATCAAAGATTAGAGAAAAAAGTCCAGAATTTAGTTTTTCTGTTTTTCCTCATCCACTGATGATGTGATGAATCCTCAGATGTGGTGTTCTGGTAAATAAAAATGGATGGGAAGTTGTTAAATCTAGTACCACCTCCAGCAGCCCAATCAATCAATCAATCAATCAAACTGTTTTTATATTGGAGAAATCAATGGGTGGGAGGCGCTTATTTGTAGTGTTATTCAGTGACATGAAAATATGGATAGAAACTTCAGAGAAATAACAGAAATGCAACAAAAATGTAAAATACAATAAGATTAAAACTGATAAAGCATCAAATTAAATAAAAAATACATTTGTATAAAACAATTACAAATAAAAGAAGGGTGACGTCTTCCATTTAATTCGTAAATGGCTAAAAGACTGGAGTGTAATGTTTAAAGAATGTGCTGTATTTGTCCTATGATTTGTAAAAGAAGATCTTTCAAAGGTGTGTAAAACATCAAGAAAAACCAAGCCATTTGAGCAGGTTGTACAAGGCTGTCTCTAGTGAAGTAGAGCTAAAAGGCTGTTATGCAGTATTAATATTTTATCAACCGTTTGATTAATAGCGTATGTAATTATATGTCAGTAAGAAGGACCAAACAACTGGTAACACTTTTATACTTTTTCAAACAGGACTTGAACTTGATTTGCTAGATTCTTTTGCTTAAAGGATGTCAATATCTCTTTCATCACTTTGCAGAACCCTAGTTTCATTTTTATTCTGTAAAAGATGTGTTATCTTCAGGATCTTGGAGAATAAGGTATTATGAAATATGAGTTATCTGTTGAGCTTGTGATTGTAACCTTGCTTTGTTTCTTCTCTGTCAACAGCTTCAACTGTACAGTCCGTCGTATGCTCCAACGACTCTCTGTTCTACTTTGTCTTCTTTTACCCCTTCCCTATCTTCGGCATCCTCCTCATCGCCGTGCTGTTAGTGCGCTACAAGAGTCGCAACAACAGCAAAAGTCAGGAAGGGAAGAATGGCGCCCCCCTCCTGTGGATTAAAGAACCTCACCTCAGTTACTCTCCCACCTGTCTGGACCCGCCCGCCCTCAGCCTTCACCCCGGCTCTGTTGACTAAACGTGGCTCTCGGCCCTGCCTCGTGCACATTGTGGATCCAGCCAACACAATGCCAGGGAGCACATCTGGACTCCACCTTCAGACCTTACTGTCGTTCACTGCTGTGTTGAATTAGTCAATCAGTTGATCAGTTTAACAATCCGAACCCTGGTGGCTACCTGTTTTCTGTTAACCGTGTGTGTGTGTGTCTCTGAGTGTGTGGGTGACTGCATCTGTGTGTGTCTGTACATGGGTGGAGTTGAATGGGTGTGCGACGTTAGCACGAGTAACAGAGTGAGAGAGTATCGAAGGTCAAGAGAGAATCATTAGCCTCTCATTTTTGTTTTCTGTGAAAGTTAATGTCATAGCTGCATTTTGATTATTATGACTGAATATTTGTCTATTTTTCCAACAAAACAAAACTGTGCACATGAGATCATTGGCCAAATGCGGGAAGAACATTCAAGAGAAGAAACTCTATACAACTCCGGCACTGAATGGATGCCAAAAAAGTCTCTGCACTGATCCAAGAGCAGTCACAGCCTGGCCCACTATGTTGGTTGCCATAGTGATGCTCTGTGCCCACTGACTCCATAGCTGATGACTTGGTTGCCAGCCTGCATAGAGACAAAGGCAAGGACACACAAGTCTGTGTCCTGAGTGAGGATGTGTGTATGTGTGCTGGCCCACCTGCCTCCACAATAAATTTGCCTTGGCAGACAGAAACAGGTCCTGGTGCGCCACTTAAACACTGCCAGACACTCTGGCCTTAGTGAGAGACTGCTCCGCTCTTCTCTTCTCCTCTCCAAAAACAGGACAGCGGGAGAAAGAGGGAGGTCTGCAGTGTTGGAGAATAAATGAACAGCTCTCTCCTGCTGAGGATATACATACTTTGACACGAGGGGATTTTTTCAGTGCCAAGACCTCCTTATTTCCATGTCGTCCTCAGCAACTAATGTTTTGAAAAGAAAAAAGTTGAATGGTCCAAAGGCAGATTGTAAATATGTCTGCTCACCTCCTGCTGTGGCTTTATGGGCCTTGTGGGCGAAAGGGCAATTTTTACACTCATTTTAAATCGATAGAATTGTCCTGCTTAAATCACACAGTGGGAATTATTGATTGAAATTAACTCCTTGCACATTTCATTAAGTTGCCCAGTGTGACCACTATGTCCTGTCTTTAAAAGATTTCAGAACCACAGAAGTTGCATATTAGTTTCAAAAGAAAAATGATGAGTTTAGAGCCACACTAAAGATTATTTATGTGTAGATGTCTAGTGAACCACTCTAAAAATGTTTTCTGCACATTATAACAACAAATTGAAGGAGGGAGGGAAATGATTAATTTTTGTGTTCATTATAAAGATTTTTTCTATTTATTGTTTTTTACTACTTTGCATAGCTTTGTAACGTTTTCTTTTTTTGCTTTGAAATTCTCAAAGAACTGTGCTGCTTGTGTTGCCAGGCAACTGCACCAAGCAGATTGTGTCAATAGCCTGTGTGTTGGCAATGTGGTAGATGTAGAAATGCTAGATTTGTCCTGCGCACTGCAGTCTGTAGCATTTCATACCAGATTGTCAAGTTCAGTCAGTGTAAAAACACTGTATATCTATAACTATAATGAAAATTACTGTGGCTTTGTGTGTATAATAGTTGAACAGACAAGTCACAAAAATGGATTCACTTAATGCATTTGCTTGAGTTGCGTTTATTTAGTGAAATGTGATGTAACACCTAGGTAGGATGTTTGATCAAAGACGGCTGAAACTGAACTGTTTAAAACGTCTTCTAATCATGGATTCTAGCTGAGGGCATCCTCATCTTTCCTGACGCAAGGCAGAAGGGTTGAAAATCTGTGTCGCCTCTCCTGGAATGCAACAGCCAGGAGAGGTGTGAAATCCTCCCGCCGATCTGGGCCTAACCCTTTCACTGCCAGACTGAACATGAAAACTCTTGAAACTTGACATTGTTGTCTCAATTGTGTCAACATGTATATTGCATGACAATATTGCAGGAGGAATTTTGATGTTTTGTAAACTTTGAACTCTTTGAGCATTGTGTTTGTGTGACAGAGCAGTGCCCAAACACCCCAACTTCCTGAGCCAAGAGTTAACACAAAGCCCAGTCCGTCATCATTTACAATATTCGACTGCCAATCCAGATGCCCCTTGAACCTGTGAAGTAGTTTCATGAGTGGGTGTTGTAAAGATTGTGTTTGATATTACTGTTCATATTTGTCTTTTTAATCCTTTGCTTTTATGCAGCACTACATTAAACAAATTTATGTCAAAAAATCAGAAGTACATAGCCGATACTGACACAACTCACAGAGTTCTGAGATTTCAATGTTCTTCACTGTTTTTCAAGCTGACTTGTTCATTTCAAGTAGACTACACTTATCACTAAATCAGAGAAGAGAAGTTAGGACTGTGATGCATGTGCAGCAAATTTAGCTCCAATTAAATCAGTGTATTCAAGGCTAAGACCAGTGTTAAACGTATATTCACAGGTTTTTTACCAGTTTTCCAAGGTATTTATGTTGGTAAATTAAGTTCAGGGGAGAATTTGTAGAGTATGCGCACTTAAAATCAACCAGATACTGGTGCCTAATAAAAATGGCAGTAGTCCATTATGAACAACCCTACCTAAATTTAGAGTATAACATGATGCCAAAAGTACTTGTGCCAAGGGTAACCTTATGGTACAGTGTAATACTCATTATGTCATGTTCAGTAATAAAAAATGCACCGTTTTAATGGCTGTTTGACATCCAAAACCCCAAATAATATACATTACATTTGCATCTTGTAATCTTGTCATTTTATGTGGAGCTCTCATTTTCTACAAGCATAATTGGGGATGCTTAACATAGACCATTTCAGATATTTTACTTCATTAAATACATGATAGTTTACAGTTTACAAAGTCTGACATGTCTGATAAACAGCCATTCTCTACTCATCGCTATATGTTGCAATGCTAACACCCCTGACAGATAAAACTCATAACTACAAGTGGGCTTTTCTTTTGTACTTCCAGACCTTTTTATCATCATAAAAAAGGAGCTGTGTGAAAGGTCTGACGAGATATGACAGTAATGGCAGCATATCATTTTGACTGGATTGCCTTTTATAAATCTTGAACATTCCCATAAATGCAGGTAAATGGTGCCACTTAACTGCTGCTTAAGTAGCAGTGTAAAACTCTTGTATGTCTTGTAAATCTAGACTTAATTCACTCAAAATTGAATTGTTTTTTTTATATTCTAGACTAGAGCCAGGAAGTGGAAGTCGAGGTGGTGGTGGTGTGTAATATCACAGCTCCACACCAGAGCTGTGCAGTCAAACTCTGGTGTTTTTGTAATAATAATAATAATAATAATAATAAAACCATGCATACCCACCTCCTTAAATTCCTCCAGGTATTATGACAGTGTTTTAGCTGCGTTTCAAGAGCTGCATGTGCTGGGTGTGTGCTGGCTCCAGATTTAGGTGTAAAATAGTTTGTAGTGATGTTTTCAGTTCAGCTGGTGATGCTTTATTTTAAGTGATGTATTTTTCTATGACCATGCTTTGTTTTTCTTTTGTTTTTTCTTTCAAATAGTTGCCATCGTGATCATTAAAAAGGCACTTTGCTATTGTCAGTTTATTGCAATAAAATACATCCAGTGGTAAATCCCTCCTTCCCTTCAAGCATTTTAGTATTTAAAGATAAATCAGTAAAAAAAACACTTCCAGTGCCCATGTTGACCATCTAGTCCTGTTCTAACCATGTATTCAAGGTTAATGCCCAGCAGGCAGCAGGGTCTTGTATAGTCAGTGTGGGATTTCGACCTCTGAGCTCCCAAACAGCATGAGGGTTTATTTACTCTGCATGTTCACTCGGCTCTGTGTGTGTGTGAGAGTGTGTGTGTGCTTATGAGTGCAGGGGAGAGTAGAAGGAGCAGGTCAGCATGTCAGGGGATAAGTGATGCTTAGAGGGCCTCCCACAAGTTAAATGGGCACTTTTTTGACAGCCTCAGCAAATCACATTTTACCATCCATAACTCATCTAATGCAGGACTTGCTCATTCTCTCTTTCTCTCTCTCACACACACACACCCACACATATGCATAACACCTAAGCAGTAAACTATAGTGTTCTGCCAGTCCATGCCATTCATAACTGTCTCTCTGACTCGTTCTGTTATGAATTCATCCTGACTCATACTGATGCACACACTCCCGATGAAGACGAGAACAAATGCTGCCACCCATTCCATAAATAAAAGTGGCACAAAAGAATAACGACATTCACTCTGAGGGAATGAATTGTTTGCATTTTGCTTGTGGAGCTACCTGAACGTTCTCCGGCCTATGTGATTCACGCAGGTGTCTCTGCAACAGCTTTTGTCAACTCTTGCCAAAAAAAAAAAAATAACTGTCTCAACTAAAGGAGCCCCATCACTGAGAGATCTGATGCAGATGATAGCATGCATACTGATATTGCAGATGTTATTGTCAGCTTTGTCACAACTTCACAGGAAGCAAAAACACTGAATCCTAACCCTTTGAGCACTCTCTCTCTGCCCCATTTTTGTTTTATTTTTTTTTTGGTTTTTTGCTGTGTTTTCCCCCTCTCTTTCTCTGTTTTCTTATGCGTACGCCATGTAAAGAAAGATCTGTTTTGCATAAAAGTAAGCAACGTTCAGAAATCCATAGTCCTCGCTGTGGGTGCAGACACCAGAGGGCAGACAGTACTTAATGATCCACAGCAACAGGGCAGAATTCAGACAAATAGATTATGATTTATTACCAGTCTGAGAGGACAGGACATGTCTTATCCTGATCTCGCTTTGGTGAGCTTATGAGCATAATCACAGAGATGAAAAATGAACCGAGATGGGTTCAGATCAGCAGCACAGACATGTTAAAATCAGCAGGGAATATTTGCTCATGCCGACAAAAACACGTTGCCTTGCTGAGATACAATGCTGGGTATCTGCAGTGTAAAAGCAGAACAGACAGGATGTTCTGCTCTTGAAGGTGAAGACACAAGTGAGGCATGAACTACAAAATTAGCAGCTTTTAAGTGAGAGTACAACTGGTCTGTTGAGGCTTGTGCACAGCTTGCTGCACTCACCTTCGTGAAATACCACATTGCTTTTTGGGGTATGATTTGCTAGTGATGTAAGTGTGAGTCAATAAGAACAGCGAGAAATCCTTTTTGTACACAGGCTATAACAGTTTCCCTCGGTATGGTTTAAGTTGAGTGGATACAAGTGAGTAATGTAAGTAGGAGAGCAGATGTACGACCTATACCGCTGAAAATGGTACTGCAATCTGCTTTTGATGTGTCAGCAGCAAAGCAATCTGTTGGGCAGTGTAAATTCTGCTGGACAAAATAATCTATAGTTGTTGAGAATCTGTTAGCTGGGCGATTTATTAGAAAAACGTTCGGGGTTTGTTAATAAATATCTTCAACTGTCAAACAAATACCAGGCGCAGACACACAAACACCCAGACATCTCCTGACACCCAAAAAACAAAAGCACTGACAGCCTCTTGTCATTCATTATGGATTAAAACACACACAAATTTCCAAACACATACATTTATACACTCAGTGGCATATTCTTTTCTCATCCATAATAGATTAACTCTAAAGTTGTTTGTGCCATGTCCACTGGCTCTGCCTAAGACGCAGTAAACTGATGCTATAAGGTTGCTACTAAGGCAACGTTCCCCAAGGAGTTTTCTGTTTAGTCTCTCTATTCTCTGGAGCCCCTTTGAAAGCCTGGAGTTTCAGATGTACAGCTAATTAACTGTTCCAGGCATTCATTGTTGTATTTGTTTTATTAAGAATTTAAATGAGTGTTTAATACCTGATGGGCAGATTGACCTTGCACAGTTTATCATTGCTTCGGAAAGGGCAGTTTGTCTTTGCAAAAACGCTGACCCGGAGCTTAGTAAAAGCACGTAGGACTTCAGAGGGAGTTAAATGGTTGGTTTAACAGAGGTAGCTAACATTTTCCCTTAAAATGGGGCAACATGAGCAGGTGAGGGAAAATCCTAAGAGAGTCTACGCCGACATCAGCTGTGCAGGCCTCCGTATTTTTAGATGATTTGTTTACAAAGTGAAGCAGTTATCATTCAAGCATATGATATTATGCAGAAGACCACCAGAAATATAGCTGAAAGGCTGAATGGAATCACTTTTATATCATAGATTAATTGGACATCTAAGCCATCAACAGCTACGTTTGACCTGCTGATGATAAAGGAAAGATACTTATAATTTATCATCTTGGAAACAAATGCACCAAATTTCCTTACTACTTTTCAAGGCTTTTTAAAAAATATTTATTATTAAAACCAACCATTTCCTGGTGGTACATGATAAAATGTCACCAATATGGACACACTGTCTGGCAGCCAAGGATGTCTGTATCAATTTTGTACCAATCCATCTAATCACTGTTGACATTTGGACCAAGTTGTGAACAGACGGATGCGGCCGTTTCTAGGGAAAGATGTGTCACTTTAAACAAAACCTGGCTATGATATATGATAGGTCTAAGAAGATGGAGTATTTTCATTTCCTTGAATCCATCCCAGCTGTCGAGCTGAGCTGAGGTTCTAAAAAAAAATACAATAGGAGCCAAAGAATAATTACAATCTGTAAGAAAAAAAAGGAGCTTACTGTAATGTAACTAGCAAAATACTATGCCTCTAGGCACTTGGCTCACTACTGTAGTAAACAAGAAATGGAATGAGAAGCAGCAGGGGCAAATGGTTATCCATCATATAGGTATATCCTGTACATTATAGTTGGTATTGCTGCAGGGAAAAGCAAAGAGATCGTTTATAATGTTATTCTAAGCAAGTTGTTTTTTTAATTGTTAATAAGACTGTACATGTTCAATCAGTTGAGGCCTTTATGCATAAGTAAAGTTGGTAACAACAGCGAGCTAATCAGCGTTGTGCATCTTGTTCTCCTGTGGGATGCCGAGTAATTATGAATGAGCAGGAACAGGCAAAGCTCGTTCACTAATGTGCCCTTAGTGGTGAAGATGAGGAGGAGAGCAGAAAGATATGATTCTGCTATAATGATCCCAGAGAGGGGGAGGGTGAGTCATGAAGAGGGGAAAAAAAGAATACGGTGGGGAATAGATGGAACAAAATTAACGGCAACAGAAAGTGCAAAAGAAGAAAAAAAAGAGCATGAAAACTATAGTCCCCTGGGATGAGCTGCTACTTCAAACAGTATCTTTGGATGAGATGCTGAATATTTGACAGCATATAATATACAAGGGTGATTCATCTCATGAAAAGTGTTAAGGATAATGGTGTGAGAAAGCTTGAGACCCTGGGGTAAGTTTCCAAATGTGGATTTTACACCTACTCAGACCAGGCGCAGCTACTCCCTGTGGTGGTGTCGGCCTGTGGAAGGACCTGCTGTGTGGAGACCTGGCTGCCTTGGCTGTGTGGTTGTTACACCCAGTGGTACTCTGTTGAAGTCTCCCGACCTTCAGCGGGGACTGAGACATTCCCTCGTGGCAGTGCACTGAACATCAAAAGCTTTACATGAAGCTGTCCACCTCATTTTTGTGTCATGAAATCTTTTCTGGATTTCCAATATCTGCCACCTTTCCCAGTGTGTGTGCGTGTGTATATAACCCACTGTGATACATGTGGGTGTCAAAACACGTGGCAGGCTCTCTGACGTCACTTTACCATCCCCCATTTATCTTTTACCATAGATGACACTACCTGTGGATGTGGTTGTCATGGCACCAGGGCAAGAAGTCTCATGAGTAACTTTGATGCATAAGTTAGGGCATATGTGTTTATTGTATGTATGATGAAAAAAAAATCTCCCACTGCACTTAACCCATAAAGACCCAGTGCTACTTTTGTGGCAGTTTCCAAATGAATTTTTCTCTATTTCTACCTTTCTTAACTGATTTAACGCCATTTTTTTTCCTCTGTATTTTGCATTTTTTGATGTAAATGATGCATTTCCTATATTTAGTTCACAGATCATGAAGATGTTAATGAAAACTCAGAGTAAATTCAAAGTTAATTATATCAAAACAAACAAAAATGAAGAAAAAGTTACTTTTTCAGCAAAAATATTGCTAACTGAATGTAAAAACAAGTGTGTCTACCCACTGTCATTGATCCAACTCCATGGATTTTAAAGGTGAATCAATGTTGTAGAAGATGACAACGTTTCCACGTTCACTTCAGAGCCTCTGAACGTCCAAATGGGTCATATCTGATGACCATGAAAACATGACAAACTGTATTTTACACCAATTATTTACATGAATTGATAGAATTAGTGGATCAACAGGTTTTAAACATTTTATATCATTAGATGGTTTGTGTCACCGGTGGCTGTTTGGGTCTTTACTGGGTTACTAATAACATAATAAACCAACAAATAAGGCCAAATAGTGTGTAATAATCTATAGTGAGTCACTGTCAATTCTGAAATGAGACTGGGTCATGCTTATAGAGTGTGGGTAGGTGCTGACTACTTGCTCACACTGGATTATGTTCCTGTCTTTTCATGGCAGCAGTGACACTGAGGTACAAAACGGCTGTCAGCATCTATTAGAGCAGAAATCGGTCACAAGAGATTTCCCTCATCATGTATAAATGCATACATTACACACAAACCTTTGTTCAATGCACACACACACTATTTTCCTCCATATAATGCAACGATTCCATGAGGAGGGGAAAACATCCTCTCTGTTGCTAACATTATTTGCCATTATATGTGACGTATAAATGAAAATACAGATTTCAGACATCAATATTTCAACAGGCTGTGAATTGCCCTGCAGACATATGCTGCATTATTGAGAAGGAGCTGCTTGAGTTTGAAGTGTGTCATGGATGACTCTTGTTGACAGGAGGAATTCTTTGAGCAGACAAGGAGATGAGAGATAAACTAGACGTATCTTTGGTCTTTTGAGTTGTCCACAGAAAACGGGCTACGCTTCACAGTCTGACTGAACATACGCAATATTGTATATAGACTACTGATGTGAAAAACACACCCTGCTCTCAAAATTGCATTTCTCGCTGATTTACTTCAAAGGTCAGCAGCAACACTCTCGAACCATATTCCCTTGACATAATACCACTTCACGGATATATGATCTCTGTTGATTTGGTCGTAAATGTATCTGAGAAGAAGGTACAGGTTTTAAACAATGGTGTAGGTGAGCTAATACGTAGTTCACAATCCATTTTCTTTGTAGAGAACCAGTGATTTTGTGGCCAATGCTCTGCTGAACTGTTGAACATGATGTTCACATCACTGGAGATTTATGTATTATACATTAAAGCACTGTTTCTAATCAGCTGTGTAAAACATTTGTTCATGCTTTCAAATATTGTTCACAATTTAATGATGTGATTTCCTACAGGAATAGAGGAATCCCGAAACTGTTGAGCTTTTTTGTCCAAATTCGCCCCCTAGTGTTCAAAATGGAAAGAGTCATCAATAAGTCAAACACATCCTTCATGCAAACTTTTTTTCTGCAGATGTCCTTTTACTTTTGTAGAAAAATATCTACACCATAACATAAAACATAAAAATTCATGCTTAAGATTACTGATGTATTACACAGAGTTTGTGTTATAAATAGGTTATGCATTTACTGATTATAATAAATTAAGTATATTCTAATGGAGGTCTATTTATTATGATTACTAAATACTGAATGCCTTCTTCAAACACACTGAGCAATAGCTGTACTGAGACAGCTCAAAGTAAAAAACAAAAAAAGCTTCCTGTAATATGACATTCCCCTATTTATAAGCTTGGTTGAGACACTACAACATTTAGCAGTTTGCTGTGTATTTATTGCATTCCTACCAACATGTTTTTCCAGTTTGGAACATTAAACCAAAGACATGGTTGAACTGCAAAGAAATATTTAATGCAAAAGAATCCCATTGAATCTTATAGTGTACAACACTTTTACTCAGTAGTTTGATGATGGTCCAGTTTGACAAAACATTAAGGAGCGGAAACCGATGTTATGAAACATGATTCAGAATGGCTGTGAAAATAGATTTACTACACACAGTGCTCCATTTTATTTCTATACTTAGTTTTACTTTGAAACTTACATTGTAAGTCAAAAACAATATTCAGGAATGTTAACTGGTGTGAAATCAGCATAACCTCAGCCACAGATTTCATCTGGTTGTTTCCAGACTGGGACTCGCTCTGACTTCAGAGAAGAGATTGTAGCAGGACATGACGAGGTTTACACCGTTTTGTAGCGGCCAAATGCAGCTTCACAGGTGATCTGTATATGGATATCCCCACAGAAGCCCCCCCCTTCTCTGACCATGTCCCTTGACCTATACCCCAGAAATGTCCATATTGTATCTGTTGAGTCTGTCCACTGGCTGCTGTGGTGTGGGAGGTAGAGACACCCTGGGGACTTCAACAAAGAGGACACCTCAGCGGTCAAGAGAACGTTTCTGGATTGCTTCAGCCACCACGGTACGTAGAAGAGCGATGACAGAACGAGGGTCGTCACTGCCTATGACAGCACTGCCTGACACAATCATGTTGGCTCCTGCCTGAAATAAATGTGAGAAAACACAATATAAGACACAGTCACAGACCAGCTGGAAATTCAATAAACACTTGAAGAGAAAGCTTTTGTATTTTTTTTTTTACCTCAGCACATTTGTGAATAGTGTCAGGTCCGACTCCTCCATCTACTTCAATGTCTAATGAAGGGAACTGACTTCTCAGCCAACTCACCTGATAAGACAAGAGACATGTTCTTAACCTCAAAATATAATTTTCACAACACAATTAGAAAATGTCAAAAAAGAAGAGAAAAAAAAAAATCACTGACAGTCTAAACTGATTCATTCCATAATTAAACCTGATTTCACATACAGCCATTCAAGGCAGTGAAACTATTTCTATTCATGCTCCAAACAACTTTTAATTAACATCTGACAAATTTTGAAACCTGTGCTAAAAAAAACACTGAAAGAGACAATGAGCAGATGTGAGAGAAGAAAGCAATGAAATGTTCCTATCTAAAATATTAGAAAATAAAACTACAGTAGACAAAAGTGTCATAATTGCAAAAAAGGCAAATCTTACTTTGTGACACTTAAATAACATTAATCTGTCATTTGTGTTTTATTGCTAAAATGACTGAAAATAATTCTGGTTTGCATGTGTCACAAAGGTTAACTAGCATATTATTGTCTCTTTAACTGTGATGACACCTTTATTGCATGAACTGCATTAGAACATGAAGAACAAATGTTCCCCAAAACATTTCCATTTAAGTTATTTCTTAAGTTCCCTTTTCTTCTCCTGTTATTACCTTAGAAGAGCATTATGCCACATCTGTATTCTGAATGGAAATAGTATGAGAGCACAGGGTTTTACAGTGACAAAGCAGCAAATCAGCACCAAAGATTTTGTGCTGAAGCTATTGTCTAGCAGCTATGTGGTCATGGAGTTTTAAGGGGTTTATAAAATTTGGCTAAAAACTACATTTTCATGTGATATTTTATTATTATCATTACAACACTGATTAAAAAAAACAAACAGGTTGTAGATTTCCACATTATAGCCACATGTTAGCAAAAAAAAAAAAGATGTTCAGGGTACTTCTTGGCATTTTTTAGCCATCAAAATAATAATCACAAAATTACAGTAAAAGGATCTAAACTACAATACAGTGCAACCATAAATGACAGAAGCACTTAAGGAATAGTTTTCAGCTTCCCTTTTTACTTGACATGAATACTTAACAACAATGCTTCAGAGTCATAGTGTGGCTCTTATGCCTGCCATAGAGAGATATAGTATCGCCTGATACCTCAGAAACTACAAAAGTGTGTGTAAAGCCATCCAGCTCTACAAGTGGATTTTATGATAAGTCTTTACCTTGGGCATCATGTCTTCCATGAACTTCTGTCCTCCAAAGCCAGGTTCAACAGTCATGACCAGAGCCATGTCGATCTGGTTAGCCCAGGGGGCAAGTTCCTCTACTGTAGTACCAGGCTTTATAGCCAAACCCACCTACAACACAGACGGGTTTGTTTGAAATGGTGCAAAGCGCAGTCATACAACTTATGCTTCTTTTTTACTTGTCACTTTTCTCACCTTCATGCCACTCTCTCGTATGTCCTTGATGAGACTTCCAGGGTTGGTGGTGGCCTCTAAGTGGAATGTGTACTGGTTGGCTCCAGCTGCAGCCATAGGCTTCACCCACTGTTCTGGGCGAGACACCATCATGTGCATGTCTGCAAAATATGAGCACACTGGGTCTCAGAAATGCCCTCCAGCTCATGACCAAACCATTCATGAGTCAATTACGAGAGTTAAGTGGATTAAAACTTATCTCGTCTCACCAAAGAAGGGATCCTGGCCTACTGATTTCCTGAGGCACTCCACCATGGGATGACCAAATGTAAGGTTGGGAACGAAATGCCTTTAAAGAGAAGCCACACATTTAATTAGCAGCTATAAACACACAACAATGAAACGTCTCCTAAATAACAACAGGCACCAAAGTGCTTTGTTAAGTTTTAAAAGACTGCATAAGGTGCAATTCACCCGCCTAGGGAAGAAACTTTGTGTAAATTAACCAAATGATAACATACTGTTATCATTTTTTAACTTCCTGCAAGCTAGCTTAGCTTGTTGATGCTAGTCAACTTAACCTCTGAACTTTAACTCGCTTTGCTACAAGTTAGCATGCTAATGTGTGCGCTGTTAAACTGACCCGTCCATAACGTCGAGGTGCAGGTAATCCGCTCCGCACTCCATCATCCGCACACACTCGCTGCCCAGACAGGACAGGTCGCTGCTCAGGATGGACGGACCGATCTTCGCACTGTAAGCCATGCTGTTACTACCGCTGCTACTGCCTGCATGCAGCCACACGGCTAACAACAAGTTAAGCTAGCAGTAAAGCTAATGACACTTCCGCCGGTAACATACAACATAAAACACAAAACAAATATTTATAGAGGTAGAAACGCTTGATACACATTATCCAGCGTTGGGAGTAATTAGCAACATTTTGTAGCATTACGAAATTAAATTCCAAAATAAATATTATTAGCCAAGAGGTAGGCACTAAATTCTAGGCTAATTATAGGCTAATGGTTAGAGTTAGCTACTGAGAAAATACGTAAAGCGTTAATAATGACAATATTGGTCATTATAACCTTTTGACATCTGATATAAACGTTTAACATCTGATAATATTCCTTACAGGAAAATAATCTAATAAAGATCCTCAATCATCATCATCTTAAAACAGCAGTAGTGTTGAGTCCTATTTTCAAATTTAGACTGCCTGGTTTAACTAAATAGATGTGTTTGAGACTTTTCTGCACTCTTTTAAACGCATGTTTGAAGAATAATCAGATTAAATCAGTTACGTTACTTCTTTAAAATGATTAAAGCTTGCATTTCAATTTGGCACTTTTATGACAATTTAAAACAGGTGAAACCGACTCATTTCTTTCCCTTCTTTCTTTAAGTCTTGACGTTTTATTTTAAAGACGTGTTTTCTGCATTTCCGGTTAGTCTAAGTGTTATGAGGTGTCTTTACACAAATAGCAAAAAAAAAAAAGGCTTCATACTTACGCCTTCAAAATAAGACCGGTTGCCTTTTCTTGACACTAGATGGCGGATTGCTCATGTGACTCTTCCACTGCTGTCTTCATTCTCTGTAGATTTACATTAAGTGGTTGGCGTGGCTTGAGGAGAACATAAGGATTGACTCCTAAAGCTTGCATCTCCAGCAAGAAAAAAGAAACAGTTGATGTTTGTAAAATATTGTCTTGTCCGGTTGTGGAAGAAGCATTGCATTCTCTGATATTTTGCTGTGAAATACGGACAGAGTTTTAATTTATTAAAGGTTGGGTTATTCTGTGGTTAAGTTTACTCACCTGGAACATGGATCACACTCGATCCAACATATTTCATTCTTTAAAACAGTTAATACTCAAATCCCAGACCAGTGGATGCTCTGAAGTGGGGCAAAGTTTGTGTTGTAAGTACCCTAAAGCTGAGTTAAACACTGGCTCATACTACAGGAGTATATACTTTTATTTAAGTACTTTCCCTGCCACAAAATGGAGGTTTTAGTTTTCAGAGTTACAGTTTCTACTTCTCATGTTTGTCACATTTATTTTCTTAGACATGCAGTCTGTTAATTTGGTTGGAGTCGTTGTCAGATCACTGTGTAACTTGTTGTGATTTATATAGAGCAGAGCAGAGGGCGGAGGTTTTAAAAAGCCTCTCTGCAGCTCTCTGTACAAAGAACCCCACTCATATACCCAGTTTGGCTAAACACAATCTGACATTTATGAGTTTACCTCGCATCTTGCATTACTGCAGCAGTGATGAAAACACTGGTGGCATAGCTTATTCCAGCAGACACCATCATGACATAAGCACCTTTTGAGGAGAGTTGAGGAGAACTTAAGTTGGCGTCATAGAAAGTTAGGGCTTCTAGAGTTTCTGAGGAGGGAAATAAAATAATGTATGTGTCAAAGCTGTAAGGGACTGAGTTTTATTGGTCTTTACTATAATGGTCCTTGGTACCTGCTATTAAAGGTTTGTTTGTGAGTCTTCACAGGAGTGTTCATGGAAGAGCAGAACAAACAAGACTAACTACAGCCCTTCAGTGGGGGAGGGAATAGTAAGATCTTAATCATGTAAAAGTAATCATAAAAATACAGTGTACAATACTCTGCATTCAAAACCTTACCAAAGTAAATCACAAAAGCATTAGCGTACTTAAAATACCAACAGTATAAGTGCAGAATAATAGATTTCAGATTAATAAACAGACTGGCCAAAAAAAAAAAAAAACTCTTGGAACCACCTTTAGCCTTGATACCACGATGCATTTACTATGGTGTTGTTTATACCATGCAGTGTTTATGCAGTGTCACAATTAATGTCACATCATTTCCACCCAGAATAAGATTATTTTTTGTGAAGGTCTTGTGTTGATGATGGGAGAGTCGGATCGCTCTGTAACGTCTTTTCCATCACATCCCAAAGATTCTCAACGGGGTTCAGGTCTGGCCTCTGAGGAGGCCGATCCATGTGTAAAAGTGATGTCTCATGCTCCTTTAACTATTTTTTCCCAATTTTAGCTTGATGAATCCTGGCATTGTCAAGTGTTTATAGTACTTAGCAAGTTTATGGTATTTGAAGAAATAAGAAGCTACTCACTGCATTACTTAGGGTTAAATAGCATTTTCTAGTTGAAACCTATTAATCATTGCAGCAATTATCCAAGAATCTTTCCTATTTACGTACTTAAATCCATAGTTAAGTCCTTCCTTCCACAACTCTGTCCTCTCAGTCTAAATCAAGACTAAATAAAAATATGGATGACCTGACGTTGCTGTGGAAAAAATAAGCTACTTTTCCAGGCTTCCATGTCGAAAGGCTGAGTAGCACAGTTGAGTCACATCTGACTGAATCTCATCAGTGACTGGTAATACCAACTGTTAGTCACCTATGATTAGCTGAAGTCTAATCTGCAGAGGGGGTCAACCCTTGTTTCTTAGATCACGTTAATTACAATATAATCACAGTTAATTTGGGAATTTTTGCTCAATGTTGCTAAAAACACAAAATGGAAAAAACTAGGGCAAATCTGGTTGTATTACACACATCTTCTTCACACATGCTTTAAATGACAGTTCATCTTCTTAGTTAAGACAGTTTGGACAATATTTTTAGCAAAATGAAAATTTAGGAGTGGTTAAATAGCCTCTCTCCAAGGGTGCAGCACTCTTGGCTGATATATTGTGGCACCCTGTTTGGAACATTTGTGTTTTGTCTTTAAGAGCGGTCATCCTTTTAGTTGACACTATGGCACATTCATCACCTTTACTGTAAACAGTGCCCATAATTTTAGTCAGCCTTAGGCTTCTGTTTACTGAAGGTTCCCATTAAAAACACCTTTTTTGGTTTAGTAGAGGAGAGAGAGCTCAGGAATGTGACTGCTTTTTAAGCATCACTTGCACTCGTTTCCAAGATGGTGTCCAGCTGTTCTCTTTATATTCTTTAAAGTCAGTTTAGAAACAAAATAACCAGCACATCACGGATGATATACATACTATGCAAGAAAAAGTTTGTTTTCAAAAAGCTAATGAGAATTAAAGTGCAAATTGTAAATAAAATCTCACATTTGCTCATTTTTTGCATGTTATCAAATGTTACCCTTCAAATACAGAGTGATATATTATATATAACGAAGCCAGTGTTGATGTGAAGCAGATTTAACAGCTTTGGATGAGGATAAAGGTTAAAACTTCACCTTTCCGTAATACTATCTCCTCTTATTTTATATCAGAGTGAAAGTAGGCCCCTCTACGGATTTAACAAGTGCAGTTATTAAAAATATGTGGATGATCAAGATCCTTAAGTGTGTATTTGTTGTACATAATTCACTTGTTCTTCTGTGTAAAATGGTTGTGTGATCCTAATGAGCTCACAGAAGATTTCTCGTTACGCAGTCCTGCATCTCAGTTATTTGCAAAGACAATTAAAAAATACATTTTTAGAGGCTCATTGGTGGGATTCTGAGCTGATGGTGATTAAAACTGAAGACTATTCAATTCCATTCCTGTTCTGCTCTGTCAGTTTATTTTCACATGTCTGAACTGGTGCCATTTTAAGTTCCAAATTGTTGAAATGCTGATGTCTTCAGTGAGTTTAAATATTTGTTTTTTCACCTCGGTGTTCCCATGCGGTCTCAGCACTTTTTCACAGAGTTTCACTTGATGGAGTCTGTGGAGGATTAGTTTTAGCCTAGATAATTAACAGCTCCACATAAATACAATTAAACTTACTCACCGATTTTTGGAGTTCATCATTTACTGACTATCATTTAATTATGTATTAAATCAATAGGAAAGTTGTAATTTTTTATTTTATTAGTATTATTATTATTATTATTTACAAAGCACCTTTTAAAAGCAGAGATACAAGGTACTGTACAATATAAACAATGAAGAAAAATTAGAGGTCACTCACTTCCATAGGGAAGCTGCTAAGATAAAATATCCTAAGAACAAGCTGACATGTTAATTGCTTATCTACAGGGGAAATGGCATGTTTATTCCTTATAGGAAAGAGGTACCGTGTGTGCTTTTAGTGCTCTTCAAAATGTACATTTGGATTTGCATGTAGCACTATGTGACCTGTGACCTTCAATAGGCTGGGTTTATTTGACCCTTAACCTCAGATACAGAAGGCAGGAACATGAACAGGGACAGTGCTGTGCTGTTTTTCCCATTTTCCGGTGCACTGCTTGATTATTAAAACCTTGGTTGGACTCCAAGCTTTTCATGTATTGTCTTGGTTAAAACCTTCCTCCTGCTTCCCTTCAGCAGTTGACTCTAGCCTCCTGTGCAAACAGATAGTGATTAAAAAGTGTCTTCTGATGGTCAGGAGGAGAGTGTTGTGCATGTGTCCTAGCTGCCTTTCCCTTCCGGCTCTTTATGTCATGGTCGCGGGGGTCCACGAATAGAAAAGGAAGGGTTGGGTGGGTGCTACCTCCCTTCACTATGTTAATGCTCCCAATCAAGTTTGTTTTCCTGTCAGGGGTTCATTGGGAGCATGTTTGTGTGGGCCCACAGTATAGATGCTCCACAGGGAAACTTTCATTGGGTCAGTATTTGATGGCAGGATATCCGTAAGGATGGAGGAGAGGGATTAAAAACGAGCACAGCAGGATTGTTTCAACATCCTGCAACTTTATGGGTCGACAAACTAGTAGTTCGAACAGTCAGGCATTTGTAAATGAGTGGGGACAAAAGATGCTAATAAGAGGAAAATGCCTATGCATCATCAGGTCTCAAGGACTCAAAATAGAGCTTTATTGTTTAAGGCACCTGCACTCACAGGGAACACAATAATGGCCAAAGCTTACTGTGGCTCTCAAACCCCATAATCATTAACCACATTAAACAGAGACTTTGGAACCAGGACATCTGTTGTCCTTAATGGTGCTGCTTGTCCTGTGACTGCAAACACAGAATTTAGTGGCATCCTTACATCAAACTGAAAGAGCTACATGAAAAGATTCAGAAGTGGTCTTTAACATATACAGTACATGTCAACCTTCTAAATGTCCAAATAGTGAACTAAAGTGAATTATCTCATGGTGGAAACTCTGACACAGTCCTAACTTATGTACTCCAACCACAGGACACTTCAGAGCATTGCATTTCAGTGGCTAACATGTAACTCTAATTGCCTGTGAAAAACCTCCCCTAGGGTGAAATTGACCCTTCCACTATGCAGCTGTAATGTAGTGCTTTATGTAAGATGATGTGTCACTTCAAAAGGCCAAAAAAATAGGACCACGGGGGCACTGGTGACATTTCAAAACGAGACTATAGAGTTATGAACGTAAGGATATTATTCAGAATGTTTCACTGGGCTTTAATGCTTGTAGCCCACTGAGCAGAGCCCACTGAACAAAGCTTACCTTCTGACTTCATAAAATGCTAATCCATCTGATTTAATCTTTAATATTCAAAGATTTGTTTTTAGATGCAGGGGCCTACTCAGAAAACGCAGCAGGGTTTAATATTTTCTCTCAACATGTGCTCTAAGAAAAAGAGTTGGTTTATGAAAATAGGGAATCCAATTCTTTTGAGATTGCTTTCAGCTCCTAGTGAAAAAGATTTTCATATTAAATGTGCTGTATTGAAAATATTTCCTTTCCCTCATGCCAGTAATCCTGTATTCGGCATCTTGTGCTTTGGGTCATGTTTTGCATAACTATAAGTAAGCCTAAATTTCTTTTTGCATTTAAGACACGTATGATACAGACCTATTTTTCCAGTCTGATAGAGCTAAAGGAAATTTGGCACAAATCTCACAGTAATAAAGTGTTGTCCAAACTCCTCAGAATGTAGCCTGGCCTGTTTCCATATACAGGCTGCTCTGTGAATCATGCTCATTTGCTCCTCTGCTGGGAAGAGTTTACTTGCTGGTAGTGCTAAGAATACAACGAGAATGTCAGCTGCTGAGGTTTACTCAGCTGTGAATAAAAAAAACAAAAAACAAAAAAAAAACCTGAATGGTAAAGGGACTCTTTGGCAATGAGCATACACAAGATGAATTTGCTGAGAAAAAAGACATATTCAACGTCACTATCATAAGGGCCAAGTGGGAGTATGAATCCTGACCCCATCTGGTGAATCCAACAGCTGTTGGACCAACTGTGGAGCATGTGGAAGAGTCCAGAAACATCTACAAATTCTCTAAAATCCTTGCCCAAAATAAAGAGCAGTTAAGGGATTATAACTAGCACAGTCCAGCTCAAGTCACTGGGATGGTTAGACACACATGCACAGATGCATGCATACATACGGGTAAAAACAAAACAGACACACATACTAACTCGTCCTGACATTCTCTCTTTCTCTTCCTGTCTGTGAAGTTAAATGGTCCTTTGACACGATTTGACCAAAATGACTCCTCAGGGAGAAGAGCAGTCATTTAACTTCTCTAACTGACTTCAAAGCTCAAAGAAAAACTGTAAAGAAAATAAAAAGGGAAAGGTTGGCGTTTGATAAAGTGTATTACCCATCACCTCGTGGTGTTTGCTGTCACATAAGAGCTACAATTTTCTGAAGTACTCTAGTGATCAACGCTAAAAGCTTCCTTTTCTTTCTATATAATAACTGAAAGGAAATGAAATCCATGCCAGCGCTGCTCTCGTCAGATCTCTTCAGCCGTGTGCGGTGAAAAATGTGAAAGCTGTTATCAGGAGCTCTGTGTGTCTCACTGTCTAATTAACCTTACAAAAAGAATATGTGGAAGTGAGAGCAGGAGGGTGATGGCTTACAGCCCTCTGGAGACTCGCTGACTTACAAGAGCACCTCAGCAAACCCTGGTTTTATTGAGGCAGCTTTCCTGTTATCGAAGTGTTTTAATTCAGCCTCTCAATTTCCTTTGAGGTTTTTTCTCTTCTTTTCGACTGCTCTCCCTGCTGCTGGTTGGCAGCACAAAAGGCCAATATTGACTTTACTTATGTGTTTTTGTTTGGCATGGGAATGCTTCAGGCTTTGCTGACCACTTTGAGTAGTTTACCAGAGGGGTCTGGAAGATGGCCAGCATCTATAGAGGCTAATAATGGATTGCACTATACTGCTCAGCTTGTCGGCTGAGAGCAAGAGCAATGGAAAGAATCAGCCATTTGTATACACCACTTTGATTTGGGGTATTTTATATTGGCACTGTAAGTGTATAAAAATTGTGCTATAGTTATAGTGTTCTCCAATTTGTACAAGACAAATAAAATAGTTTAATAGATGCCAGAGTTGAATAAAGCCTTTAACCTGCCTCTGCTGGTTTTATTGAATCCTGCAGAGTACATAGAGGCTTCGTAGATTAAGGTGACTGTGTTTTATCACCTCTGCCAAGAAACATCCTGTGGCACGGAGTGAGAAGAATAAAAAATATGCATCACAACCGAGGAGCAGGGATCAGCGGGCCTTCAGCCAAAAGGTTTCATGAGCTGTGGAGATATGATAGGGAGTAGTGCACCACATAGTAAACCACAAATCCTGACGAGCCTTGACAAATCTTTTCCCCACTTATGCAGAAAGTATTCGAGACAAATAGAAACACTGGCACTTCTGGTGGAGATCCACCCAGTAAAGAAGTTCAGCTATGTAACAAATCAGAGTTGTTTTTCAGGCTGTGACAGGGTGTTCCCTCGTTGGGTTATATAAGGTCTAGCACTGGAGAGAAAAAGCTGTTAGTGGTTCATTAGGGTGGATTTCCCTTGAGTGAGATAACCGGTCCTATAACTCATTAATTACACCAAACATGTTACTCTAAAATTAACTTTTATTTTTGCCACTTCAACTTTATCTATACAGTTTTTATTTCCAAGTAATATTTTAAATGGCCATCTGTGATTTGTGTTTCACTGTGAAAACAGTGAAAAATGTTTATATGCTTTTATTTATTACAGCGTTTAAATCAGACATTTGGCAAAAAGTGTAAATGTGACAGAGTGCAGTTTTTCTCAGCTTTAGGGAAATATATTTTGCAAAAATGCATGTTTTCTGTATTTCAGTCAGAAATGTGATGATACCAGTGATATCAAATTCATTTTGTTTTGGTGTTTGTACATGTATCAACATATTGCAAATCTTGCTGAGAGACCACCCACATTCTGTGACCGTCTTCAAAGAATACATGGCTGTACTAAACTTAAAGCAAACATTTACACTATTACACTGTCACAACAAGATACAGCTAAAAGCACACTCAGTCTGTGGATGTTCCCTTTCATAAAAGAATAAACTCGAGCAAGAATCAGTCACAGTCCTGCTTGAAATAACCTCAGGGGGTATCTTGCTTAGTATCTGTAGTTGTCATGACAGTCATGTAAATTTGACTTGTGCATTCCTGTGGTATTAAGACACTCTGGCAGGAATTTCCCCTGGCCCACTCGCCATGTATCCATGTATGTGTTTTGTGTTTTTTGTTTCTTTTTTTTTTTTTTTTCTGCAGTGTCCCTGCCCAGCTTCTGGAGGTGAGGGAAAGGTCAGTCTCACCAAATCTGGAATCTGAAAAACGGCTTTATTTTAGTCACGACATACTGAAAGCAAAAGATGTGTGAGTTTCTGTGAGTATCTCTCTCACAGTGAACTCTATATAAAATGCTTTATCTATTGTTATTTGATACAGAGGCATAATATAATATTCAACAAAGCCATAACAATGAAGGAAATTGAGAGCTGTTGCATGATTACAGTAGTGACCCTTGGGAGTATTGCTTTACTTGGTGACCCCTGACAAGAGAAATGTATGAATAAAATCTTTCAAATCGTAACAGAAAAACAAGAAGTGAGTCATGTCATCGTCCTAGCAACATCTCTATGCTCTATCTAGATTTTTCTGTGAGAAGTAGCTCATTGCCATCAGGGGCTAGTTCTCTTCTGACTAGAAGTGTCTCTGAGCTGCACTTTAAAGAGTGATCTGTGGGTAAAAGTAGAAAATAATCGACATCACCTTGACTCTATAAGGTTGTGTGAAATCTCCCACTAAGGTTTGACATTTTCAGTGATGGCAAAGTTGAACAGAGTGGACACATTGGCTGCAGGCGTGGGACGCTCAGTTTTCCTACTCAGTTATTCCTGAGTCGTAGCAATAGATATCATGTCCAGATGTTTTTGGCATGCTATAGTGGACACTGATAGTGGACACTGCCTATATGTCTGCTGCAAAAGGTTACACAACTGGGAAAATATTAATCATTTGATGAACATATAAGTCTTGAATCGTTAAATCAACAATAATGAACATTTTACAACATCTGATGTAATGTGAAAGGGGTTGATCCTCGAAAAAAGTAAAACAAAAATTGCAGACAGCTGGTTTCAGTAAAATGTTCTAAAACCCCACAATGCACCACCTGCTAAACACCAATGGACAAACAAAGAAAGGGAAAGCAAAAAGGTGACATATTTTCCTCAGTATGGTGACCAAATCCGAACTCAAAGGCCTCATCATGTCAAGAACACAATGTTTAATAAATTATAGTCTTACTCTGCGACTGCAAGATGTAGTAAAATGCTTTTATATGCTCACAATGTTATCATAAAAATTTAAAAGGTGCTACATATAGATTTATAAACTGTCAGCTCATTTGTGCTGCTCCCCAGTGATGTCCCACACCAGTTACTGCAGGTGAAAAGGTTTTAAGACAATGGTCCAGAGCTGTCAGCTGCCAAAAAACAGCAAATGTATTTCATATAGAGACTTGTCAGTGAGGCTTGCATGTCTGTAAGCAGTGTTATGGCTCTCCTTGGACTGAAGCAGTGTCCATTTACTTTATCCTTCAGTTTAGACTTCATCCTTCACCAGAGACCGGCTTGGATTTTATGCACCGTTCTGCTTCGATTTTACAAGTCAGTATTGTGTCCCAACAGGCTGACACTCTATCACCAACCCATGACACTGCTTTCATCACCGCAGCATTCAGATTAAGACTTTTATAGCTGCAAATGTGACGGCCTGGCTCAACACTGAATAACATCACAGAAAAATAATGTAACCAGGCAAAAATTTATCTGTGCACGTCACAAACAGAGGCGATTCTGAGATTAATTACTGCTGTTTGTAAAATCCTGATCCTCATATTTTCTCTGTTTAGAGCAATGCGTTTTCCTCAGCCACCACAGTATGGCAGGACCCTACAAACATCCTGACTATTACAGGTAAATGAAGTAATTTGGAAAAAAACACTTTAACCACAGTCGTGACTCATTTCTAAACTCAAACTGTCTGCCGCTGTCTCTACATTGAGCTGACTATGCAAAAGCACGCACGGAGGTACAATATTCTCCAAATGACTATTGTACAAACCCAAAAAAACAGAATGCAACGATTTACAAATCTCATAAACTCATATTTTAGTCCCAATAGAACATAAAAAAGGAAAATGAGAAAATGTACATGTGTTATAGGAGAAAAAATAAGATGATTTTGAATTTGATGGCAGCAACATGACTCCAAAAAGTTGTGATGGGAAACAAAAGCTGGAACAATTACAGACACCTAAAAGAAACAGCTGGAGGAACATAATTGGGTATAAAAAAGAGCATCTTAAAGAGGTGGAGTGTCTCAGGAGTGAAAATGGGCAGAGGTTCACCAATCTGCAAAAATAAATGGTCAGTGCTGGAACAATTTCAGAATCATGTTCTTCAACATCAATTCCAAACCCTTTGACTATCTCATCATCTGCAGTACATAATAAAATAACTTTCCAAGAATATAGAGGAATTTCTGCATAAAAGGCAAGATTGAAAAATCAAGAGCAGATGCCTGTGATCTTTTGGCCTTCAGTCAATGCGGCATTAAAACCATCACAATCTAGAAACATCAGTGTCCTGTCTGGGCCTAAGCTCAATTAAAATGGTCTGCAAAGTAGAAGACTGTTCTGAGGTCAGAAATCTGATTTTTTGGGTTGTTTTTTTTTTACCCATAATGACCCAAACAGCCACTGGTGACCAAAACCACCTACTTATCTAAGCTGTTTAATACCTAATCCTATCAGTACATGTAAATAATTGCAGTAAAATGCAGTTTGGCATCTTTTCATGGTCATCAGATGTGACCCATAGGGACGTTTGAAACGCCATAGTGAATATGGAATATAATAATGAACAACATTGATTCACCAGTAAAACCCATGGAGTTGGCTCAATGACAGTGGAAGGACACACTCAGTTTATGTTCACTTAATGATAGTGACTTTTTTCAGTAAAATCTATTTCTTTGGCTTTCTCTGCTTTTGATATAATAACCTTTGAATTTACTCTGAGCTTCAATGAGCATCTACATGATCAGTAAATTAAAAATGGGAAAATACATGATTTACACTGAAAAAACTCAAACTAAAGAGGACAATATTACAATAAATGGTGATATATCACTTAAGAAAGGTTAAAATATAGAGAAAAATTAAGTTAGGAACTGCCACAAAAGTGGGTCTGTGTGGGTTAAACATGGACGGTATGTCCTCTGTACTTAACAGGAAAGGGCCCATCCAGCTATTTATCACTCAGGTTCAAAATCCTGCATTTGTGTTGGTTCGGGGGTGCATTAGTGCCTATGGAATTTGCAGCTTACACATCTGGAAAGGTAACATAAACACTGAAAGGTAGATACAGGTTTTAGAACAACATATGCTCCCATCTGGATGACGTCTTTTTCAGGGAAGACCTTGACATGTTAAACCGAACACTGCGTCTACCACAACAGCATGGCTTTGTAGTAGAACAGCTTGCAGTCCAGACCTTTCACCAACTGAAAACATTTGGCATATCATGAAACAAAAAATTAAAAACTAAAGAAACTAGAACCATATATCAAACAAGAATGGGACAGCATTCATCTCCCAAAACTCCAGAGTGTCTCCTCAGCTTCCAGATGTGTATGGACTGTTGTTCAAAGAAGAAGAAATGCTACACATTGGTAAACATGGCCCTGTCCTGTTTGAAGTCTTAGTTTAGTTACATTTATTTTCTATGTTCTATTGTAAATAAAAGATGGGTTTATGATATTTGCAAATTTACAGTGTCCCAACTTTTGCAGAATTGGAATTGTATAGTCACAAATTTAGATAAAAGGCAGTATTAGGTTAGCACTCTCATGAAACAAAGCCGACTGTTTTACTTTCAGTGTGTAATCTTTAGTGGCCTCTGGAAGTGAAGTGGCTAGAACCAGCTGTATACCCCTCACCTCACACTCTTCCCTCACACTGTTTGTTTTGACATTCTGGGATTTTTAGTTGAGGATACCAACTTTAGTCCATACTCAAACATATAAGTGACGGTAATATACTGTAAGATAAAATGGTGTGGGAAAAAAAGAGGAAAAGTCCCTTGTATGATCGCACAACACTGTGAACCCACTCTCTGTAGATCAGTGTTTTTCAACTTTGGGGTCGCCTAGAATTCAAATGGGGTCGCCTGAAATTTCTAGTAATTGATAAAAATAATAATAATAATAAAAAAAAAGAAAAAAAACACATACTAATAAAAAACATATGGTGAGTTGAGAGAGACAATCACAATCCATAAAAGACATGACAAACTGAAGCTGAAACTGAAGCACTGCGGTA
>JAPQRP010000016.1:23866478-23884493 GCA_037367295.1 Apogon hyalosoma | reverse complement strand
GAATAGAATAGAATAGAATAGAATAGAATAGAATAGAATAGAATAGAATGCCCTTTATTGTCATTATACTGAATGTATGAAATTGGAGAGCTTCCCCTTTTTATTCATCACATAAAATATAATATGTGTTTATGTGACATACATTTATTCTAAAGTACCATTAGTAGTTAAAACATTATACTGTTAATATACACTTACATGAATAAGAATGTGCAACATATTTTTGGTTTTGACACATTGATATTATATGTATTTGTGGTTTGAGGAAATGTACAGTAGCAACATTTCATCCTGGTGAATAGATTGCATTGTTTTTGAGACTGGTTCTTTCTTGTTATTATGGTAAGAAGGACAATACGTTGAGTGCAATGAGTGCATACATTTAATCAGATAAGAAAGAAATTATGCTGGAGCTCTCCCATTTAAAAATTACGTTTCTAAACAATGAAATAGCTGCAGCTGTGACAATAAAACTGGTAATGGATACATGTGGTGACTCAAAACCGCTGGGGTGAAAAGGGGACAGAGGAGGACAAAACCTGTGTTCAGCTCCTGAAAATCTGTATCTCTATTCATACCTAAAGGCCAGAGGGAGAATATAATCCTTGGCATGTTTTCATTTAGGCAATTGTACAACTGAATGCTGAGATTTGGTGTCACACACACACATTGGGCGTGTCAACTCTCAGCTTCCACACCCAAACCACCTCACCCCCACCCGGAAACTACAGCTTCCTCCCCCCATTCATCTCACTCTAAGTTTTGTTTTATTTCTAAGGAGCTGTTTTACAAACTCATTTGTCAAGCCACACAAAAGTTTATTGAGCTCTGTGAAACCAAGCTTATGAAAACAGTGGCAAGGTGACTCCTTTTCAAAGAGGGGTTTCAGACGCTGCAGGATTTTAATGGTTGCAGAAGTTAACAGGAGCAAACCTCCGACACAAACAGACATTGACGTTTCACAAAGTTGGTCTGCAGTACACTGGCAACAATCAAATGCAGTTCATCTTGTTTTGTGCGGGCGTGTGTATGTCATGTTGAATTCCTTCCTATTGCAGCAGGGTGTACAATATGCCAAGTGGCTGAAATGAACTTCAACTTAAACAACTGCATGGAGAAAAAGCTGATTGATTTCCAAGGAGGCAGTGGAAGTTTCACTTCGCCGGTGTCTGTCTGGAGGGGCTGATGGGGTGTTACTGAGGATGATGATTACCTCTTCTTTAAGCCAAGACACTCTGCGGTGCTTGTTGAATGACATACGGACATTTATTTTCACCTCAGGGTGTGAATTATGTGTGTGTGTCATGGCAAGAGAAACTCCCTGTAAACTGATACCATAGTCTATCAGTCCTGCAATCCACAGAGGTAAAAAAATGAAGAGGGGAAGGAAAGAGACAGAGATGTTTTTCATTTCTCTTTAGTGACAGACAAACCTAAACACTGACACATCATCAGTGACAATAATTGCTGGAGTGCTATACAATGGAGTGTTTGTGATGAATAATGCTATAAATGGTAAAGGCAACTTTAAATCTAAACAAACCAGTGACGGTAGATGGTTTTGGGCAAACAGGAAAGACTAGTGTTTTTATTCTAAATGAACTGAGTTGAGTTTGGCAGGAAATATGACGTATAACTGTAGGTTTATCCTTATGACCCCGTAATGAAATGAGCAGGTGAGGGGAATAAATACATTAAATATATATTCATTCATTACACCTTTTTTTGTTTCTCCCATGAGTTGGGAATATTATTTTACATAAAATGTGTTCAAGAATTCAGGTGTTCTAATGATATATAATAATTTCCAGGTGATACAAAAAAAATTAATTTCAACATTCTGTGCACTCGGTGTACCTTTGCTTTCTGTGGTGAATGAGGGTGTGCTGGCATGTGCTCAAATGGTACATTCTTGGAATAGAAACATTCAGTGATTGTAATGAGAGTATCAGACTGCAGAAAAGTAGCTATTGTGTGTGTTGCACTCACTTGAGAAAGTTTATATTATGGTGTTATCTTGAATGTTGGTGTTGTTCATGACCAGATATTTCCTTGTCTAAGTTTCAAGAATCTTCCGAATGTGGCATGCCTTCCAAAAAAACAAAAAAGACAGACTGAGGAGTCCAGTGTGAGTTTATGGAGCTTATTAAACTGTGTTCTGGTGCAGTGACGTCATGTTGACTTGACTGGGACGCCCTGCTTTTGTCTGAGTAAACATGTTTTTTTTTTTCCCCTTGTGGAATGCCAGAGCCTGACCCTAGACAGGAACCGAGGAGGACATTTGTCTGCTCAAATATCATCACAGACAAAACATCATGTGCAGCCGAAAGTTGTTATTTTTTATCACTTCAGAGAAGTGCATAATTCCTACTTTCAATTTTAACACTACTACCTGTCAACTGAGATAAAACTGTTCTGTCATTTTCCCCCTAGGAGCCAAAATAAGGTATCATTACCTGCAGTTAACCTCAAAAGAATGTACATAAGTCATTCATTAACCCTTCATGAAAAAGGGGTGATTTGCGTGAATGAAATACTATGTATAACCATAACCCAAGTTCTAAAGTTGAAGCAGAAGCAAGATTTTTTAAGTGTAGTGTCGTGCTGCTCTTTGGGTTTTGATGTTCTCTTTTATCATCCATTTTCATTATCTATACTCTAGACCCATAAAATAACTATGAAAAGATAAGATTAGTTGAATAAATAACTGTCAGATATGAGTAACATGATACTTAAGAGTGCAATAATCTTCTGCCCAACACCAAACACATTACTGTGTGCTTACAGAATGCAAGACAGATATGTGTATAATAAAGCAGGCAAATGGTCTGTATGGATTGTGCACCTCCGTAAGCTGTAAAGCAGCTGCCTTCTCTTCTCTGACACGTCTCTGAAGTTTTACCATCTGCACTGACACAAGCGTGCGGCTGAGTTGATCTAGTGGAGGGGGGAACCTAAAGTTGCGCATCAGGCTCGGCTTTTAAAGCTGCCGGTACACACGATGAATGAGGTGATGTCTAAACACCGAATCTTTAGCATGAGCACGAATTGTGACATAAATCAACCCCACTAATATCAAGCCTTCAGTTCCATGTGTCTTGCCTATACAGTTACCCTTTTGAATCTGGAAAAGATTAAACTTACACACTCACAATAAGCCATGGGATGGGTTTGGAGGGGTTGAATATTATCAGGCATGAGGTGGTGGACAACATGAGACCACAGCGCAACCCATTATTGAAGACATGTGAGGTATTTTAGAAGACTGTTCAGATCTGTGTTTGGACAATAAATAAGAGTAGGAGGTGGAGTCCACAGGGCAACTAATCTTGTTTGATATTTCTGCCAAGCAATCCAACTGAATAAGTAGTTTTGTCTATGAGCACACAAACCAAATAATAGTGCATTCATATAGATATTCTTTGTTGTGATGATTTGATCAAATTCTTCAGGATGCTGTGTTTCGTCCCTCTGTCAGCCTGCCCCATTATTTACAGGTTTTCTGCCAAAATTAAACAAAAATATACAGCATGTCAGTCTAACATTATCTGCCCATGCAATTAGTTTGTATTTTTTGGCATGTATGTCTCTGTTTTTTCCCAACATACTCCCCTGTATCAGGGCAAAGACAAATTTACAATTATGTCAAAAATGAGACTGAAAGAGAATGCTTCCTCCTTACAGTGGCCTATATTTTATCAGCTGCCAGACTCAACAGCAGCAAAAACTGTGTTTCACTTCAGTAAAGGCCTCGGTTTTGATGTATTTCAGTGTTCATGAAGAATCTGCCCTCAATTTAATGTTATCAGGCCTGTGTTTCGGGGTTACATAAACCTTGATTCTGTGAATTAACGTGTGCAATGAGTATTTGCAGATTCAGGCCTTTTTAATTTCTACCTCTCCCTTTAAACTGAACATCTGTCCAACATCTGGACTAAACACTTGTCCTCCTTTCCTGATGAGAGTCACGGAGTGCTAAACGAACTATATCCTCTGACTCTCCTTTCTATTCACACCAAAAACTCCCTGTGAGCACAAGCAGCTGGTGCTTTCCATTCTGTTTCATTAATAATTCAAGACCCCTTATTTGCCATAAGTCCCTTTGTGGAATTCCTGCTGGATCTAACACAGACCTGACTGAACTTATTCTAAATGTTAGGGACTGAGCCAGAAATAATGTTAGTTACTTTTAAAGCACATTGTGTCCTGATTAAACAACATAGTCTCCAGTGTTAAATTGACTCTCCCCATCTCAGGTCTGCCTTGTTTCATCTTTCATAAATATTATATCAACTCATGCATAGGGAACATACTATCATCGTGCTGTAAAGCAACACTCTTCCAACCAACTTCATTTTTGGTTCATTACCTATATGCTCAGTAAATCAAACAAGCACTGACAGTCTTATTAAAAATGAAGTTTAATACTCTGTATGAACCAGCCACGAGATAATCCCCAACTCAGCAAGACATGAAACATCTATAAAGTCCACCACTAATCAAAAACATCTCAGTGGAAAAGGATATCTTTACAGTTTCACACTTTGATGACTGCCTTTCCATCTGCTGAAAGGAGAAAGTTTCTTTTATGCTTACCAAAAATCTGAATTGAAAGCTGCAGTGCTTGATATTTTTTTACTTGTCAAAGAAGAAAATCTGACTGTAATGTTCCAACTTTGTGTAATCACAGGTTTTCAGGCAGGTGATGTGATGGATTGACAACACAAAGGTACACAAAAGTATATTTACTTTTCCGTAACAGTATGAAACAACAACAGTTCATCCATATTAATGTTTGGTCTTTGATTTGGACCAAGAGGAAAGAGCTGAAGAAGGAAGGATGTCTGCAGATTTCATTACCATAAACATGTTTAGAGAAATCACAGTCTTCTGTGAAATTATTTCAAGTGAGATGTGGGTTAGACAAACCACATCAATCATAAATATTCACAGCAGATCATTAGGAACCAGAACTATTTTTGTAGCAAATTCCAGGTGAATTTTTCTTGACATTTAACTTTTTATAAATGATTTATCACTATTTAATATAATATTCTCCTCTGAATTTTGCATTTTCCATGTATTTTCCTATGTTTAATTCACTCATCATGTAGCTGTTCATTAAAGCCCAGAGTAAATGCAATGATAATTATATCAAAAAAGAGAAAACTGAAGAAAAAGGGACTTTTTCCAGCAAAATATATCATTAACTGTACATAAACCAAGTGTCTACATCCACTGTCATTTGTCAAACTACATTGTTTTTTCCAGTGAATAACTGTTGCAGAAGATGACAGTCTTTCCATGTTCACTATGGAGCCTCTGAACATCCAAAGGGGTCAAATCTGATGATCTTGAAAGGAAAACAAACTGCATTTTACCTGAATTATTTACATGCATTAATAGTGGATCATCAGGTATTAAACAGTTTATAGATCAGTAGATGCTTTTGGTTACTAGCAGTTGTTTTGGCCTTCGAGGGTTAGTACAAGCAGGTTTACTGAAATATTTGCAAATTTGAGGTTCAAGATCTTTCATCAAGGGTGATATCAATTTATGAATTATTTTCATGTTATTAACCTTTTGCAGAAAAATCATAAATACCTGGAAAACATTCTGCACTGAAAAATCATTTATATCTTATAACCAAAGTGGCTGAAGCGTGTGTTTAAATCTTTCAACTGTCATGAATCACAAAGGCTTTCAGTGTTGTGTTCCTATTACGGACAATAGACGTGCAAACAGATAGTCTGCGCCTCAGGAACCTTCACATATTAAGTGGAACCCATCAGCGTTTGCACGGATAAAGTTTTACACTTTACTTGAATGTCTGTGTTTGCATAGAGACCTTGCTCAATTGTCTGTTTGACATATCCTGTATAAGCAAATAATAATGGGAACAGAGGAATATCAAATGTGAATCATAGCTGGCAAACTGTAAAAGGAAGCAAAACACTTCACAACACAGGGGCATGCCAAGCTAAACAGAGGCCATTCTCTCTGGGAACAGCAAACGTGTGTGTTACTGTTACACGCTTCTCAGCTTTGTGTCTGGAAATGACTACAGCACCTGAACAACTACCGTATGGGACAGTTGGAATAATGCTATACAGCAGCTGGAAGTGAGGTCAAGACCGCTATTCCCTCTCATGCGACGTCCATGTCAAATGCATGTACGAGTATGTGTTCAGCATTTGGGAAAGTACTCATGCTTGTCATTTTATATTTGAGAGCTGTTTTTAGTCAACAAAATGACAGAGAAGAAATACTGTAGTTCTGTAGGAAATTGGATTATAGTCTGTGTCCAGATTTTATTATCCCTGGGCTGGCGGAGAAACCTGGCCACAAAAGTGAAAATCAGTAGGCAGAAAGTGAACAAGCAGGAAAAAAGGAAACACACACTGTCATTATTTTCACATGAAGCTGTAGGTGTACTAGCAATTAAAAGTCAGGAGATTACTTTTAAATTGTACGTACAAATGACAGCAACAGCAAACCTAAATGCTTGCCAGATTTCCTCAGCATAGGAGGAAGAAATGGAAGAAACTGCTCAACAGAAAGAGGATTGTGTAATGGGATCATATAGACTCAAATGTAGAACAAGCTTCATTGTATTTACTGAGTGAAGGAAAGGCTCCTGGGAACTAGGAGTTTGACTGTGACATGGGAAGGGGGGTGTGTTGGGGGGAGACCAGACGGAAGGGTAGATGAAGAAAGTACAGAGCAGGATGGTGGTGTGGTCAGGCTGATTTGGAGAAAAAAGGGGGGTTATAGCAAGGAATGAAGTAACCAAACCATGTAAGGATTAAACAGAGGGCGAGTCAAGGAAGCAGTGGTGCAGTAACAGGAAATCAGTACAAATAAAAACAATCAAGACAAGGCAAGGACGGGGCTAAAGAAAACAGGTGAGGGAGCCAGAAGTAGATAGGGGATGGGTCAGGAATGGGTAGACAAACAGAGGGGAAAAGGCTGGAGGTAAACAGGAGCAGCAGCAAATAGAACAGTAGGAAATAAACCTGACTTGAGTGATTGACACAAAGGAACTGTACAATCTGGCTGTGAACGAGTGGCGGAAGTCTGGATTTATACTGTATCTGATGGATTACAGGTGGGTGAAACAGGTGGCGCTGATTAGTGGACGGAAAACTGCACACAGGAGGGACTGGCATGGACATATATATATACTGTACATGTATATGTCTATATATACATATAGAAGCCACAATCAGTCTGTTGCTGGGATACATCAACCATAAATATACAAGACAAATAGAAAATCTCTGTAACTGATGTTGCTGCCATTAACTATGCACTGACTTCTATAGAAAGGACCATATGAAACTGTTGGTTTCTTCATAGATTTCACAGAATATAAATGAACACTGGTGTACAGATACAAACATCTGAGCCAACAGTTTGTTTGTTTGTTTGGTTTTTTTTTTATACTGGCCAGTAAAACACTCACAAATAAAGGAGCTTTTGTGTGTTTAAAAAGCACAGTTACATACTTTTCTTAACCAAAGTCAGTGCGGTGTTTTCATATTCAGGCTCATGGTCAATGTGGACTAAAAAGTTTCTGAGACAGAGGTTATTTTACCCCAAACTGATGCTGAACCCATAAAAAAAAAAAAAAAAAACTCACTGAAATCAGTAGAGAAATGTTACAGTGCTTTTCCTCCATAAAAACCACAGCTCCCCTGTTTACTTATTTGTTTATTTGCTCCACTCTTGCACAGTCCTGCTGGCAAGGATGTGGACATATGATCCAGACAGTGAGGACACAAGAGGCCGGTGATGGAGAACAACCATGATAAGTTGACGTTGGCATGATTCCGTCCATCCAGACATAGTAGTGTGGTTTTTGGCCTGTGAGATGTTTCTGTTTTTTTTCAGCCTCCACCAAAATGGGGGGAAAGATGCTGCCTGTGAGTGAAGAGGCTGATGTAGTCAAATCTAGAAAGGATACGATCTGGACAGTTGTCACATGTCCTGAGGTCGAGGATAATGGTGACAAATTGATGCCAAGTACCGGGGTTAATGGAATGAAACACTGATGAGCTGTAGTTCCCGTGTGATCCTCCAGCTGCCAAAGTGCATTGTTGGAGGTGTGATGGATAGCAGAGCCATGCAGATATTGGCCTCTCCTTGTACACTTACTTTCGTCGAGCTTATCAGTTTCATTTTCACTCTCAGCCTTTTTGTGGATTGCAGTTGCTGTCTTCTCCAGCAAATAAACTAATGGAAAAACAAAGTAATGCATTTTAGTTTGAAAGCAAAATCTTTTTTTTTTTTTCTTGTCTAAAGGAAAATTATTGTGACAGGAACTAAATAATGTGCAAATTACCGGCTTCACTACAGAGCTCAGTTTAATGTACAAGACTCAGCTGGGGAAACCACACCAAATAAAGCCATTTTATTTTAGGGAAGACTAAATGATCTTGTTTTGTATGAATTCAGTAACAGCTTTTCTGACAAACAGTCAAATGGAGCTTTTCAATTACAAGCTGCATTTAGCGATCCAGCAGCATGGAGAATATTAAGTTGTGAGATGATTTTGACAAGAACGAAAGAAATCAGTGAGGCAAAACATTTTCTCTGTCTTTAATAGATAAAAAACACATGTCACACATTACGATACAAAAGGAATGCCTCTGTTGTAGACACATGTTAGTGTCTCCAGTCTTTTTCTAATCACAACATCAAATCTTTTCAGTGTAAAAGTATACATGTGTAACCAATCATATGACACAATGCTTTATGTCAGCGTATCAAAAGAATATGTTTTTCTACTGCAGACAGTGAGTAACTCAGTGTTTACAACACATAAAGCGGAATCTCTTGGTGTGAGGTTCTGGTAGACACACACACATGCATGACCTTCAAGGGATGCAATGTATTTCTTATTTGGTTCCTAATAAGTACATTGTCATTGCACTCATATGCTGCCTACACTAGAGCGGTAAAGCTATTCGTTCAAGATATTTGGTCATAAAAGTCTGAGCTATCTGTGGTCTTTGTGCTGACGCAGCAAGATTAATACCATACGCACATGTGCATCGTTCACTCTGCTACCACCGATACAAGCTACATCTACTGTATACGCTGAAGTTCAGTAGTTCTAGCTGAAGCCATTTTGGCAATGTTTGGAAATACTTCAAACAGAAAACCAAAGTTAAAATGTTATATCGTGAAAGATGTAAATCACTGAAAGCACAAGAATTCTGCTTATTTTAACCCTTAAAGACCCAAACATCCACTAGTGACCGAAACTATCTACTGATCTAAAATGTATAAAACCTGTTAATCCACTAATCCTATCAACACATGTAAATATTTGGCGTAAAATACAGTTTGTCATCTTTTCATGGTCATCAGACATGACCCATTTGGACATTCAGAGGCTCTGTAGTGAACATGGAAACACCATCTTGTTTTACAACATTGATTCGCCAGTAAAACCCATGGAGTTTGATAAATAACAGCGATCACAGACACTTGTTTTATGTTCAGTTAATGATATACTTTACTGAAAAAGTCACTTTTTCTTCAGTTTTCTCAGTTTGTTTGGTATAATTACCCTCAAGTTTAATTTGAGTTTTTATGAACATCTACATGATCAGTAAATTAAATATTGGAAAATACCTGATTTCCAAATAAAAATGCAATATATAGGATCATTTCATAATAAATGGTGACAAATCACTTAAGAAATGTTAAATATAGGAAAAAATAATAATTTGGGAGCTACCACAAAAGTAGCACTGGGTTTTTATGGGCTAACTAAGACACACACAACGGTCACACATTAGTCCATCTGCAAAGCTACGTTTGCACTAAACAGTCAACAGCACTAATCAAAATAATTTACACAATCGAACTAATGGATTTTTACATTTCTAAGATGAGGTTGTGAATAATTTCGGAACAGCAGGACTATAAGACTGAGCCACATGGCGGCTCTACTACAATGATGAGGCAGCAACGTATGAAGAGGAGCACTGAGCAGACATCAGTGTGAAGAACAAAACAAGAGGCAAACAAATACAATGCATATAAATATACAAATGAATACAAAAAAAGATTAATTATCTTCCTCTAGTGATACTTTCAATATCCAAAGTCCATCAGATTCTGAATAATCTGGATGGATGTGTTTTTGCGTCATCCATCCCAGGGGCCTCACTCAAACACAACATAAACACACACTGACACAAAACAATCGCACACACAAATATAACAAGATTTTACACATAAAAGTCACTGTTTTGGCTTTACAGGTTAGTTACAGTTCAGTATCAGCTTTGTGTTATAAACTGCTTTCTAAGTGCTTACGAATCAGTCCAATAGAGTAAATAATATCCAGTTTTCAAGATTTTCTAATAAGCATCATAAGTTTCCTTTTTTTTCTCTGTTTTCTGCCACTGAGGGTCAACTTGATGCTGATAGTCAACTGACTCAGGTCTTAACAAATCAGTTGTTCTGCATTTTCATCATTTACATGGTGATTTACAAACAGTGTATGAGAAACGTTTTTTTGGGTTTTGCTCAGTTTTTAGATTTGTGGTGGGTTGTCTACAGCTACAGCAGAATACTCAGTCTCGGACATATTCGAAGCCTCGATGAGCCGTGCCAAACCCGTCCTTGTGGAATATTTAAAGATGAAAGCCTTCATGAGGTCATAGCGGTAGTTTCTGTTGATGAAGTTGTAGAGGATCGGGTTGAAACAGCAGTGGAGCAAGGACAGGCACTGGGTGAGATGTAAGGCCACGAAGATCACATTCTCCAGGCGACAGGTCAGAGACACTAAGCCCAGCTGTGACAGGGCGTCAGCCAGGAGGACGCCGTGGTAGGGACCCCAGCAGCCCAGGAAAACAATGATGTAGGCCAGGATCACCCTGCGGCTCACACGACGCTCCTGTTCCACTGTTGAGGATGATGACGAAGAAGACGAGTGGGTGAAAGCTCTGGCCAGAAGGGCGTAAAACACTGCAATAACAGGGAACGGGAGAACGAAGCCCAGGAGGATGAAGCTCAGCTGTACTCCCACCATCCACTCCCTGGGGTTTTCCTCTGGATACACAGGCCTGCACAGCATGATGTCCCCATGCGACGACTTCACCGTTCGCAAGAAGTAGGTGTCCGGCAAGCTGGCCACAAGTGCCAGAAGCCACACGGCGACGCAAGCCCCACGCCGAAACAACCTCCTCCGCACACCGCCCTCGCCATCCCCGTGCTTTGTCAGGCTTAGGTAGCGATCCACACTCATGCAGGCCAAAAAGAAGATGCTGCTGAAGAGGTTGACTGAGAAAAGTAGGTGTGTGAGTTTACACGCCACTTCGCCGAATGGCCAGTGGCCGTGCTGAGCCAGCGAGCTCACCCACACGGGCAGAGTGACGCACACGCACAGGTCTGCGACCGCCAAGTGAGCGATGTACAGGTGTGTCTCGTGGCGAGGAGTGGAGTCTCTTTGAGCACGGATGTTGACCCACAGGACCAGGGCGTTAGCAGCAAGGCCAATGATGAAGATAAAAGAATAGAGGATACACATGGAGTAGAGCAGAGCAGTGCGGTTAAACGACGTGGCACACACCATCGTATCCACACATGATATGTTGCCCAACGGGTCGGAGAAGTTGAGGTCCGACAGCGATTCCCACAGGTCCTCTAGTTCACTGGTGGTTAGACTCATTTTTCAGCACAGGGAAGGGACCGCAGTACACACCGGCTCTGATGGGAATAAATCCTGTGAAAACAACAGAGTAATTCATTATGTCACGGCACAGTTATTATGGTTTTAAAATGTACCTTTATGAGAAATTTACTAGTTTTAACTACTTTTTGAGGAAACCTTTGTTATAGAGAACATGAAAAAGGCAGTATGACGTCAAATGTGATAAAACCACAGCAATACTATGCAAAAGTCCTTATAATCTTTGGACATCAAGGACCATTAATAATACTCAGTGACTTGTACTCTAAGCCAAACCAAAAACCAAAACTTAAATAGTCTAAAACAGCAAATGGTGGTGATTCCATCTGCAGTTCTATTACATGTTTGATCGTGATGCACTGAATTATTTTCATTTCTGTTAACATATTTTTTCTACTACTAGTTTATTTTTAGTCTGTTTGATGCAGTGTTATTTTAATCGATAAGATCCAATGGCTGGTTCTACTTTTTTTCACTCTAGTATAAATTCAAAAAGCAATTTTCCGTTCTATTAAGTAGAGGGTTTCTTTTACCCCTGTGGACTTGAACTCCATGAGCTAATAAAACCTAAGGCCACTTGTGGTATGCTACCAGATCCTAAAGAATCTTAATGTGGTTAACTTGTTAAAACACTGCTTTCATGACTTAATAGAGGCTCTCTGTTGTCGTGTCACAAAAGTAGGAGTTCTGTGTGACTGATGTGCAGTCAGGGGGCAGTACAATAAATGTTTACATTAGCTCCACCAGCGGACTGCAGATTGGACACAGGGAAGTGAGATCAAGAAATCCAAACACAAAGTATTTCCGGAGCGTTCTGGGCATTCCAAGATAAAGCACTGGTTAGGGTGGGAAACCTGATGCCACTTTAAAGAATGTTTTCCCTTAACATGCTTGTTATAGTAAAAAAAAAAATCTGTGTTTCACGTCTTTTCTTGAAGTAAGTGAGGAGAAAGGGTGAGAGAGGAGCTGTCACCACCCACATGATCAAAGAAAATACTACTCATAACTTCAAATACGTCATTTTACAGCATCTGAAACTAATAACACAGGAGCATGTGCACATAATTTCAGATACAGGGTACATATGTGTACAGAGTAAGGTGGCAGAAGTCATTTTGCAAGATCATAGGGGAAGTATGCCTATAAACTTGCATGATTCTTTCGTGCTTAAGGTCACAGTGAAAAGTCAGGTTCTGCACGGCTGAGTCTGGCTTGTCTTCACAGGATCTCTGCTGTGATGTCTCTCTCAACTCTAACTGGCAGTCGGCCACAGTGTGAAAGATCAGAGGTGAAAGGTAATAGATCAAAACCAGAACACGAATGCCTTAACCCTGCTGTTGCCCCTGAGTGACGTGTACGCCCACAGAGTGAATTGTGTGCAGAGATCAGCAGGAAGCTTGACGCCTGCAAAATGGTCTGACCACGGTTAAAAACGAGGGTCAGCGACCACTGGGTGACACAGCACGCCAGAGAGCAGTGAAATGTGACCGCTTCAGACATCTGTCTGTGGAGGAGACTTGTTGCATGTGAGGGTAAGAAAGAAAAAAAAACTTCTATTTAACTCAAGATAAGTATATGCAAAGACACCTGGAACTTATTAAAATTTGCAGTTTTCTAGTGTGTGTCAGTCTTGTCCACCTTCACCAGGTGTAACCAGTTTATCAAGGAAATCAATCAATCATGAAAACAATCACTAGTTGCAGCTAAGGCTGGGCGATAAAACGATAAATGTATATTATATATAATATATATTGCGAAATAACTTTTCCTCAATAGAAATATGAGACATGCTCGATACAATTTTGCTAGAATTCAACAAGCTAGCAGCAGGAGATAAGGAGTGTTCCCTCTGGAGAAAATTTGATCGAGAACTCGGGTGACTATGTTACTGAAAAGTAGAGGTGTAACATGCACTCGTTTGCCAGTTCGGGGCCTTTAATACAATACGGAGGTGTACCAAACGAATACATGTAGACTATGTGAAGAGGACAAACACTCGCCTTTCTACACGAACCTTTTTGGAATGACGATTTTATTTATCTGGAGTTGACCAACAAATGTAATGGTCTGTTTTGTTTGTGTTCTCTTTTAGAACATGAAAGCTGTTTCCTGCTGGTCAGACTTTTAGTTTAGTTTTAAATAGATGTACCTGTTTTATTTCTCTGAAATAGCTGTATAATGTTCTTCAGCATATCTGTCATGTTCAACCTCTGACAGAAAATAAATCATATTTAAATCAAAAATAATCTTCTGATGTCTTCACAACTAACTTATGAGTAATGGAAAATTTAAGCTTGATTTAATTTATATTGTGACACATATTGATATCATCTGATATGAAAAAAATTATCGTGATATGATTTTTTTTTCCCCATTCTGCCCAGCCCTAGTTGCAGCCCAGAGCCAAGACTGACCGATATATTAAAAAACTCATAATGACATCATTGTATCAGATACTGCAATTGCCTTGTGAGCAATCCTTTTAATGGCAACAGTAATTTTACCATTTTATATTCCCTTAAAAAAACAATGGTGTAACTCTGACTGGGCTCGGTACCAAATAGGGATGCTCCCTTATGTCTGCAGAATGAGATTTATAGCCTTGGCATCTCTGCAGGACCACAATGGTTCATTCATAATGGCTGTGACACAGTTTACCTCTATCAAAAAACTGCACCTCCAGGAGATTGTAAAATGCATGCTACTAGATTCCTGAATACTGTTTTTGGATTAAATCTTCAGTTATTGGAAATACTCATAAAGTTTTATCAAATTAGCTCTTTAAACTCTCTCTATCTGCAGGAATAATCCAGTAATACAATATGACATGTGGAATCAATAATGTTTACATTCAGAATATAAAGTTTAATAGGCTAGTAATGCACTTGTGCCTGGATGAAACTGCATTTTACACATTTCTGGTAGGATTTTTGGTAGGATACTGCTTTTTTTCTTCCAGTAAAGGGATTTTAATAGTCTGCTTCTTCCACCCTTGTGTGTGATAAAGCTGTTTAATAAATGTGCGATCCCTCACCTCATTTTTTATTTCCAGTTATTTAAAGACTAGGGGGTCGCTTCTAAAAGAGGGATTTTCTATGCAGAGATAATCCCTCACAATGGTCTCACAGTGTCTAATTCCCTTATATTATATGGAAAATACCTGAAGGTGCCAGGTAACCCCACAGGCTTCAAACTAATCAACCCTTTAACACCCAAACCATCAGATAAGCCACGGGTCCCATCTCTGTCACTCTTTCTTTCTCTTTCTATGTGGGTGTGTGTCCTTATATCTTCCTCTGTTTACCCCTCTTTTCAAGACTTGCGCATCCACTTACAAATTAGCTGAAACGGCTTTTGTATTTCAATACACACAAAATAAAGGCTTTTGAAGGGTATTTTCATGTGCTAATGCTGTCGACAAGAGAAGCGCAGGTGCAGCATGTTTCACAGAGTTTCTCTTCTCCTTCTTCATTCACGGGCTTTTAGTCAGGATAAAATCTTTGCCTTTCAATGCGCCAACATCAGATTTCCGCGTAAAAGTGAAGCTTTGTCGTCATTACGCACAAGCACAACAGAGCCCAGCGCGGCTGGCTGCAAACATACAATGTCATTGTTGTCATTGTTGATTTGTATCTTCTGAAAACAAACTTATCAGATGTCAGCTTGGTATACAGTAGCTTGGCTCTGTGTTTGAGCAGATGGAAGATAAACTGCGCAGACAAACGGTGGGCGGATGGGAAGAGTAATTAAAATAGTATTAATAGAAGATTTTCAACCAGTAACAGAACGCGTTCCATGCGTAATCCGCGCGTAAAGCATAATAAAGTACATCTGGTAAAACTATGTCACAAGTCGTACTTAAACACATCGAGCATCTCTGTTATGTTTTAACAAATACAAACCATCAAAATCAGTCTGTGTATGTATCATCAGCTTACCTTTAAACGTGTGTCTCCCTTTGCAGTTTTCTCTTGTAAAGAAAATAAAGTCGTTTGTTTTTCCTGGTGAGTAACTTCAGCGCCACAGCTCCACACTGACGCGCGTTTCCCTCCGCCTCCTTGAATGAATCTGAGCCTCAGTCTTTTACTGCACTTGCTGAAACTCACTAGAGCTACGCCTCCGGGGCTGGTCCAACTGAAATGCGAACTGACAGGGCATCACCCCAATAAACAGCGAGACGCCCTGAGAGTTTCGAATAAAACCGAAAGAGACGCCCAACAGTGTATTAGATATTATTAAAAACACGCTACTTCAAACGAATCATACGGATGAAACATTATTATACTGAGATTCTGCAGTTTCATCGTTACAGTTTGTATTATAATATAATAAAAATGCTCTGAAATCAACTTAACAGCACAATATGGGGATAAAGCAACATCAAATACTATTTAATGCACCAGAAAAGTATAGAAGTATGGATTAAAAAAGAAAAATATTTTAAAAGTGCAAATACAGGGAATATAATGTCGAATACACATTTACCACACTCCAGGGTGGTGGTTTGTACTCACAGAGCCTCACCCCAAAGTAGCCTAAACCAGAAACCAGATCTGCAGACGTCAATAAACCACATCCACTGTTCTCTGTTTCCACCCAAAACCAACAAATGGGCTAAACCCAATATCTGGTCATGCAAAGGTAACTGAAGACACCCTCAAAATAACTGAAAAAGAAAAAGAAATCTGGAGTTTATTTATTTTGTTTAAGCTCAATGTCAGTGATCCACCCTAAAAATTAAAACAAGAAATCCAATTTATCATTACGTATGTAATGAAACACTTGTCCTGAAACCATGAATAAAATCAGCTGCAGCAAAATTGTTTCATTGTTTTATTCATCCTTATTGCAGGCACATCCTTTAGCACAACGCTTCATGGGAGGCTCATGTGTTTTCTGAAAGCTGTTCCCACCACAGCAATTAACCTCAGGTTCAATCCACAGACAAAAGCAGAAAGAGAAGGATTTATTAAAATAAACCGAATAATTTGCATTAGCAAATCGTCGGAATGCACCATGATGGAGCTCATATGTGAAAGTCATTCTTTTGATGTAATTCCCAGTGAGTGAAGTATTGTTTTAACAGGTACAATGTGTCCTGCATGTTTGCTTAGGAAAAAGATATCTGCGACTGGTACAGGTCACCCTACTGAAGTTTATTATGACAGTACGCCCTGCATTCACAGATGAAATACAGCCAGCAGGCTACTCTGACCTCATTAAAGACCAGAGAAGTGAAGTCAGTTTCAGTCAGGCTTTAAAGAGGGTTCCCACTACGCACGCACACCCATTGTCCTCCATATCAGTAGCATCGGGGGGGGGGGTTTGTAAGCCTCACTGATAAGCATCCGTAACCCTGCAAACTGCTGCCAACCTCTGTTCTACAGTCCTCATTCACAGGGAAGCTGGACTGGGAACAGCAGGGGTGTTTTTGTGTGTATGAGAGTGTGCGATGTCACAGTTGCTTGAAAATCTCTGACTTACTCCAAAACATTTAGTATTACTGTATAGTTTGGTTGCTCTGCACACGTTTTAACTCTACTAATATATACTTGTCATTTTCTCTTTGGGAAGTTGCTCCTTTTTTGTCTTCTCTTGTCTGAATCAAGGTGATGAAGAGTGTCATATGTTGTGTAGACAGTAAATCCTTCTGAAAACAAGTGTATCTTTAGGCTATAAATAGAATTTGTTGTACGTCAACCTACAGACAAAAATTCTGGCAAGGCTTTGTAATGTTTTTTCTTCTTTAATGCCTACGCTAACACATCAAGGCATGTTTTCCTCGTCACCATTTTAGCAGTATGTTCACCAAGGCCAAGTTCATCACGCACATGTTTTAACACACTGGATAAACATGATCAACAGATAAGGAGATGGAAAAGGGTAGGCGACTGTAAAAGGGAAACGGGGGAACACTGACGTAAAACAAAGAAGGGGGAGAAAGGCGGTGTGGGTGAGTAAATTGAGGAAAACAGAGGAAGAAAGACTGAAAGAGTTATTCCTAATGACTGCAGTTCTATTGTGATCTGGTTCAGCGTCACAGTGGGGGGTCTGACAGACACAGTCTATTTTTGTGCAAATCTCCATTCAGAGAGTCGCTCTCGAATTCATTCTCAACCACATCTTTACCATCAGCAGTCCACCTCCCTCCAGCTCTGAGGGTTTTGCTTTTACATACTCGACTCCCTCGCATTCCTTCTCATCCCCTGCTCGTCTAACCTCACTCATCTTTCACTTAATTACTTATTCATCTACAATTATCTTTCAGGAGGAAAAGGGCATGAGTGAGTGAAGCTGAAAGGAGC
>JAPQRP010000016.1:23844582-23866313 GCA_037367295.1 Apogon hyalosoma | reverse complement strand
AGGGAAAAACTGGCTTTATCTCAGGGTTTCAATCCTGCCTTGTCACCATTCATTTTCTGAATGTTCGTAATGAGGTGATACTTGGTGCATGCAGGTGCATGTTTGGCAGAGTGTGTCCATGTCAGGAAATAGCAAGAAAAACATTCCTCACACTGACAATGCATCCCTAACAACAGCCCATAAATGTGGACAAAATGTACAAAATGTCATGCAAAAAAAGGTGAGAATGAAAGATTTATGTTTTATAAGAAAATTGTGTGATCAACAAAAAAAGAGTGCTAATAAATTATATCCTTTTATGTGCATTTCTCTTGGTATTTTGCTATGCTCCTTCTCTGAACTCTCTGAATCTGTCAGTACCTTCATGCTCAGGTGCTGACCATGACCGGCTGTGGCTTATACACTCCATTGACTCTGTCTATCATCTCAGTAGTAACTCAAACTAAAAGCCAGCGCTGTTTTCCCCAAGCTGTGCAGGTTTCTGTTCCCCCACCTTTTATTCTTGCATGCACATGCACACAGACACTGTGTTCAACAATACCAACCAGGTCAGTGGGATCACGCAGGGGAAGGGTAATAGCTGAAAAAAAGCTTTGCTTCAGGGGATGGTAAGTGTCCAGTATGGATTAGTGAATGACAGAATCTCTCTACGGGAGGCACGAGAAGGTGTCTCTCTGCATTCCCTGAAGCAGCAGCTCCAATCTAGTAATCCAATCCTGACAATATCGATGTGTGCTTTACAAAATCCTTCTTTCCATTTGGCTGACACTGAGTTCACAGAAAAGGTAGCTAACTTTCACCCCTATTGTCCTGTCACTGTAAATGAAAAATGGACCATCAGTATTGTTGGAATGCGCTGGTGTTTTGGAGAAGCCTGCAGCAATAGTTTCATCACATACATCACCTGTGGGTGTTGCTCTGCTTGAGGGTCTCTGAGTGCACTGTCACTGGGAGGAGGCTTGATTCAAGTTTTTTATATGTAGTCACCATGTCACATTGAGATCAATATGTCAAGATTACATTTGCAAGAGAGAATCCTGAGTACCACATATATCTTTACATATATTAATTTATAGCATGACAGATTCAAACAGGATAACAACTGCACACACGCAACCTCTAGTTAGAAATACTTGGCAAAAAAGTAGCATATATTACTTGAAATAAAAGTACAAACATGTAGAGCTGAAAGTCAATGAATGAATGAAGGTGAATAATACTGAAAGCCAGTCTTCCAGTGCAGTGTTAATATGTTCAAGACTAGCCTCTGCTGTGAAATGCCATGATTATGAGCCCTTCTCTTGATAAAATAAGTTAAATAAAGCAGAAAAAATAATAACAAGGTGGTGTTGAGTGTCACTGTTGTTGTCTGCTGTAATTAACTGCAGAGCACCAAGGTAGATGATGTTCTAATTTTCCTAATTTTAGATGCTGTATCTGAGTTTTGTAGAATATATGTCTATAAAATTTTGTTCCTAAGTATTTATTTTACTGCTGTACTTTTGATTAAATCATGATATAAGATGTAGATGGGTTTTAAAAAATCAAAAGTAAACAGACCAATTTAACATAGACAAAAGCGATGTTAGAACTCCAAACAAGAAATGTCAAGTTTTCTTAATAGGATGAGCACTGAGGGAAATCTAAACACTGCAGGCTTTATTGCATATAAACAGAACTCCTTGGCGGTCAAACAAGCTGATGGAATAAATAAAGGGGATAAACATGCTAGCAGAGTGATGTCTGACTCATGTTAATGAATAAAACATCTGAATGGCTACTCATTGTAAATATCTTGTTGTTAGGACTTTATGGCATTTAATCATTGATCACAATCACTGGTGCATGTATGATGGAAATGGCCTCCAGGCATGTTGCATGTTGCAGGTGGTTCCCATTCATGGTCTTAGCAACAAAATGCACACACAAGCAGCACTGTAGGGGGATTACAGCCAGGATGTGGCAACCCAGACCGCATCTGGAGTTGGGTCTTGTACGCCTGGAGCCCCTCGTGAGGGGCACTAAACTAGCACCCCATTCATCTAGTCTTTCTTCTTCGTCTAATCCATAACCCTAAACTGGAGTTACATCTACTGCATAGACAAAAACATATGAGGCCATTTGTAGTCTTTCATTGTTTATAGCGATGTGTGACAGTTCAAGAAATATCCAGGGGAGATCCAAGAAATAAAAGCCAAAAAGATGATTGAGATGATAGAGAGGGAAGAGGAGTCATCAGCAGAACAAGGGATGAAAAAGGAGCGCAGGATATATGGCGCTCACCATGTGTGTGTTTCTTCCATCACTGCGCTGTGGTAGATAGCGGAAGTCTGTTTCTAATTACAATACAGAAACGATCTAGAGAGAAGCGTAATGGCTGACTGCCGTCTTAACCCTGTCACTCTGACGCCCCAAACCACTGAAAGCCTTCCCTGAACTTCCCAGCCACACTCAGCCTCTGCTTGTAAATAAGAACCAGCCTCGCTGTCTCACGTCAGCCTCCCAGTGCCAGGCACTCTATACATCAGAGCTTAGCCTGATGTCCATCCATTCATCAAAACCATAACAGCAAGCCTTCCGTGCAAGAGTCTCAAAGTTGCAAAGTGCAGGCTAGTCTGGGCTTTATCACTGCCAGTCGAGCTGAGTGAAGTGCTTGTCAGAAGCCTGATTTGCGAAATCGCTTGCTTATTTTGTGGTAAAATAAAGCCTTATTCCCAGATGTCTACGCCTAAGTGAGCATCTCAGCTCTGATAGGCAAATGATGTGTGAAAAGTCTCATTGTGGAAAAAGTTTCCTGTGTATAATCACCCTGGAGAGAGGATAAGAAAAACACAAAAGAAGGATGGAGGTGAGGATGAAAAGAGCAGCTCATGAAAGAAACATCCTGCAGAGGTTCATGTAAAAAGGAAGGAGGCAGTATTTGTTGTTGTTTTTTTTCCCATGTTTTTTGGACCTTGTAAAGAACTCCACGGCTCTATTTGTGGTTGTGTTCCTCCACAGCTGCTGTAATCTAACCTTCTCATCATTTTTCTAACCAGCTGTTAAACTGTGATCACAAGTATAGACCCTTGAGAATTGCACCTTTGATACTTACAAACACACCAGTCCTTTGCTGTTTGAATTTACAAAAAGACTACAACCATAAAAACACTCAATATGCCACTGCACTCCCAGCAGATCGACTTGAACTGTGCTCTCTTGTGTATCATCTCACTGTCTGCAAACCAGTTGTTTTCTGGAGTGAAACTGTTCTAATGGTGTTTTCTGTGGGAGGAATAAAGAATGTAAATAAATGTTTTGTTGGACTACATTTTTTCGAGGACTGTGAATTTAAACTGGTTTTCAGGGGCAACGTGATGGGCAAGTTTGGGGGGATGATTGCGCTCAGATGTCAGAGTGAATTCCTTGGTTCTATGATGACGGTGAACATACAATGGACACACTGTGATCCGAAGGTAAAGAGGCCAGTTAAAGCATGAAGGTAAATGCTCATTACAAACCTTTCCTGCTGCCAATCTTAATATAAACGCCTTGAACTGAGCCTCGCTTTTCTCAAATCTACACACACATGGACCCACTCAAATAAACACGCACACAGTTTGACAAGCTGGGTTTTTTGGTGACATATAATTAATTGGATTTTAATGTAGCTCCTGAAAGACTGAAAGGATGAATGGTATAAATAATTTACCACATTGCTCTTTTTCTCTAGCACTTTACCATCCCTCTCTCTCTCTCTGTTGTGGGTCATAGTGTTTATTGGATGGCCTGTTGTTAACCCCATGACATCTGGTGCAAACACTGGGACCCATTTATGGCCCAGTCAGATGACTCAAAACAAATCAGAAATAGCTTGGTAATGCGCCTCAGAATCTTTAATTTTGTGGAAATCAAGAGTTTTTGTTTCATACATGTATTTGATCCATTTTCTATATGCTCTGGAGAAACAGTTTTGCTACCAACATGTGCAACTTTAAACAAAAAAGTTCAGTTCAGATCCACACTCCCTCCCAATGTCTTCTGACGATTATGTAGCTTTTGTGTCGGAATAAATGTGTGTATCAGTAACGCTTTAGACAGTTTTTCCGGTGACTCTGATGTGACTGCCTGGTAAATGCGTGCCCACTTCCTGTCATTGAACCAGCTGAAAATGGCCTTCCCTGCAGCCAGGGTGGGAAAACTGGGATGGACAATGGGAGAGCAGGATGGACATCAGATCAGAAATCACAGACTAACCTCAAAATACATAAACAGTCTATGCCCCCAAACTCGGAAACTCTAGCACAAAAAAAGAAAAAAAGAAAAAATCAAAGTGACAAGAGTACAAAACTATGTAAATCTGACAGAGTAACTATGCTAGTCTATTTTAATTACATCAATGGAGCTAATTAGTGCAGAATGTTTCACACACTTCACATTTTTAATCCCGTTTACAAGCCCACTCATTGTGTCTCATAGTGGCCTCCAGCCATACACATAATTGAACAAAAGAAATCACATGTCTGTCAGTTAACTGAATAATCCACCATCACTGGATTTTTTTTTTTTTTTTGGCTCCTTTTGACAGCAAATGAAGGAAATGATCTGACCAGACAGGTGATTATGAAACTGGACCTGACTCAATAACAACAAATACACTGTGACCTTGTGAAACCTCAGCTGTGAAATATGCAAACCATCGAGTTCCTACATGTCACTGGCTGTGGTCTGGACATCAGAGTACAAGCCATTTCCTTAAGTGCCCCCCCACACACACACACACTCCCATCTCATTTCCTCCATACCCAAACAAAAGCCGTTTCTCTGGGAAAAGTGCTCAGCCACTTATGTGTCTGTGTAGAACCCAAACCTGCATGCGAGCAGCCTTTTTGGTCGCCAGCATGTCTGTTTACAAGGCACGGGATAGTTTAAACCAGACAACATGAGGTATGATTTGCTCAAGAAGCCCATTCCAACTCAAAACACAACTAACAAGAACTCACCTTGAGACTCAAATCATACTCCTTAATCAATCAGCAAGCGATCTAGTTCAGGCTTTTCTTGCATAAGTGGGAACAAAAGAGCCATGTTCATCCCCGAAGCTTTGATGGTTGTTTGGTAGGAGTGGTTTCCCCAGGTGGATTCTCACTGTCAGATGAAACTTTTTTTTTTTTTACATATTTCTCATGGACTTCAGCTGGAAACCCTTTTCCTCATCAAAGCAGTCAGAGGGAGTTCAGAGAAGGGGTGTTTCTCCCAGGAGGTCCAACACATGAGGGGCCATACTATGCTGCTCAGACATAAAATGGACTTAAATTATAAATTTAGCAAAATGTCAGCGCACACCGTTTTTGTAATGCACCAAATGTATAGTGCATTACTAAAAGGGCAAATGGTTTTGTTTGTGGCATATAGTATATAGCAGTTGTTCTTAACTGGTCTGGCTTCAGGACCCACTATCACCCCTCAATGCCAAGCTGCAACCCACACTGATAAAAGATAAACTTCTCAATTTAATGGAAAGATGGTGTGTTTTGAACCTGAGACAATACAGAATATCACAGTACAAAAACACAGAAGACAGGTTTAATGATAAACCAAAATGACCACCAGGTGGTGATAATAAATATGGAAAACTTCCCTTTGACACTAACATTTTAACCAAAACTAAAAAGCGCACTCTGTCAAAAATTAAAAGTGTATTCAATCACTTACTGAAGCATTAAACACACTGACGTTTTAGTCCTCAATATAGGTAAAACCATATTTGATGTAGTTGTCATACCTGAATTTTGCCATGATTTGAATAGAAACTTTTGGGTCTTCTTTTATGCAGTGAAATGTCTGGTGTTAATTAGCATTACAGCACATTACTGCCACTTACTGTTGGGGAGTGTGAATGGGCAGTGCTCTGCACCATAAAAAAATGGAGCACAGGATTGGTTTCTTAACATTATTTTGGACAAAGGCCCACAATCCACTTTTGGGTCACAACCCACCAGTTGAGAATCACTGATATGCAGCATATTAACATGCCTCTTTATTGAAAAATTTAGTCTAGTGTAATCTTTACCAGCTGATCTATCAATAGGAGTAACTTTTCTTGCCAGAACCTCTGGAGTCTGTTTCGTGCTGGAAGGCAGTTTGTTGACATTAGCCAACTCCATTTCTAAGATAATGGTAGTTCATGTTGCATACTTGCTATTGTAAAGGATCAGAGGAGAGGAGCTGAAGAACTTTAGAGGAAACTTCAGGAAAACAAGTCCTCTACAAATAAATCAGTGTACAGGCTTATGTAGGCAACCAAGACACTCATTAAGCTTAGAAATAGAACAGTCAACATTGACAGTCAACTCCCAGTACAAAAGTCTTGAAAGCAAACAGGCAAGCAGAAGTCTCGCATATTGAACCTTTCAAAGACCCCAGTCAGTCTAGTGCTTCACTAATAGATGACCAAGAAAATGTTTCACTCCCAAGTAGTTCACAGAAGACAGCCCATTTGACTTGAATTTGTCAAAATAAAAACATGACAGTTCAGACCCACTGTATTCAGTCAAGCTTTCATCCGGTCGTTGGGTGGCACACATTTGAAATGCATCTCCACTGCCAAGCCGACCTCTTCACTGGCATGTTTTTTGTGGACCTCAGGCTTCAATTAAGAGGCATCAAAGCAGTCAATGGGAGTAAAAGAAAGTGATGCTTCCTCCAGGAGAGGCTGTAGTCATTTACAATCAGGCCTACAAAAAAAAAAAAAAGACAGCCAAGAAATATGAGGGGCCAGAGTCTGGAAACCACAGTAGTGCAAGTCTGTTCTACAAATGAATTCATTTTTAGTCATGCATTTTCATTACATCACTGCAACATGAAAAAAAACTTGATTTACACACCACCTGCAGTAGCCACAGTAACACATTTATGTCTGTTAATGCCATTTGCACTGAATCAACATTAACTCACTTAAAGACTGAAGTCATACATCAGCACTTATTTGAGAAACAAAACCAAGAGCCATGCTAATCCCACAGCTGTGATTTGGCAGGAGTGGTTTCCTTTAGGTGGATTCTAACTGTCAGATGAGGTTTTTTGGCATCCTTCTCATGGACCTCAACTGGAAACCCCTCTGCCCTTTAAAGCAGACAGTTCAGAGGAGGGGCTTTTCTCCCCAGGAGAGACAATATTATCCTCCAACACAAAATTGGTTGTTAGATTTCATTAGTGTCTACAGTTCATATTGCATTAAGACCAGTAGTCTAGCTTTCAGCTGCATTTAAACACCTTTGAAAGATGTCAAAGATTTAGTGATCATTTTATCAAGCCACAAAAGATCAATGCAGATTAGAAATGCCCATTTGAGTTTTATTTAGTCACAAATAAATGCCAGGCAACACTCAGATGCCAGATTTAAACTGACTGGCTCGTGGCACTCTTTCCAAGTGCTTCTCCACAGTTGAGCATTTGCTGGCCTCTTGGTCATCAGCTTCAGGCCTCAGTTGGAAACCCAGCTCCTTATTGAAGGAGTCCATGGAAGGAAAGAAGAGGGGTTGCTCTTCCAGGAGACCCTGCAGTCTCTCTCGCCAGGCCTCAAGCATATTGCCACGGACCGCTTGAGAAGTACGAGCAGGATCCCAGGAGATCTGAGGGGCAAGGACCTGGAAGCCGCAGTAGTGCAGGGTACCATACTAGAAACCAGACAAAGTCATGTGTAAATTAACCTGCATCACATCAGTCAAAGCTTGATTTAGAGTAAAGTTACCTGTATCGGCCAAATGGCAACATAGACATCTCCATTAATGCCGTTTATGCCAAACATAGACTCCTGTGAGCCAGTTGTGAAGGACAGTATAGCCTTCTTATCCTGCACAGAAAGTAGAATTAGTAAGATAAAACCCATAGGTCAGTCACCAAGTTCTTAACTACACCCCTTACCCGGAAGATTCCTTTGTTGTATCGTTTCTCTGGGGTGTAGGCAAAGCCCTCTGTGAGCACCCGGTCAAACCAGCCCTTCAGGATTGCAGGTGCACTAAACCAGTATATGGGGAACTGAAAACATGTAGAGTGTTTGTAAATAGCACCAGTTTGAGATCCTGCATTACAGTCACCCAAATCCTACCTGAAAGATAACAAGTTCAGCTTCAGTTAGTTTCCGTTGCTCCTCAGTGATGTCAGCAGACAGTTTTCCTTGTTTCCATGCAAGTTTGGTATCCTCTGCATAGTGGAAGGGCATGTCAGGTGAAAGTTCTGTAGAGGAAAAACAAATATCTCCAGTAAATGTGAAGACCAAGCTGAATCTTATTTTCACTACTGATCAGATGTGGGAAGTAAGGACAGACACTAATAGAACACGTGTTCTTTAACCACCTCCAATGATGTCGTCAGCAGTTGCTGTGGCTTTGAACTTCATGGCATACAGGTCAGACACTTCCACAATGAAGCCTTGAGAGATTAGAGTTTCCACTGCTACCTCTTTGGCTGCAGCATTGAAGGAGTGTGGATCTTGATGGGCATATACAATCAGCACTCTTTTCCCTGCTGAAAAAAGGATTACATTAAACATCAGAATTTTAGACCAACTCACCTTAACTCTTCGAGACCTACAACTACTTTTTGGACTTCAAGTAAGTTTCTACATTTAACCATCCTTAAATTATTAGCATTTATTCCAGTATTGTACTCAAATATAAAGTGAGAAGCATGCATTTTTCCATGTTTAATTTACAGAGCTTAAGCTTCATAAATGCTCAGAGTAGATTTCAGTTATGACGAGAGCAAACTGAAGCATGAGTAACTTGCAGCAAGATATAAATTAACTCAAAAAAAATGATAGAGGCCTCCATTATTCATTACAGAGCCTGTGAACATCCAAATGGGTCATATCTGACACCACTAAGATGCTGATAACTTGTATTTTACTTGAATTATTCAAGTGTATTAATGTTTTTTTTTGTTGCTGGTGGTTGTTCAGGTCTTTAAGAATTACTCAAAACCTAAAACACGCTAGAATCCTTTAACATAGCCAAACTATAGCACTCACCCATTCTGAAGACCGTTGCCAACTGTGGATAACCTTCACTAAGCTGAAGTGATGATAGAAACAGCAGATCATCCCCTGGTAAAACATGGTGTTTTTATACACCCAGGCCCTTGGCTCAGTCTCACTCTCACAGGTGCTGTCAATCTGCAGTCAGGGTTATTAACCAATCAGATCGCATCAAGGGATTCTCTCCCAGCAGTCTATCTTCCATGAATGCATATATCTTTTAGCACACCTGGAAAACATTTCTTAAAAGGGAGAGGAATTGTCTAGATCTGAAAGCCAAGAAAATGTATGTTTTATCAGGGAAGCCAGCTGCAGTCTCACAATGGTCTTCCTGCCCAATATACAGCTCCTAATGTGTGTTCAGACTTTCCTATTTTAGACTACCCAGAAAAAGAAAGTGCCTGTGTGTGTCTGTTGCTGTTTTTTCAGGGTATTTTTATTTTTATTTTTATACCAAGTACAGTATCCATGTGGGTATATGCAAGCGTGTCTGTCTGTGTACAACATGCGTAACAATTGTGTGCCATCCATGATGTGTCCAAAACCACATGAAGGCGATGTGGTTGAGTGATCCTCTCACTCTACTGTCGTTGGATCCTAGTTCTGTTTTCCTTTACATCACTTTCCTTTAAAGGATCAGTCGCCTGTGGTCGAGCCCACTCACGAATATTGCCCTGTAAAAGAAAAAAAATAAACCATCAGCGGTGGGTATAAAAGGCAAACATGAGCTGGCACACATCTGGAACAGAAACCATTCCTATGTCCAATCTAGTCTACCACTGTCGGGAGGGGGCTAATGTACCAGTGCTACATATTAGCACACATGTAGACATACATAAAAGCAAACCACAGGAGTGACACATATGGATATGCTTTGTTAGGGATCCCTGCTCCTATATGGCTCTCGTTTCTCTTATAGAAATTTGAAGTCTGGGGGTGGTAGATATTCCTCAAACCACGACATATACAGTCACATTTTGGTAGTTATGACATGAATCTTTTCATCTTGCGGCTTCTTTGTTGTTAACACCATCACCACAGTAGTATTTTATAGTTTTTGTTATGTCTATAGTGTGCACTCTCTGTCATGTTACGCTTCTGGCTGCATTCCCTCCGTGCTGAATGGAGGGGATTGTGCGTTTTGCTGGGAGGTATGTTTTTATGTTTTGTCATACATATAAGGCTACACGATCCTGAGCTGTTAAGCTGCAGTGTGGTATCTTGTTCAGAATGTGTCACACTTTCTACTACATCTGTCAGGTTGTAAGTCACTTCTGCCTCCAGGGGGGTTTATGTGTCACGTTTGGACATTCAACACAAAATGATCATGTGAAGTCTTTACACATAGTCACAACCAATGAAACTGCACTCTGAGTTCATAGAAGAGGCAGATGTGGTAAAAGAAATGCTGGATGTGATGTAAAAGTGTAGCCTACGGGGCCATCATGTGGCCACTACAGGAAAATACAACCAAATGACAATTTATTTTAACAATATGTCACTTTCAGCTCATGCAGGCACCCACAGCGCCAAGACACCATCACTGATTTGATTTTATATTTTTTTTAAATCTATTTCACAGTGCTAGGTAAAAAAAAATATATCCTTTTGGTGTATCTCCTCTAACATTTAATGGGTTAATCCTATGTCCAGGCCTTAACCTTCTTCCAAATTTAATGTAAACTGGTGCAGTAGTTTTTGCACAGTCTCGCCAACAGACAGACAGAAGACACTGACAAAAACAGAAAACACACCCTTCTACGTGGAGGTAATAGAATACACAGAGATAGAGCAGTTAGGTTTCATATTGCAGAAAAGCAAGATATAATTTCCCTCTAGATGGACACTTTAGCCAAGCGTGTTTACAGTTAAGAGATTGATTTGATGCTGTTTATAGCTTGAGCATCTCTGCCAAAGCTGGAGGAGGTTAAGGCCAAAATGAGTAACAGCCACCCAGATGGCGAGCTATGAAATGTGGTCATATACTGGCAGAGCAGAACCATTATAAAGCATGCAAATTGCAACCTTTAATAGATTAATGTCACAGATTTAATCACCAGAATGACCGTAAGTAAACAGACCACCAGGATTTATGGTGAGCTCTTGGCACATTCTAGGCACTGATGCATGCCAGGGATACGAACTGAAAATCACTCAATCCATAGCAGATGAAGAAACTGAAGGTCTTGCAGAGACATCTTGCTAAATGTTGGCTATCTTGGCTGTTTCATTATCATTTATGTATGTACGTCTTTTTCACCTAATGCATGATAATTGAAAAGAAACCTGAAAAGGAAACGTTACCATTTTTCATTGTAATTCTGGCTTTAAAAATCTATTTTGATGTTAAATTTAAGCCAGTCACAGATAATCTATTGCCAGGTTTGTTTGTTTTTTATCTAAACTCATCCTTTATTTTATTTTTTTTTTTTTTTTTAACTCACATACTTTTTCCTGTTTCCAGTATGTTTGTCATCAACACCAGACCAATAAATATGAGGTTTGGCTTCATTTTAACCACAAGGAAATAACTTATGTGACAAAGTTGCTATATGTATTAGTCCACTAGAGAGCACTAGAGTTATGTTGAGGCAACTTTTTAAACCACTTGCATTAATTCAATGTGTCCCACAAAAAATATCATAATAAAATATAGCATGACGAGTATAACTAAAGCTTATAGTTTTGTGTAAAAATAGTAAAATGGGAAGAGCACCTTTGTTATCAACAAATATGTGTCTGATGTTGACTCCATTTAATTTTATACCTTAAAAATAACTTGTATGTATGTGTTTATTTGCCACCTGTAACATTAAATAACTTTTTTTTATTTTTTTGCCCTAAATAAAGGTACCAAAAGTGTTTTAGTTATGGCATATGAGACAAATGGAGGTAAAGAGCGGTGAACTTCAATGTCCTCATGTTTTGTTTTCTTATCATTCAGAAAAATGTAAACTTAAAAAAAAAATAATTACCATGTGCAAGCGAAGTACAGTGTGATGTTTCTTTCATTTTACGTCGTTGCACATTTTTGGTCTCTGCTTTGATTAATATTATAGCTTGGCTGTTGATTTTCCATCCTGATTCTGTGGAAATGACCAGATCAGCTCCATGCAGACAGTTTTTTCATAACATTTTACACACACATGCTGGGTAATGTTTGACCATCCCATCATATCACATCACATCAGCCACTTTTGATATGTTTGTGGGATAAGTATGCATTTAGTAAGCTAAATCCTCCTCAAGTAAATGTGATGAGGTGACATTCAGAGACTGTGAAAGAAAATTACAGAATATGTTTTCCTGGCAGAAGCTCGCATTGAAAGTCGCTGCATGTTTCCAGAGTAAATGCTCTGAAAGAAGTCAAATTTAATGTCTTTCCTTTCTGTCACATTAACATGCTGTACGCCTCTGCTGTCCACAAACTACCCTTGAGGGTTTGAAGCAGGTGTCCTCTGTGATATCTGCATTTAGGCAGAAATCCTATTCAGGTTGTTTACATATACACAAAAAAGCCTCCATTGGCAGCTTGTAGTTTGAAGGAGCTGTCATTAACTTTTCTCCAACATAAAATCACATTTGCACAGGTGAAGTTTTCAGGTGGTTGTCAAATTTGTTCTGCTTTTCCATTTAAAGCCTCTCTTCATCAATTAGACTCCGTAAAGAGATTGTTTGCTGCCTCATTTCTTTTTAAAGCCGCTCTATCCATTAAATTATCACTGGGAATTGTGTGCACGGTGCTGAAAATCAAACTGAACTGACTAGAATGAAGACTGCGTACAAACATATTAAGGTGGGTAGCTCTGCACAGTACGCTCACATTTGCACAACACAAACTCTTAGTGGTTTTTTCATGGGACTGTTTTGGATTTTTTTTTTTTTTTTAAGTCCTGAAAGTTTACTGTGAAAGAATTTTAATGTGGTATAAAGTTTTGAGGCTGTTATTTGTGATTCCAAAAACAAAAAAAAGAAAGAGGTACTGACCCAAACCCAAGTTAAGACTTACTGCTTATATTATCCAGTCATTCTTGAAACATTAACCCATAAAGACCCAGGACTACTTGTGTGGTTGTTCCCAAATGAATTTTTCACTTGATTTCTCTTTTCTTAAGAGATTTATCATCATTTATTATATTATTATCCTCTGAGTTTTGCATTTTCCAGTGAAAGTCATGTATTTTTCTATTAAATTCACGGACTTAACTCTTGACCATTTATCCACTTCATTGTTATAAAATACCCAGGGAACAAGTCACATTGGCTACACTAAAAAAATTAAATGTCACTGTTGTTGACTATATAATCAGGAGTATCACATTTAAATTACTGAGAAAGTCACTTTCTAAAAAAAAAAAAAATTAAATCAAGTCTCTTGTGTTGTCTGATAGTGAAAACCTGCAAAGTCAAACGTACACGGGATTCAAAGTTTTGTTAACACAGCTGTGTTACCTACAATATAGCCCTTGAGAAAAAAAGGGTTTGTCCCTTCAGAATCTCTTTGGAGACCCCACACAGCTTTCAAAACTTAAACTCTGCCATTTTGTGGGATCATAGTTGAAGGAGTGACAGTGACTCAGGAACTCGGTAATGTTTGTGCTCTCCTTTTTGGCATCATCTGACTTGTAGCTGAAGTACACTTTTGAGTTCATGCAAACGATTCTGATGGAACTTGATCCAAAGCACCTGTCAAACAAAATCCACAGCCTCAAAAACAAACTGCTGGAATAAATACAACTCCTGATCAGTTGCCTCCAGTGTGACCTGCAGGCTGCCTGTGTTGATTTGTTTTTGTGTGATTTATTTCAACTGTTTGCCCATAAGTAGCTGGGATAGGCTCCAGCGACCCTGTGAGGATAAAGCGGGTTCAGATAATGAATGAATGTTCAATTAAGCTGTGGTTTTGACAGCTGCTCATTTGTTCTCTGGAACTTCTTTTCTGTTTAACTGCAAAAGTAAAGTTCAGAACTCATAGTGTTTAAGGTTAAGGCAAATGCTCTGCAGATACACCCCTGCTGCGGTTGAAACTAACATGTGTGGTGGTGCAAACTTGTGTCGTCACAGACCCCTCCCTCAAACCAATTGTCTTCACCTGAGTCAGATCTCCATTAGGAGTCTATTTAAGTGACTCCTCTGCTCAGGTGCGGTGCTGGAACATTCTGCTCTGCGTCAGCTGCTATTTCTATCACTTTTCAAACACCTCACTCAGACTCTGATTTCCATCTTCACTGCCATAACCCGGACATTCATCATCCACCTAATCTTGCCATGCTGTGCACTCTGCCGTTTCATCCACCCTCAGGTTTTTTGTTACCCATATTCATGATTCTTTTCTGTTAATAAAACACCTTTATTCCCTTCAGTGCTGTGCATTCGAGTCCAGTCATTTATTCCGTCATGAAAATATGTCCACAATAGTAATAAACAATTTCACTGATTTCTTTTGTTTATCTTCCAGAGTTTATTCAGAACAGGTGTCTTTCCTACATTGCTTAACCGGTTGCATTTGGAGCTGCAGCAGGATTACATTTTTATGTTTATTAAATAGTTAAATGACTTTGTTTACACCATATTTTTGAATGTTTCTCAACTCTTGAAGTTGCTTTTGATAAAATCGTTGAATTCTAAATTTTTGTGATTTTTCTACATAACATCATTAGGAATTTCATATTAGACAAACCAAGCTCAGTTAATTAAAATGAACTTAATGGCATAGAGTTACTTTTCCTTAATATCTTTGCATTGCTTTTATGTGTTGGAATTTATTATTCTCAACCATATCACTTTTGTGTAATTACATAAAAATTAAGTAACCTTTTTAACTTCAAGTTACTTAATGTCCTCTTTTACAATATACTTTTTAAGTAAATTGTACAAAAAGTTGTTAATCAACATTTAGTTAAAGTTTCGTGGAACCACTTGACAAAACATTGTTCAGTAAATACAACTAATCATTTTTTTGAGTGTACTAGAGCTATCCTTTAAGTGTAAATTTTTTTGGACAAACAAGTATCTTTATATTTTTAATATATTTCACTGTACATTGTACTATGTATAACTGTGCATGTGATGAAAAAATGTTATCTAATCTACATCTGGACATTAAGCTGTTTTTTTAGTTGTGCAGCTACTTTTGAGCCTCTGAAAACGCAGAGACTTTGTTTAAAATTGTTAATTATTAAATGATTAATGCAATACTTCTGTTAAACCCCTTGAATTCAAGCTGAAAGTCCACACTTCAATCCCATCTTGATTATTTCATTCCACATCCACTGTAATAGTGTACAGAGGCAAAATTACACCATTTGTGTCACTGTCCAATATGAACCTGACTGTAATCATAACTCAAGTGAATGAACTGAATTATCTGATATTGGTTTGCTATAATTACACTTCAGAACAGATTCGATTACATGTTAGGAGGATTATAGGCAGACTAAAGTGTTCATACTATCATTTATGATTTCTGTTGTGTATTTTTTTTTCTTATATCAAATAATGTTTGAGAGAAAAATTAGAGTCATCCTGCAGCACAATAATGATAAAAATAACTAATAAAGGGTCAGTTTTGTATTTCACACTGATGTCTCTTCTCAGTGTTGTTGTTTTTTTTTTTTTAAATACACTAAACATGATGTTATAAACCTTATCTTCCTTGCTATGTATGATATGAAAAGCTTAAGTCCATGTTCATGCCCCAGACATCTCAAGGTTATTCCAAAAAGGCTGCAAAACCACTGTAACATCTCACCTCTCTTCCTCAGCTCTGTTCTTTCTCCCCCGTCACAGTAGCCATGGTGACAGAGCCGATCGATTAGACGTAATCTGATCCGAAATCAGCAGCAACAAAATATGACAGCAGATGGTAACCAGACAGACAGACAACAGACAGGAAAACTGAGAGAGATGTGAGAAAAAACAGGAGCCAGAATTAAACTTGTTCGCTCATTTGCAAAAAAAGTGTTAGATTTATCAGTGACACGTGTCTTAGAAAGTTACAGACATTATGAAAGGTGATGAAAGACCTAAAAATAAGAAGGAGAAAGGAAAAAACTGCTGTGAGTATTCAGGAACTTTTTTCTCACTGTGATACTCATAGTGCATTTCATAAAATGACATATCAGTTAATCTATGGAGTAAACAGTAGATAAATGTGCAAGATCATGATTGTTCACTTGTGTGTTCATCAACACAAAAGGCGCATACGCACATGCAAAATAGATGAGGAGGAGGAGATAAAAATGTAAGGTTTGCAGCCCTGGCCTTTAAACAGATGGTGTCCCGACTGAGCCAGACGAAGACTTAAACCCAGGAGAATTGATGAAAAGGGGGAGGAGAGAGGAGGGACAATGGTGAGAATAGAAAGCACAGAACTTGAAAATCCTACTTTAATGCCATCTCAAGTGATTCTACTGAGTCCTGATTCACTGGAGTTCATTTATACACATGGAAACACATTATATTCTTTTTTTTTTTCCTTTTTGTTTGATGTTTTAAATCTCACAGATCCAGAAGCTTGGTTTATCCCACATCCATGTTCAGATATAAACTTTATCTATGAGATGAACACCATACAGTCCAGACAGTACTCATAGTCTGTTATGGTTTCTTTTGACCCATAAAGACACAAACAGCCACTGCTGACCCAAACCATCTACTGATGTAAACTGTTTAATACCTGTTGATCCATTAATCCCATCAATACATGTAAATAATTGTTGTAAAATGCAGTTTGTCTTCTTTTCACGGTCATCAGATATGACCCATTTAGACGTTTGGAGGTACCATAGTGAACATGGAAACACTGTCATCTTCTTATAACATTGATTCACCAGTAAAACCCATAGAGTTGGATCAATGACAGTGGATGGAAACAAAATATATATATATATATATATATAACTTTCTAAAACCCTCATTTTTAATCTGAGTTAAGAACATCTACATGATCAGTGAATTAAATACAGGAAAATAAAAACATAAAAACAAGCAACTACTCAAACTACTAGCATTTTATTTGTGAATCAATGTTACAGAAGATGGCGTTTTTTTCCATTTTCACCAGAAAGCTTCCTGAACATTTAAAAAAGACAAATCTGATGCTGCAGAAAAGCTGAGAAGCCACATTCTGTTTAATTGCCATGATAGGATTAGTGGTTCAAAAGTTATTAAACATTTTAGATCAGAAGATGCTTTTGGTCGCTGACAGATGTTTAGGTCTTTGAGGGTTCACATGAGCATGTGCATGTGCATGTAAATGTAATGTTCAGTGTATTGGTCAGCCACTATGTGGATGTATAGGACTGGTTCCTGGAGTCCTTGAGCTGCTGTAAGTTTTTCTCCTTCACCACACACCTTGGAAGTAGATGAAGTTGTGCCAGATCCTTCTTCTTTGATCTATGCAGTGGAAATGACTTAACCGCTTGAAATAGTATGCATTGTTCATGTAAATAAGTCAATACACAACCTTATTCCAATTTCATTATACTGTGTACATAGTATGTTGGTGCAATGACAATAAAGATATATCTTGTCTTGTCTTATGTTATTTTATCTTAGCCTATCGTAAGTTATGTTATGTTATGTTATGTTATGTTATGTTATGTTATGTTATGTTATGTTATGTTATGTTTTGTTAGCTTACCTTATCTTATCTTATCTTATCTCATCTTATCTTATCTTATCTTATCTTATCTTTACCGGCAGAAAATCTGATGCAACTAAAGTTTCTTCAAAAGTTTACTCTTTTCAGTGATAATTCTAAATACTAATGTTTGCTGCCATGACCATTTTGTGAGACAGTCTTCATCCTTCATTTCTTTCCCTGTGATGACACGGTATCAAGGATGGCATTTCCCATTGGACAAGGTAGAAATGGGCCACAAGGTGGTTTGGAGAGAAGGCTAATGATGTTAGCCATATGACAGGGCCTTCTCACTAACCAATCCCCAATCCCATAGGAGTATTTATGGTGGCATTTCTAACAGTGTTTGAGGAAACAGTCTCCACCTTTTGGCGCAGAGGTGCCATCCTTTTAATGATTGATTCACAAAGATTAAGTTAGTAATGATTAGCAGTGGCATTTCCCTTTAAGAGATGAGATGATCAAAATGCCAAAGGCCCAATTCAACACTGGCCAAATCAGCCTGTAGACACACACACACACATTCACACAATCAGGCTGCAAATATGCTGTAAAAATCCAAGCCAAGGGATATAACTTTTATTACATTTGGTATCCATCTTTTTTTTTTTTCTTGCACGAGTAGTTTTAATATGCGCCTCTCAAATCATTTTCCACACAGGCAGCTTTTCTTTCACTGTTACACACTGCAAAACAGACAACCCGGTTAACAGAGCAACTACATCTATAGATCAACAAGCCCATTGTGGTTTTAAAACCCAGTCTTTTTTGACTTCAGACCAAAAATCCAGTGTGCAATTTGGAAAAGACTGGCGGCGGTTTTACGTCTAATAACTTGTTTAATTGGATTCGATGCTGCTGATAGCCTGGGTTTATTTGGTTTGGAGTAAAACATCTCTGACTAATGAAGGTGTGATGTTCGTGTGGTTCATCTACAGGGAATGGAAGTAAAAAAGGGGGGTAGTTTGTACAACAGACCCCCTCTCATTATCCCACTGTGCGTTGCGTCACTTCGCCCCAGGTTTGTGGATGGATGGGAATGTCTTGCGCACAACCAGGAGGGGCTGCGTAAACGGAACAAACAACAACAAACTCTTGTCTTTATTTTTGCTGACTGAGGTGAAGTGCACCTGTCAGTACCTGTCTGGAGGAAAAGCATATCGATCAGACCAGAGCTTCAGCAATTTCACCCGAAAACAAATCTGAACCTGAAGGCACCGATTCCAATCAGAACCCAAACAAAAGCATGGAGACTGACGGAGAGCTCAGACAGATAACTTTATTTACGGGATGGATGTGGGAGTCTGGGTGCAGCTGTGAAATATGAGATCTATGATTTAATCTGTTCGGCTCTGTGAATGTGTAAGGTAAGTTCGACTTGATATTATTTATGAATACCGCACTTATTTTACGCAGTTGTCAGAGTCTTAGAATTTAGTTTTTACTTCATAGGCACATTTAACGAGTTAAAAATGCACCACAACAACATAACATAAAGGTATTTCCAAGGCATTTTCAATAAAATCTGATTTTCTTATTCATTCAGACCTCAAAAAATGATGACTGATCCTCCCAAAGAACGAATATAATATTGCAGTTGGATCGATTTTTAGTCGCCAGTCAGACCTAGATTTAATTTGAACGTACATTATTTTACAAAATAATCTAACAAAATGTTTAGTTCTGTATTATTTTGGTCTTGAATGTGCTTTTTTCAGCACGTCGGACAGCGCCAGGAGCAGCATCAGTTCAGATCTGCCACTAGGGCGCAGCACGAGGGTGTCTTATTTTTATTCTTTGTCCCATTAACTAGTGGAGGTTTTACAACTTGGTGTAAAAAAAAAATAACAATAGTGATGACAAGAGTTATATATTGCTTCTATAGGATATGGGAAAAGTTGCAGATGTGCAGTTCATATCTGCCTAAAACATTATTTATTATTATTATTATTATTATTATTATTATTATTATTATTATTATTATTATTATTATTATTATTATTATTATCATCCAATCCATATTTATTTATAAAGCACAAATTTGAACAACCACAGAGGTTTCCAAAGTGCTGTACAATAAAATAAATACAATAAAACATAATAAAAGATAAGATTTATTATTATTATTATTATTATTATTATTATTATTATTACTGCTACTACTACTACTACTACTACTACTTTAATTTCACCTTTCTGACACTTTTCTGTAACTTTCAACTTCATCCATGCTCCTCCAGACGCTCTAAACTCTTCAAACCATGATGCTCAGTCCGGACCAGGCCGTGCCAGATCTGCCGTGGGGACAGACGGACCCGGACTCACTTCTGGACAGCTTCAGGGTCGCGGAGCCCGTGGATGGGGAGTGCAAGGCGCGCACCGTGCACGCGCCCGTCACCAGCAGGGAGGAGAGGAGGAGGAGGAGGCGCGCGACCGCTAAATACCGGTCTGCGCACGCCACCAGAGAGCGCATCCGTGTCGTGGCCTTCAACGTGGCCTTCGCTGAGCTGAGAAAACTCCTACCCACGCTTCCGCCAGATAAGAAGTTGTCCAAGATAGAGATCCTGCGACTCGCGATTTGTTACATCTCCTACCTCAACCACGTGCTGGATGTTTAGGAGCAACGTGATGCCCGGATGGACTGACCCCAGTGACACTATCATTTAGTCTATACTTGGATATATACAGTAGAATAACCCATATAGGCCCATACTAACGCACTGCAGCCTGGGACTAATGGGAAAAACATATTGATTTTTCATTAAAGGGAGCAGCTGCAGGTCCATGTGTACTGTCACCAAAAAGCAAGAATTGATTTTTTTTTAAGCTGTGGGCTCCATATTGCATCAAAGCTACAAAATCATTGCAATATGACCTTAAAATGTGCTGTTTCTCCCCTTCATACATATTTGAGTGATTTTTTTTTTTTGTCCTTTTGCACTAATGTCCAGAGGAAACACTTGCCACAGTTATTACTTTAGCACTTGCAACTCTCTTAGTTTTTGTCCTATAGATTCAGATACAGATTAACTTTATTGATCCCCAGAGGGAAATTCACTTTCTTAATCAGCTCAACAGGGACAAAAAGAATGAATGATTCATTAGACTGAAGTTTTAAAATTAAATAATGTTTAATAGTGCCTCCTTTATCTCATTTTTGAGATATTTGGTGAAAATAGAATAACAGACACTATTTATGCTCAAAAGACAGTATTACAAAATTTCATTTTAGACATGTCCTCTACACTTTCGTGATATTTTGTTCATATTTTGCACTATGTTTGTGAAGGTAAGAGTTTGGTAAACTATTTCAAGCACTAAAATATTTCATCCACATGAGAGAAGGTGTGTTTTCACAATTGATTTGAAAGTTTTGACAAATCTGACTTCAAACGTTCACAATTTGAGCTGAATTATCTTTCATGTTTTTTCAACAATTTATCCGTACAGGTATCAAATTTTTACTGAAAAAAAAGTATATTTTAATTTCAGACCTCAAAACCATACATAGACCACTATAGAATTTGCACTTAACTGTTTACATCCTTGATATTTGGCATGGGGTCGGAATAAAGTACATTATATGACTTGTTTCAACCCAGATTGGTGGAATGGGTGGTGTTCGTCTACATTTATTTATTTATTTACTTACGTACTTACTTACTCACTTACTTACTTATATAAATACATGTAAAAGCCAGAGTTGTGAGCTTACAGTTTGAGTTGCTCTCTTTATGAATAAGACTGGGACACACAGAAATATACATGTGCAGCCATATAACATTCAACAAGGTAGAAATACGCAAGGGATATTGATCCTGTGAATGTGTTTTTACAGGTGTGATATGCATGGTGAAGAACCAAATACCTGTTTATACCTACATTTTAGACTAGGTTTAGATGTTTTGTGTGAAACATTGTGGTTAAGATCATACCATTTTTCCAGACTTTGTTTCATTACAGGAGTGATTTTTTTTTTGCTTTAAAAAAAAAAAAATTGAATTATGCATTTTAAAACATTTCCCTGTGGTCTACATAAACTGTAAATGCTCTGCTTGGGTCTGAATTCTT
>JAPQRP010000016.1:23816440-23844548 GCA_037367295.1 Apogon hyalosoma | reverse complement strand
GTAATCGGCTCAAAGTTTGGACATATTTTCAGTATGGACTACAACCACTGCTGCTGATAAACAATTATGTCATACTCAGAGAAATTTCGTCTGAAGTCTTGACCAAATATGTGCAAATGTAGTGACATAACTAGTTATAAAATGTAACAAATTAAGCAGGAATTAAAACGTGTTGTAGAAATTCACTGTTTTTTGTTTTTTTTTTCTAAAATGAATATAAAGATAGCTTTGCAGCACCTGAAGGGTTGAAATTCAAAGTTTTTGAACTATTAGGATTTAAATACACAAATAAATGAACCAAAGACTTATAAAAGTGGGTTTAGCTAAATATGACCGCTTTAAATAAAACATCCCTATCACCACTGTTTGAGATTGAAACTGATCTACCTTTTCTACATCCTAGTAAATGCCACAAACATATGTTCTCAGTGTTACACTGCATACAGCCCTGTGTTTGTACTGAAGGCTGTTTTTTGTATGACAGTGGTGGTGTCCCTTTGCTTGCACCCTCCATTAGTCATAGACTGTCTGTGCTCCTTCTCTGGTCTCTTTATGTGTGTCTCTGTGGTGTAATGTGGCCCAGGGGGCTCATGGTATTGTTCATGTCCACTCCAGCAGCAAGAGTGACATCCCTTTGTCTACACACCGCACATTACACACACTGCACACTTGGGATACACACTGGGTATAATAGGTATGTTGGGGTCTAGAGGAGAGGAGGGCTAGCCTAACATCAAATTTTAAGAAAATGGGGCAGGACTAGAAAAGTTATAAAGAGCATACATAAGTGGTTAATAATATTTGATTTCATTTTAGCCAATGTGGGTCAAAAACTAAAACTAGGCTAGAACTGTAGGCTATTAAAGTCTGTGAGCAGCTATGTCAAACATCATGAGACCACGGGGATATGACAGGAGTCTAAGACTGAAATGTGTACGTTGGATTTCCAGGCATCGCAGTGGGTCTATAGGTTCATGACCCGTTTTTAAGGCCGTGAACCCTGAAAACATTTCCTTCAAATTGATAATGACCTGTCAAACAGAGACTGTCGTCAAGGAGCAATACTGCCCTCTGATGGCCCCACCCACTGAGTTTCATACCGAAAAAATAAACTGTAAATACTTTATAGTTTGCTGGTCAGTGTCAAATTGTACTTTGTGCCTTTAAGTTTAAAAAAAAGGCCTTTCCACAAAACATCAGCCTTAATTTTCTCAAGTGATGTGGTGAGAAGCTAAATAGATCTTGGATTTTGATGTTTTTTATTTCCAAGCTCAAATTTGCACTTTTTTTGCTGAACATATTACACAACATTTTGTTTTACTGATATTGTCGTTGTTGTGTTCATGCAGTGAATAAATTCCCCAAATGCTTAAATATGTGAGTTGTTATCACTATTAACACTTTGTAGTGTTGTCTAGTGTTACTTAACTAAATGAGGGTCATGGGCAACAACACAGCACAAGAGCAAATGACTCCAACATGTTCAGCTAGTTTTAAAATTATACATTTTCCAGAACCAGTTGAAGCACAGAACATCCTTAAACACATAAAATCATTCTTATCTAAGACTGAGCATATATAATAATGACTCATAATGAAAACCAAGCATATTACATTTCTTAAAGCTTGTACTTATTAAATTGTTGCAAAAATAATATGATTTTGCATCAATTTGATCAACATCAGGGATGTAAATATTGTAAACATGGTGCAGGTAGTGTGGTTTCACTGGGGCCCATGAGGAGTCTGAGAAATACACCTGTATACAAAGAGAAAATTTAAAACAATACATTAAATGTGGTGTCATTTGATACACAGTACTGCGCAAAAGTCTTAGGCCAGCTTAAAGTTATAATGACCACATATGCATTTCTCAGTTTCTATTAAAATACAATAAAGTTTCACGTAAAAAACAAAAAATGAAAAAATAAAAAACAGCCTCTAAAAACCAAAGTGATAGTACTTAGTGTGATCTCCCTTTGTGTTTAACATATCTTTAAGCCTTTCATTCAGACAATATGTCATTTACTGCATGAATTTTATAATGTTTTATACCTGATTTCATCAACACGTTAGATGTTTATAACTGTTTGTGCTGCTTCTGGTCATGGGGTCAGGGGTCACACTAAATAGTGCCTTTGACCTTCAGAAATGTGTCTTTTAATGCTGTACACATAATTCCCTGTATTTTCTAGTTATATCTGAGGAAAAGACAATGAGAAATAAGTACGTATGCTTATTTCAACCCTGCAGACACAACAAAAAAGGCAGCCTGAGCCTTTTACAGTAACCGGTAAAGGCTTATTCTACTTAAACTACAAAAAGTACATCTACCTGTACAATTCCACTAATAGTTTCTTAGTTGTTTTTTGTCACATACATACATGGATGTTAACCGGTTACTGTGTGTGCTACTTTCTCTTTACTTTCTGTGTGCATTAACCTAAGTAACTCATCTGACTGTGAAATCCAATTCATTTTAATAGAATGCATATGTGCCTGATGTGTTTGTGTGTTTCAGTATAGTACACACTGAGACTTATTATAACTGGGTGCAAAAAAAGTGGACACTAATTACCCTGTAATGCCTTAAAATGTGCCTATATTCGGTTGGTGGACACACGTCAGTGCAGTGATATCACCTGGCACTGAGATTCTGCTATTGCAAGCGAACAGACACACACAAACAAACACACTGGTGTTCAGGACGTCCTACAAAGCAGATTTTGTTGATTGTGTTATATTATTAGACACCTTTTGTTGCAGGATTTAACAAAGTAACATGAAACACCCTGTCTCTAAAACCGCTGCAGAGCACGACCTCTAGTGGGAGCCAGGTGAAAATGCTCCTTTTCGTGCACTTGTGGGTGTATTGTACGTACCTCGGTGCCGCTTCCCTCTCTGGTCCTGCTCACCACAATGGCCAGGCTCGTCTGAAGGAGCCTCCTCTGTCAGTACCTCCCGTACAGACAGACGCGCCTCACAGCAGCGGCGGCGGCGGATTGACTGGCACCGAGACGCGCGTCTGAGACTATGACACACATCTGAGGGAAGCAAAGGTAGGTGGATGAATTTATAATCTCGATTCAGTGCAGTGTTTCATGGGGCTGTACCCTAGTGCCAAATGCCTGAGACAGAACACCACGCAGGAATTACTGATGAAGTTCAATGCTGGCGTCGTGGAAAATGGTTTCCTTCCCGTTACGTACGGATGTAGCCCGTTTCTAATCTGCGTCCCGCATAACCTGTATACTATTAAAGGCGTGATTTATTTGTCATTCAGACAGAATACACCAGATCAAGCCTGATGTGTTACTCATTCCGAAGGGAAAAAAAACTGCAGAATGTGTGACTTAAGCCTCTATCCTTCATCCTCTATCCTCAATGGGGTGACTGAAACGAGATCTGTTGTAACCGAAACTGCAGCTGCGTAACAGAGAAGTAACATCACTTGGTCTCAGAGACACAGTAGCGTGTAAAAAATATGAGCTGTTTCAGATCCAGCTGCCTCTGAAATGTGATGTGATGCGGTGGTGTATGTGTCGCCATCATCACCAGCTGTCTGGAGACACACACTGCGCACAGCTGGATGATGTGTTTAATGAATGGAGCAGCCTCAAAAGCCACCTCTGACTGTCTTATGTCTGTCAGTATCAGAGCATCACACGCGTGTATTATTTAACAGTGCTGATAGGTCGTGTGCAGAGGGGCTGAAGTATGTGAACCTTAAAATAGGTGAGTCACCCACCTAGAAGATATCACTCCTTAATGTAAATTTTTAATCTAAAATGGAGTGGAGTGGATAAATGTTGCTTTTTTGGGTTTTTTTTTTAAGATATGATTTTTTCATATAGGATTAGAAATTGAGCTGCCTGCATTTTAGGCTCCAAATATCAAAGCTGCACATGTGAAAGTGTAAGGTATCTTTAGTAGGAATGTACTGAGGTGTCTCCTCCACAAACCTCTCAACACCTCACTCCCTCTCCCTCTACTTTTATTTAGTTCCACATGAGGGGATCAGAGTGGACTAAGTTTGCATTCCAGAGAACTGTGTCAGGTCTTAACTTTCTCCTTTTACTGTGTGTGGGTGTGTGTGTGTGGGTTTGTGAAAGAGCAGAAGGGTGGGAGTGGCTGAGACCCTATCCAGTCATCCGCAGGTCACAGGTTTGTTTTATCACACATATCTGGAAAAATGCCTCCAACGCTAAATATCACATGTCAGGTCACGGGGGTCACTGTTGGTCAGGCCTCAGAGGGAAAGATGCTGAAAAGTAGTCGTAGTAATGCCAAATAAAAACATATAGTAGTGGTGAGAATGAGTTGAAGTGATTAATTGTCATATAAATTATTTCAATGAATCATTTAATTGTCTTTTTCTGTTCATTTTAAACACAAAATCAGTTTATTTGCATATATACCACACGCCTAAATAAGAAAATAAAGCTATTTGTTACCTTTGTTACACCAGAACACATAAAGAAAAACTCTATTTAGGGCAGATTTGATATACATGACTTAAAACATATAAGCCTGTAAGTGAAATTTGCAAGTAAATTATTGATTTCACATGTTCTGCTCAATAATTTGAGGATACTAATGCTTCAGCTTTAATGCCAAATTACAATAGTAATTTGGCATTAAAGCTGAAGCATTTACATCTTAAATGATTTTATTTTGCAACACATTTGCATTTTTCTACACAAAAGGAACTGTGCGGCTTAAAAACCACATTTTGTTAAGTCCATCTGTAGTCAATAATCCAAATAAAAATGTCATATGATTGATGAAGTGCATTAAAGCCATCCCATATTACATACACTGATGAGATTTCTTAGGTTTTGACATTTAGTATCAAATGATACTGATCAATATTATTTATTGTTGCTAGATTGTATCTAAGCAATTCGCTTGGTGCTATTAAAGTATCAAATGCCCTGTGCTGCAAATAAAAGATACTTGAGATGAAGGAGGTGGAACATGTATGATAGGCAAATATCAGAAAAATGGTACAGAAAGAGCAATATTTCAGCTCTTTAATACATTTGAATGGAGACGGTCATTGTAGTTAGATTTCAAAATAATTTAAGTTAGCTCAAACACCTGCGATTATGTAAGAATTTTAAGAAGGCCTTGGTTTGGTTTGTGAAATAAAAAGTTGGTGGTGCATGGGATATTGATGCATATTTGGTTTAGTTTGTGTGATCTGAAACAGTCAGTGGAGCACTAATATGGTAATCAGCAGCTGTTCCTCTGGGTTATCTGAAGTCCATGGAGGGATTGGAAATTGCTATCACTATAAATAACACTGGCACGTACTGTTACACTTTGTTTCATGTCAGAGAGGTTTAACCTATCCTACTAGTCTTTGTTACTCATGCACATCTGTTGCTTATTGTAATTTCTTTATCACTTTCAAAAGACGGTCCTGTCTTGCGCTGATATTGAATCTGTTGTGTATGCTGCTATGTGATCCTATATTGTTTTTGCTTGTAAAACAAGCGTTAAAAGAGCTAAACCAGCATAGCAGACTGCCAGCTGCTGCATCTAGCAGATTATGGCATAATGCCGGCCAGGCGCATGAAGAAAGGAAGCCATGAGGGCTAATGGGTGTGAGTGAGGGCACAGATGCCATGGTAACCAGGTCTCCGTATGTACTGCAAATGAGGTATGAGGCTGATCTGGGCCATTTTGGGCACCGGCACTGCATCGGTCACTTTAATGGAATACCAAATTTGACACCTCTGTCTCTGTCCATGCTTTGAATTCAGATGTCTTAAAGGGAAACGGCTGTGTAGAAGCCAAAAGATATTCTACTCCAATCCCATATCCTCATTTCTATAATTAATTGGTGGATTGAACCAGAATGGAAATTGGTGTAATTTTAAAAAATGAATCCATAATACCACATCTTAACCCTGAGTCTGATCATTTGTAATTACAGTAGCACCTACTGTGCAGCAGTCAGAATCTACTAAACAAGCTCGTTAATGAGTGTTTGTTTTACATTAGTGTCACTTTCTGCCCTCGTGAATCTCTTCATGGTGCAACCAACCAGAACGATCTGCAGCGATGCAATTACGCTTCAGAGGAGAATTTCCTTCCTATCCGAAGTCTCTCAGAGAGGGCCACAGAATTTCTAGGATAGAGTGACTGTGAGAAGGCAGGCAGCCGCACGTCTGTGACGCACGCTGTTATTTCTGCATGCTTTATTCATAGTTATCTGTTGGTTTGTAACTGATAGTTTTTCTTACCCTGTGGCTGCGATTTTCTACATGGCCTGGTTCACTATGCCTCTTCATGCTCATCTCGTGGATGAGTGACTTCTCAGAAGGATCATCTTGGCCCACATACCACTGCCACGCGTTCAGAGATCAGCACTCAGGGGGTTAACAGCTTTTATTCAAATCACAGTCACATTCATTTAACCATTTGGTGTTGAAAGCCATTGTTTGCTCTTTGTGTCCGGTTATTGTGCCGCCCCCACCCTCTCTAATACAGAAACACACACACACAAGTGTATTAAACAAATTTACTCTCAGCAGGGGTGATTGATTATTACAGCTAGATGAGGCCTCCTGCTGCTGTTTCCAAGGCAACAATGGACGCTCCAGATGTGGGTTAGAGATGAGAGATGACTGTGCTCTGTCAAAACTCTTGCTTGTGGTTAAAATTTGATGTTGCAACATCAGCTTTGATGCTGTGATGGGTATGTTCGAGCTACATTCAAATACATTATTTATTGAAGTCCTGGATGTATGCTGCACTGCCTTGTGCAAAAATAGATTTCCTTGCTTTAATGGCATATATGACTGCATGCATCACTGGATGCTGACATAGATACAGTATTGTAACAGAAAAACACCTGGATAACAGAGTAGTTGATCATTATATAAGCCTATACTATTATACAAATTTGAAGAACATCTGTTCTGTATAATTCCAGAGGAATTTTATTACATAACTCAGATGTATTGTATGATAATCCTTAATGCAAAGCTTATGTTGCCTTTTTTATACAAATCATATAATGGGTATTTCCAATAGAAAATATTAAAAGTCAGCAACATCTTTATGGAAATTAGCTATATTGCCGTGTTTAGTAGTAGCTATCATTTTCAGAGCGTTATCTGCATAGTACTATGTGGATTCAGAATGCTGAATGGGCTGTTTATATGCATCATTTGGTGGTGAGACAACAAATAGCCTGTAAATGATGTGTGGAGAATACATCCAGTTAGTAAAATGAGACTGGGATGAGGCTGGTGATGGGCAGACGGTTGTCAGGACAACAGCTGGGAGATAGAGAGGGGAATAAGGCCTGAATGAGAGGTTATGCATGGTGGAGCACTAACTCATCCTCATATATTACAAAGCTGGCATTAGAGCACAGGAAGAGTCTGACTGTCTGAAAACACAACTCATAATGATTTAAATGCAATTAATGAAGATGGATAGCAGCCGTAGTTTTACTCAGTATCTGAGATGGTAAGCGAGAGGACAATTTATCACATATACCCCAGAATGAAACTCTTTTTAATAATTATCCCCCTTAGACGTGCAGCAGTTATTTGGTTTATTAATTAGCTTCAAGCTGTTTAATTAATTAGCAACTATTTTGATAATTGAATAATCCATTTTAGAAAAGAGGTCAAAATTTTCATATTACATTATCGTATTGTTTAATGTTTTCCCAGTTGTTTCCTCCTCTGTGACAGTAAAGTGAATATCTTTGGTGTAAACCAAACAAAATATTTTCATCTTGGGCTTTGGGAAACACTGGTTGTCATTTTATAGACAAAACAGAAAGCAATTATTTGAGAAAATAAACAATAGATTAATTAATGAAAATATTCAGTAGTTGTACCCATTCCCATTATTTGGATTCTTGACAGCAGGAGAAAAGGCCTGGATGTTGCATCCAGAAATGAATAAACACAGAAGCAGCTTCTTTTTTGCTCTTGGTCTGAGTTTCCTGGCTATCCAATGTCATCAAAAAACCAAGCACTATTTAGTGTCACATATGACCTTTAAGCCATTTCATGCTGCATCTTTCAACAGCCTCAACAGAAAAACCTCCACTGATGATTATCTGTTGTGTTTCCAGAAGGAGGTTGGGTATATAGATCTCCCAGTGTGTGATATGACAAGACAGGTTTACTAAATTCAGAATAGACTCTAGGGACAGAGTGGATTATCCATCTGGATGACCTAGAGACAGGGGGAAACATTTCTCAGACGTGGACAGGAATAAACCTGCCTGGCCTATAAATTAATGATCAGATGCATCTATTTGTCCAGTGCTTTTACAGGTCAGTTATATATATATATATATATATATATTAAAAAAAGTGTTTTTGCACAGTTACTGTACATGGCATGGTCGATCAGCTTCCATTAGAACCTCAGTTGTAGTTCTTTCTACCTAATGTATTATTTGTTAGTCATACAGTAAAAAGGAAGTACTGAAATAAACCTCTCTTGTTCACTCTATCTCTCCATCTCTCAGGTCAATGTGGCTACCAAAGAAGCTCTCTGGGATTGTTGTCAGTCGACGTGGATTCCTGAGGCTCGTTTCTATAGCAACCCATTCCTCCTCCTGAGTACTGCTGCCAACTAACCCTGTCTGCCTCACCACCGATCTCTCCTTGCCCCCCTGGCCAATCGCTGGCTCTGAACTACGTTGGAATGGACACTGAGTCAACTCACTCGGGCTACTCCTACCACTCCAGCCGCTCCGGGAGGTCAAACCGCCATGGGTGTGTTTTACTTCTGTTTGTCCATCACACCCTTCTCAGTTTGTTTCTCCTAAATCACATGCTGGATCCCTCACACACTGGTGCTTGCTGTGGTATTTCAAAGCATGCATTCAGTTGAGTTTACTATGTTTGTCCTCAGTTTGTACAGGCCTCATGTCGGTTTTAGCAAAATAAACCTGATGAAAGAGTAAGAGAGAGACGCAGAGGGAACAAGTGAAAGATTGAGACAGGCAGAGCTGGTGGATTAGGGCGGTCACAGCTCAGTGACTCTAACCTATTTCTGTGATTGACTGCAAATAGGAGAATCGTTTTGATTCCCCTCCATCCTTTTCTGACTCCTGGCTTTATCTGCAAGACTATTCATTTCTCTTACATTGTATTGTGTGAATGGTTGTGTTTGACAGTCTGCTACAGGTTGGCTAACATGTTTGAGCTATTGTGATAGCTTACTTGCTTTTTTCTTCAAATAAAGGTATCAAACAGTAATATGAAACATTGAGGATATGCAAATTTTTGTCACATGCAGATTTTTGTTAAGTTCATTAGAATTTAAGTCTATTCTAAATAATCAAGAAAATAGTTACCTTGGTCAATGTGATTACTTCTAAATTTGCACAGCAGTCATTTTTAACTTGGCCTCAATTAATCTCGATCTTTTTATCGCATGCAACTGTATTTATTTATTTATTTATTGCAGTATATGAGTAACTTGTCTATTCTGTCTTAAGCTGTCTTTGTTGTCTTGCCAAGATTACTCTTGAAAAATTATTTTTCTCAATGATTTTACTTGGTTAAATATAGGATATAATATAAAAGTGCTATAAGTAAACAGTCTATGTATGAATTAGTGACTGAACAGGCTCAGGGATAAGCAAAACACTTACAATACAACCAATTTAACCTACACTACAGAAATAAGAAAAAATAAATCATTTGTAACCCTCAAAATACATTTGAAAATCAAAACCAAATAACACATTTTTTTAAGTTTGTAGTGGTATTCTTCTATAACTTAACCCCAACAATACAAATACATCTCCTTATAATCCTTTTCTTTTTTTTTCCAGCTTTATAATAATAAACTTAGTCTGGTTTATTGTAAGAACTCTGCAGGAGTGGAGGTGAATATTTCCATTGCATGGTGGTGGGATTATCATCCTCCTTTCTTCTGCTATCTGTGCAGGATTTTACCCTGAGAGAGCAACAACTTCCAAGCTGCAGCTACACCCCAGAAATGACAAATTTTGACAAGGCCCATGCCTCTTTACGTGGCATTTTCATTTGTAGGGATTTAGTCATTTTAATACCATGACGCTTCCACATGCACACATGTTCCACCGAAACTTCTTTCATGACAGTATTATGCAAATGCACTTTTGCGGCATCCTGTGCTCAGTGCCGCCCAAGAAATAGTCACCTTTTATCCCTATTCCACAGCTATAATGGAGGGTACCAGACCAATCTATGGGACTGGCACAGTGCTAATGAAGTGTGGAGAAGTCTAGCAATGTGTGACTACAATACACTAAACTTATAAATGCCTCTGAGATCATTCTTATTCCTCTATATTTGAAAAAAATGTCATATGTTACATGTGATATGAGAAGGTTTGGATTTTTTTTTTTTTTTTTTTTTTTTTTTTTACTATTTAACAGGCAAAATCTACAGAGAATATCCTGTTGCAGGCCTTACATTGACGCGTCTGTGTTTCCATTTTGCTCTTTTGCCCATTTTTTCCAGAGATCGAAGCCGTGAGCGACACAAGGCCAGTAGTAAAGACAGCAGCCGCTCAGAGAGGTCCGTCGTCATCAACCCCCCTGATACGCCTTCCCAGGAGTCCCCTGTTCACAACGGAGAACCTCTGCCTGGGGAACCCACACCGGCAGCAGAACATGGAGAAGACACCCAGGTACTGATCAAAAAGTATATAACATTTATGAATATGTTGAAAAGGAGACACGTTAACTTTTCAACAGTCTCTGCTTTAACCACACTCTCTTAACCCAAAATATTAGTTAACTGCATCATGACCTTATAAACTCTTCCTCACACAGCTGGCAGCCCATTGCCACAGCATAATAACATAATAACAGTAGTGACAAGGGATCAAATAGGTCAAAGGATTAGCCTCCCTCTCGTAGGCCTGGATGGATTTGTAAAGTCTGTGTGTATGTGTGTGTGGTGTAACTGTCATGACTGATAGCTTTGAAAGCAGTGCAAATTGGTAGCAGTCATTCTTAAAGCTGATTTTACTCTGCTCTGCAAGCAAAATAGGCATTAAGTAGTCACAGGAGGACAAAATGTTGTAATAATGCAGCTCTGTGGTAGAGTAAATGTAACTAAGTCAGTGTGGGAGGGATTAAAGATGCAGACAAACAGGGTGATTGAATGGAGAGGATCAAGTGCGTTTTGATAAAAACCAGAATGGATAGAAATAAAAAAAAAAAAAAAAAAAAACAAGTTATTGATATTGTTCATCAGTGAAGACTTTGCCTTGGGGTTTTCAGCCTCTCTGACCTACTTGAACCCTAAAGCACACACTGGACAGTTTTTCATTGTATTTACCCAATCGGTTTGTGTGCAAGACCCAGAAAGACAAGTAGTGCATATATACAAGTTGCAGCTAAAGCACAAGCTGCTACCAAAGTATGTACTCCCCCAAAACTGTTTTATTTCATGTGATCAGGATGTGGCGGTGTCTTCAGCTAGACTTTCTGATGATTTCTGAGGTGTGACCTATTTTGCTGTATCTGCTCAGCATCCCCTTCTGGCATGGCAACCACATTCCACGCTGTCATGTGATTGTCAGCTTGTAGCCAGCGTCCATTGTGGGCAGTGTAAGGTAATCTGCCATTGTATCGCGTTAGCCCTCCAGACAAACACGTCCAAATAGCACAGGAGCACCAGCATTACCACCACCACCGCCAACACCACTACGACGTCCAGGCCAGCCAGTGCTTTTTGGAGTGGCTGTAACACTAACAGTCTTTAGTGCGGAGCGACATTTTCACAGACTGAGATTAGCCTTAGCATCCAGCCAAACCCCACTTTGAGGAAAGCTGATATGAATAATCCTCCATGTTTACACGCATGCCTATGACATAAGGATACAGTCTTGGACAACAGCTTCTGTGCCTGTGTGTGTGAGTCAGAGAGAGTGAGCGCCAGTTCTGCTACTGAGACTGTCCATGCTGCTTTGTTAGACTGAGACGCTGTGAGTTTGTGCCAGAAGGCAGCAGCTTCAGTTTACTCCATATGTTAGCACTAGCAACACCAAAGCCTATCTGTGTATCACATGGACGGCACGCACACTCACAGTTTTTCAAGTGATGTAGCTGAAAAATGCATAGAGGCACTGATAAGCAAGACTATTGTGCGTTGAATGACCAAAGCATGAAAGTTTCAGCCTGTAACCTACACACTGCAAAAATCTAAATATTACCAAGTGTATTTTTCTCATTTCTAATCTCATCACACTTAAAATAAGACAATCGCCTAAAGAGTAACTTTTCAGTGAGATATAAAGAACTTATTTTTAGGCAATAGATCTTGAAAATCTTATTTCAAGGAATCTTACCAAGATAATTTTCACTTGTTTCATTGGCAGATTTTTTTTTTTTTTTTTTTTGCTTAATTCAAGATTTTTTTTTTTGCTGAATTCACGCAGAAAAAAATCTGCCAGTGGAACAAGTGAAAATTATCTTCGTAAGATTTCTTGAAATAAGATGTTCAAGATTTATAGTCTAACAATCAGTTCTTTATATCGCACTGAAAAGTTCCTCTTTAGGTGATTATGTCTTATTTTAAGTGTGATGAGATATTTTGACTAGAAATGAGAAAAATATACTTGGTAAGATTTAGATTTTCCCAGCGCAGTACATACCCCAAGGTTTCTCAGCATGTATCTGCTGACCTTTCGAAGCCAGCGTTGCATTTTTACAGTATTTATTATGTAATTGTGTATATTATGCCAGAATTGTTCTAATAAAGACACTGACATTGTTGCCAGCTGCCTCAGCCATGACCCTGGAACAAAATTTCGCTTTAAGCACCAGGTTGACCAGGGTGACTCCTACTTAATTCTAGGTGTAGGTAGCTATTATAGCTGTGTAGTGATGATAATAATAATAATAATAATACTTCTATCTTTACTGCTACTACTACTACTACTACTAATAATAATAATAATAATAATAATAATAATAATAATAATAATAACAATAATAATAATAGTAATAATTTTCTTGTAGCACATGCTTAAGTGCAATGTGCATTCCAGACTAGAGGATACAAATGTAAAACAAAAAATCTGGAAAAAATGAAAGCCCCATGTAACCATCCACCAGTGTTTGATCTGTTGATGCAGGTTGTGGTGACTAAAGTCAGCTGGCTCAGATGAAACACCACTCATTCAAAAGTCTTTGTCTGTGATCCTGTTGGAGTGCACTGTGTGTCCATTCTTTCATGTTTTACTTTATAATAATCCACAAAGACCTAAATAGCCACTGGTGACCAAAAATGTCTGCTGATCTAAAATTTTTGATGAGTTTTGATCACTGCATTGACATAATTCAGGTAAAATGCATTTTCTCAGCTTTTCAGAAGTTCTGCAATACTGATTCACCAATAAAACCCAAGTAATTTGACAAACGATGGTGGTTATGGATGCTTGGCCTCATGTTCAGTTGATAAAATTCTGTTTTCTCTGTTTTGATATAATAAGCTTTGAATTTACTCTAAGCTTTTATGAACATCTATGTGATCAGTAAATTAGATATAGGAAAATGCCAAATTTTCACAGAAAAATTAGATTAGATTGTAAAAATGGAATAGAATAGAATAGAAATATTTTCATTGTTATAATTCAATTAGAAACAATTTAACAGCATTATCTTACAATGAAATACAATGCAAATCCATCATTCAATAAATAGACAATTATAAATAGACAAAACAACAAGAAAAGTTGTATATAAAAATGTACAATGAAGTAAAGCACTTGGAGATTTTTTTATGGTAGAATCTCCACACACTTCACTGTCTGTGGATGTAAAAATAAAATGTAATTGATGAATCCTGCCTTTATGCATCAGAAAAAGTGAAGACAGTATACTGGATCCCTTGAAATGTGTTTAAGATTAAATCTGAACTTTCTCGGTCTAAAAAAATGTACTTCATTGTTTATAAAAACTGGAAGTTTCACACAATAGTCATAAATTACACAATATTTTCCATCTTTGAACTCATTAACTTCACTAAAAAAATGAAGCTGTAGAGCCTATAGGCACTTGAGGCTAATGCAGAAATAATTTGTCCTTGTCCCATAGCTGTTATTTTTAGCAACACTAATACCTTAAATGACACATTCACACACGTCTGTAAATGTCATTTTAACCTCCGCCAGGCCAGTGAGGCATTGTGTCTAGCGGTTGGCAGACTGTTTCTTCTGTTTGTGTCTGCGAGCGGTGCTAATCAGTATGTTTGTTACAGTGGAACAGGCCTAGCCATAATCCATATTCATCCTCTGCCAGATACTAGTACTGCCAAGCAGCCAGCAGCTTCAGTACGCCTCACAGTTTGGGTTAAAGTCTCCCTCTGTCTTTGCTCGACTCTATAGACAGATCAGGCCTGGTTACTGGACCATTCATCTCATGGATTATTCCACTGGGAGTTAATGGCTGGTTTTAACAATGTATTAGCTCAGTCGGTGGTGAAACTGTTTTATCTCTTACTAAATAAGAATTCTTTGCCTTGGCATCTTAGAGGTTATTAAGAAGAAAGCAATTTTTACACTAAAAACCTCAAAGCTTGTTCAGAGTGTACATTATTGAGATGTGTGTAATACAAATTTGTTAATCTTTGAGTTGCTGAACAACAAAATTGTGAGTCACTGCAACATCTGCTTGGCAGAGGGACAGCCTCTTATTTCTCTGTTAAGTCTCAATTTGTTAAATCTCTGCTCTGCCAACTCCTGATTACTGTGTAGTGTAATGTTAAAGCCAAATTCATGATTAAGTTACACATTATTTATGCAAATTCCTGTCTTCCTTTAGAGGTTTAATGTGTATGATTTGCATCAGCTTATGTGTTTATATGAAATTTGTGTCAGAGTTGTTAATTTGTTGATGTAAACTGACTCCATTTTCTAAGCCTGATAATCCTAGTTGCCTATAGAAATGAGAGGCTGGAACAGTTTATTATTTTTTCTCTTTGATTAAAGGTGGGGTACGAGATCTTAGAAAAATGGTTCGAGCGAGCTACATTTTGAAAATACACAATTCAAAAGTCCAAACCCCTTTCTTCAGACGTCCCCCCGAAACCACGCCTCCAGAATACCAGCTCCGGCTCTGACTCTGATCTATGCATACCTCGTTCAGTCTCTTCCAACACCCCCGCTCTTACAGGGCAGCCCCATTCATACTTATCTAACTAATGTTAAATTTCCTGATGATTTATGTTGGTGATAAAACAGTTTGCCGGTGGACTTTACATCCTATTATTGCTAATATAACTAACCAAGCTCTGGCTCTTGCTTTGTTTCCTGTACCAGTGCTCCAGGCCTCTGAGAATGCGTGAAGAGGGGTACACATGGGGGGGCAGTTGAGTTTAATAGACATATCACCATTCAATCATTTCGAGTGGGTGCTTAAAATGATTGGATGGTTTTGGGTTTTTTTTTTCAGTCCTGTCCATTCCACAGGTGACTACATTTTTTTTTTTTTTTTTTGCGTTAGAGCATTTAATTAATTGGTTACAATTGGGGTGTGAAGGGGGACTTTAAACAATATAGTAAAAATGCTCCAGGAAAACATCTTGCACCCCACCTTTAATCTATCCGTTAAAATCTCAGTTGATCATTTTGTCTAAACAAAAGTCAGAAAAAGGTGAAAAAAGCCCAAGATTTCATCTTTATATTTTGTCTTTGCTCTACAACTCAAAAATACTCAGTTTAGTATCATAAAGGAGGGTAAAAAAAAATCAGGCATTCTCATTTAAGAAGATGAAATCATACTTTTTTTTTCTTTAAAATTGCTCAAAGTGATTAGCAATTAGCAAAATAGGGTAAATTAGTTTAGTGATCATTTGTTAAGTAGCTGTAGAGGACTTTTTTCTATGAAAACCCTAATGCTCATTATTAAGTTCTTAAGTGACTTTTCTCTGCTCTTCTACAGCAGCAACATTGTACAACATTAGCTAGCATTAGCTTAGAACTGCAGTTTGTAAATGTCAACAAATGACTGCCTCCCAGCTAAACACAGACTCCAGAACAAACTTCACATAAGCACATAAATCCTAGATATTGAACCTTTGACAAGCAAATATAGCAAGCATTAAGTAGACAGTGTAATCAGTGTGCAGTGACGTGATATAGTTCATTCTCACTGTCCTAATTCTGTCATTTCTAGAAACAGAAACTCTTATTAGACTTAAAGCGTTCTGAAAAATCATTCTACGCTATAGCCATCCATCACCAAAATGCTAACAGAAAATCATCTGGGAATGAGGTGAAGCCATGAGATGATTTATTAACTACTACAAGACAATTATATTGGTAATCGGCTATTTGTATGATGGTTATGCATCTACTAACATGCATCACGCACATTTCATTATCGTCTGATCAGGCTTGTCATTATTTTCTATCTGTGCATACAAGTATATCAACTCTAGACAGTGTTTTATGCTGCAGGTTTGGATTAAAAAACATTACTTTGTTGTGCACAGAGAGCCAATGATTTGACAAACACACACATCAGAATATTACTTTCATTATTCCTGCTCACCGTCCTCTCTCATTGAATGAAATCTAGTCTTAAACAGATCCTTCTCCTCACGTCAGGGGCTCATAAAAACAATTGGTGTAGCAGAAAAGGGCACAAAAGACGAGAGATGTGAGATTGATGTTCGTTCATTTAGCTGACCTCCAGTCCCTCACATCAGTCTGGCAGACGTATCCAGGATGCAATGCTGCATCTGCGGCCCCCACCGTTTCTTTCCCTCCACTCATCTGCCTCAATCTCACATTAAACCCCCCCTTTTCTCCCGTCCCCCCACTCTAATTTCCCCTCCCTCCTCTCCTAGTGCTCATTCATCTTCTGGCTCCTGTTGGCATCCTCTCCTCCAGCATGGCTGAATTAATTGAATGTGAACATTAATAGAGGGTGAATCCCTTATGCATGCAGACTTTCTCCTCATTGGAAATATTCAGTGTTAAATTTTATTTTGCATTCTGGAAGTAGTACCAGGGTTCAGATCTTGTGTTAAAATGTTCAGTGTATTAATGCCTGAAATGCAGCAGGATACACATACCTGTATAGTAAGACGTATATGGCCTGTGTGTGGTGTTGTACAGTCTTTTTTGTGTATCTACACGTGTGGCACAACAAAGACTTATCTCTTGGGGACAATGAACGGCTAATGACACAAATTAATGACAGGCACGCACACAAAAACATGCCTCTTTAGACTTGGCATTTATTTATTCCCCCATTGTGTCTTTGTTGGAAAGATTCATGCTTAAAATGACCCTGTCATGGATGAAGAAAAAAAAAATAACTCTAATTTGCAATGATGGGTCTTCAGCTTTTGTTGTTATGATTCAGATCCAGTTTTGTGTGTGTAAATTCATGTGCCAATGTGTGCTTCTTCCCGCCGATCTGAACGTTAGTGCACATCCCCTCCTGTCATCCTATATTATGTGAGTGGGGCTTTGAAAGCCTGTCATAATGAGGCAAAACTCCCAGAAAAGCAAACATCTCTGAATAGCGCAAGGGATGTTTTGTTTGTGGTGCATAAAATCTGTGGCTCATGCAAAAACTACAGTAAAGTAGGATAATGGTCACATTGTTGTCTGTCTCAAGTCAGATTTAGAGGACGTGCTTTCTTTCCCCAGTGGGGTCCCCCAGCCAGTGTATTTATTTTTTTCATCTGTTAGGCATATATTTTTCCAACATTTCCTTTTCTATACATATGCAATAGAGGTGAACAGAATATTATCAGTGTACTTTTTTTTTAAACATATTCACATCAGCATTCAGAGGTGAAAAAAGTACACACACATACTTGGAGTATTGTAATATTCTATATTCTGAATTACTGGGGGAGAAAAAAAAAAAAAAACAATAAATAAATGATACCTGGTCCAACATTCAGTAGCCAGAGAATTAGCTCAGAACAGGAAAAGACATCACACATCTCCAGTTTTAGCATCATTTCCCTGTGTCACTGAGGATTGATTTTAATATTATTTTATTTATGCTTAAGGATCTCCATGGTTTTGCACAGATATGTATATCTCAGATTGCTTATGTGAGTGTGTTCGTTCTTCAGAGCCTTAGTACAAGCTGAATGGCTGAATGTTGCAAAGATAACGTGTGGTAAAGCAGCTTTCTGTTTTTCTGCACCAAAGGTTTGGAATTAACTCCTACCACAAATTAGCCAAGCTTTAACTGACAGTTTTAAGAAAGAGCCTAGTTTACATGACCTTAGTTTGTCATAGTCCTTCCTCATTAGTTTTTATTTTGATACATTTCTAGCTTTCATTTTAAGATTTTTAATTCCAAAGCCCTTGTTTTTTTATTATCTGCGGATATGGCAGCATGGTTTAGTACAGCTAAAAAGTAGGATGAAAAGCTTGGCTAAAACAGCGATGAAGATGATAGGGAGAAAGAATATCACTCACCTCAATCCCTCCGTGAAGAGGTTGTGGTCAGAAAAGCACAAAGACTCCAAAAGGATCCTTCACACGTCGTATATCATGAGTAACAACTACTACCCTCTGGCAAACGTTTAAAAGCCAGTAAATGAAAAAAAAAATCAGTTCAGGTGTTCCTTTGTCCACACTTCTATAACTTGTCTTAACAGCTTAAGTCTGAGGTAATGATATGTCTCTACTCTGGTGTTTTTATGTATTCTGTCACATTCCTAGTCTTCATATTCTCTTATGTTCTTGATCTGTATATTTATGTGATTCTGTATTGTAGATACAATCAATATTGTACTTATGTTATTTTCTATATTTATGTAATTTTATACTGTCTCTTAAGTTTATTGTCCACTGACATCAGATGACAATATTATATTTGTATTATAATTGTATTATTTGTGTTTACCATTATAGCTGTAATATGGCAATATTACCCAAGACAAATTTCCCTGTTGGGATATACCTTAATATAAGTATTAATGTTTTTGTTTTATTCCATTTTATCTCTGTAAAAGACTTTGAGCTCAATTTTATGCATAAAATGTACAGTATAAAGAAAGTTTATATTATTACTATTAATATGAAAAAGTTGTTGTTAAAGTTAAATGTATGTGTAAAATGAAAAACCAGACCTTTGAAGGACATCTCTAGATAATGTTATAAGTTTGTTAATATAAAATAACAGTTATTTAAACATTCAAATTAGATGAAAATATACTGAAAACAAGTATTTATTATTAGTACTAGTATTAAGTTCATATAGTATGCAAATCAGTTTTCAATATAAGCAACTGAACTTAAAACATTCCGATACACTAGCGTTGACCCATGGGGAACCACAGTTCTTTGGAAGCACCAGGTTGGAACCACTTAAGCACTGGCTCGAGCACCAGCACCGAACTAGCCAGGTAGTTTGGTAGATGTGGTAGTTTTTATGCTGGGGAGAGCTGACTTTTGGGAAAAGATGTTAGTCTATATTTTATAAGTACTGACATAAAAATTGTCTGGTAAATCATTCTTTAAAATGTAAGTGACAGTTAATATATTAATACCGATATCAAGGGACTGAAGTTAATAAATGCATCGTCCCTGTTTTTAACTTCATTTCCCGTCATGTAGCGTGATACGGTGCTTCCCGTCAACTGTGCATAGCAACGTGATTGTAAGGCTACTGTATTCCAAAATTACTACTATCTCCCAAAATATTGGTTCTATCAACTTGCCGAGATATTTAATGTGGAAATGGGACTATCCCTCATCTGTAGGTACCGAAGTGGCCAGTTAAAAACATCTCAGTTTCTCAGAACTGTGCAGATGCACACACACAGACGGATGCTCTGAGACCTTCCAGTATTATGATATAGATTTTTTTCCTCCCTGTTTTTGTCTGTTTTATCTTGTTACATCCTTTAAATCTTTATCCTCTTGTTGGTTCGTCTATGTTATCCTTTTGCAGATTTTACGTTTAGACATTTTATATGTTCAAATGTAGGAAGTTTGGGAATGAGGAAAACATAAACTCTTTTCTCCTTATAGGATGACAACTGGGGGGAAACTACCACAGCTGTGACCGGCACCTCAGAGCTCAGTGTTTCCCAGGAGGAGGTGGTCGGTTTGGGGAAGGAGATCCAAGACCGGACCCAAGACTTCCGCCGTTACCTTCCCCTGGCTGTGGGCCTGTTCGTGGGGCTGCTGATGGTGGTCACGCCGCTGGTCTTCCTGCTTCTTCCCGCTGTAATGTGGCCGGACAGACTACAGGCTTGTGGCGCTGCCTGCGAAGGCCTCTTCCTCTCCATCGCTTTCAAACTCCTCATCCTACTGTTGGCCATCTGGGCTCTGTTTCTTCGACCGGGCCGAGCCACTCTGCCCAGAGTGTGTGTGTACCGTGCCTTTCTCACCACGCTTACACTCCTGCTCACCATGTCCTACTGGCTCTTCTATGGGGTTCGAATCCTGGATGCACAGGTGGGTTTAATAGATGGTGTCCTTTTTACACATAAAATAATTAAAGTTATACAGAGTTGAAGATTACACACATCCAAAAATAAGTCTGTAATTTAACATTTTTCATTTTAGCTGTAATTCTAGCACCCATTCACTGTGGTGTCACTTCAGTAAGTTTACTCCAGATCATAACACTGCCCCTACATGCTTCCACTGTAGACACTAGGCATGATGGGTAATCACTTCATCTGCCTCTCTTCTCACCCTGATGTACCCATTACTCTGAAACAGGGTCATTCTGGACTCATCAGACCACATGACCTTTCCATTGACGCACACTCCAATCTTTATGCTCTCTATCAAACTTATGACTGTTCAGGAAGTCAGACACTCCTCACTGCATCAGTTAAAAGGTTAAAGAACTTGTTGCAGCTTAAACATTCTGATCACTACGGTAATAATGAATAATTGATGGATGGATTTCATTTGTATAGAGTGGGTAGATCCAGACTGTATATTTGCATATTTTAATAGTACTAATAAGAGTTTCAAAGGCTTATTTAACAATGTTTTGCTTTGGAGTTGTTTAATTTTCTAAAAAAAAAAAAAAAAAAAAGCATATATGATTAAATCATTGAAAATCACAGTATAAAGTTTCATTATCTTGCAGTGAAAATATGCAATTTCAACTTGTTTGTCTTATGAGCAAATTTAATCATAATTTATTTCTTAATTTGCAACATATTTGTATAGTGTGTTTAGCATAGATTTACTGTTATTGGTGTTTACCCTGCAAAATTCTAAATCTTACCAAGTGTATTTTTCTCATTTCTAGTCCAAATATCTCATCACACTTAAAATAAGACATAACCACCTAAAGAGTAACTTTTCAGTGAGGTATAAGAACTTATTTTTAGAGAACAGATCTGGAAAATCTTATTTCAAGAAATCTTACCAAGATAATTTTCACTTGTTCCATTGGCAGATTGTTTGTAAATAGGAATTAAAAGAGGGATTTGTCTGAAAAAAACACAATTATTCCAACTTTACGGGCAACAGTGTATAAGTAGGTATTTTTTGCTTTTTTAAATGAATTGCTCATTGTTGTTCATTTTATTTATTTTTTTTTATTATATGTAATTTTCTTGGTTGTGTTAAAAATGAAGCTGGCACCTCAACATATTCTGGTCAAAATGAAGGTTGACTGAGTGAATTGATGTTTTTATTGATGACACCTGTGATGTGGTCTCAACAGGATGAGGACTACCATGGTATCGTCCAGTTTGCCGTCTCCCTGGTGGACTCCCAGCTCTTCGTCCACTACCTGGCCGTGGTGCTGCTGGAGCTCCGCCACCTCCAGCCCTGCTACAGCGTATGCGTCATCCGTTCCACGGATGGAGAAACACGCCATTACAACATAGGACAGCTCAGGTATGCGTGCTCACTCCCTTTAGATGCCTCCTCTTTGTGCTTTATATGCATGTTTTCTGCAGGAGACTTTATATAAATCTATACATAAATCTATAAAGTGACCTCTCACGCACAGTGGTTACAGTCATTAAACTCTACCATGTTGAAGTATGTGAGTAATTGGAGGCTCATGTCCAGAGGGAACAAAGACAGTGGCAGTAATTGAGTTACTCATCAGTCTTCTTGTCTAGTTGGCTCACGGCATACTGTTCCAGGAGTTTAGGGGGGAGGGATGGGAATGTGCCAAACACAGACAGTGGTCCTACGGCTGTCTTACTTTTTTCTTTTCTGATCAAATGTGTGACTGTGACGGTGCTACGAGACAATCAGTGGTAATTTGATAGAGGCCTGTGTGGCTAAAAAAACCTAGTGGCTCATAAATCCAAAATTTACTGGAAGGGAAAAACCCACAAAGCATGAGTTCCTTTGAATAAATCAAATTCAGCTTTATTATGACTCTAAACAGTGCAATGGATGTTCATTGGATTCAGGTGCATTGTTCAGTTATTCAATCTACTGATGTAAGTCGTCCTTGATGTAAATTATATTCCTTCTGTTTCTGATTTTTCTGTCTTCATCTCTCTCAACTAACACAGCATTCAGAGGGCTGCTCTGTCCATTTTGGAATATTACTACCGAGATTTTCCTCTGCATAACCCAGCCCTCCTCTCTGCCTCAAAACACCGTGCTGCCAAACACCTGGCCGGGTTAAAGGTGTACAACGTAGATGGTCAGTCACGTCATTTAATCCAATCGTGTCTCTTTTGTAATATTTCCTCCGGTGTCCTTCTCGTTGTTCCTTCTGCTTTCCTTGAATTTCTGCTTTCTTGTTGTGATATTTTCCTCTCCATCTCCATTTCCTCCATGAGCAGCTTTTAAAAACAAACTCAGAGCATACCTTTTGGACAGTAAGTACAGATAAAAGTCTTCTCCATCACGCTGCACAGCACTTTATCACAGGAAGCCATTAATCTCACGGTTCAGTTAACTCCGCTGCCTCCATCCCTGACGTAATGTATATATTGTATCCCTGGCAAGCACTCTACACACATACACGAGTTAACTGTGCCTCTACAGTGCCCTTGATATATTGCCTCCTTGCACCCACTTACACCCATGTTGCAATGCCACATATTGCACTCCCTCTTGCAGATAAAAGGTTCCTCGGCACACCTCCCTGCATCACCGCACATCAGTCCCAATGAAGCTCACAACAGATTTGATGATCTGTAACAGGGATGCAGTATGGGATATGCTGTCCTCATAGTACCTCCTTCCTACCCCCATCCCCTTTGCTATCAAAGTGCAGTGGAAAGGCCTCTAGGGGGCTGTGGAATTTCAGTCCTTAAATAATTCATCGGCTCATTCCTCACATTCTCCCACATACCTCCTTCTTCCCGTTAAGCTTGTCTCCAGCTCAACTTGCTTTTTTACCTCATTATTAATTTCATTTTTCACTTCAACCCCCACTCACCCTCCTCTGTCTTATTCACAGTCATTCAATTGTTCGTCTTCTCATTACATGAATGTAGGCCAGGAACTCAAAGAGCCTGCTGTCTATGCTACTGGTAGAATGCAATTACTGCTTTCTGTGCAAATGATTTGTTTAACAGGGTTATGCATTAAGATTTCATCCATGTTTTATCACCTGCTTGCACATGCACACACTATCTACAAACATATGCATATCAGATAATTAATATTAATCTAGATCCTTAACTGACCTGCAGGGTTTACGCTCTAATTGTGCTGATCTTCGTGAATATAGACCAGATCCTGCTCCTGTAAAGGCCCAAGTACTTCCAGTACAAGCTCCCATAGCAATGGATTTGACACAAACCAGTAAAGTCACACATCACATTAAAACTACGGCCTTTGAAGTGCAAAAAGATGAATATTTAATCCACCAACTAATAAAACTGTTTCTAAATCATGCTGTCTGAGGAGAAATGTAGATACTTCCAATGGAAATTACCTCTTTTCTCTGCACTATAATTAACATCCTGTGTGACTGAGACACATGATCTGGCAGGATGCCCCAGATTAGTAATAAGAATATGAACAGTTATTCCAAGTATTAAAACTAAAGGAAGTTAGAAGTGAGTAAATTGGATGAAATACTGATCGGTGTCACTGATTTACAGTGGTTTCTAGCAGTAGAATCAGTGCAGTGATGTGTATGAACTGGACTCCCCTCTGATGTCCTCACAACCTTCCATGATTCTGATTGAGATACAGCCCATTAATCAGAGTCTGGAGGGGGTCAGGGGCCACTTCCTCCAGATCCTGCTGATATTACCAATTTGCCTTTGTCTTGTCCCTGTGTTCAGCTGCAGCCCCGGGGAACACAGCAGGGGCACAGCCCAGTAATGGGAATCAGTCACGGGCGATGGTTGCAGCTGCCAACAAACGCAAAGACAGCGCCCATAATGAGCTGTACTATGAAGAGGCTGACTACGAGAGAAGAGTCCGCAAACGCAGAGCCAGGTGAGCAAATATCCATGGACGAATGTAATACAAAAACATACAGTGGTGGCCATAATTATTAGAACACTAGGCATTTTTAAGAGATTTCAGCTGTTTTTGTTTATTATCTATAAAGTCATCTTTATGCTCTAGAAACCATAGAATAGATCCTTAGATGATCATGTGTGATATATAAATATAAATGTAAATATTAAAGTGAAAACTGGACAAAAACAGCAGGACTCACTTTATGATACACAATCATGTTTTTGAGGCAAAAAAAAAAGGTCAGTATTTTCAGATCTGTCAGGTGTTGTAATAATTTTGGTCCCCACTGAATATTGAAAGTACATATATGAAGTATACACACATAATAAGTACAAAATACATCCACAAATAAACCTTCTACAACAATATGACCAGTCCATTTAACTTGAATGTGTTAGAGCGGCTTTGAAAATGAATGAACAGCAGTTATTCAGAAAGAAATCAATTTATGTACATATGATTGTGTTGGATTTTAATGAGTAACAATTGTAAATTACTATCACTGTGCCAAGTATCAATTAGAAATTTGAATGAAGTTGTTGTTTGGCTTGTCTTGGTATGACACTAAATTGTGCACCAACTAAATAATTCTCATTTATGTAAGTTAATTTATTATTGGTTATTGTCAATGATTAAATGTTTGTACATCTTGTTTCATTTGTTTGCTGCAGTTATGTTACTTATATATATATTTTTTTTTATTTTATTGTTGGTTCTTGTCAATGATCTTTGAATTCTTTGCTTGTTGTCATGTGGATTTCAATAGTTAACAAATATCCTAAGAAAATAAATAAATAAACAGTATATGGTAAATTCATACATGTTATACAGTTAATCTTCATATGTTCATGGGACATATGTATTAGAAAGCTTCCTCATGATATGTGTGATACAGATTACTAGTTATCCTCTTAAAAATGAAATTACATACATTCATCTACACACTTAGAATTGATGAAAATAGGGCAGCTACTGACTTAATGTCTGCACTTGTTCATTATTCATTGCAATCACTGCGCATTATTCATGTTCCATGTTGCTTAATGCCCATCTATGGAGATGACAGCGAGCTAATCACCATGTGTAAACTGCCTCTTATCAGGCTCGTGGTGGCTGTGGAGGAAGCATTCACTCATGTCCGACGCATGAAGAAGGAGGATGAGCGTGCCACCCCGTCTGACATCATGGATGTGCGTGAAGCGGCTCTGGCTGTATTTCCCTCTATGGCGCGTGCCTTGCAGAAATACCTCCGAACCACCAGGAGGCAGCACTGCCACAGCATGGAGAGCATCCAGAAGCACCTGGCCTTCTGCCTGGTCAACAACATGAGCCCAAAGGTAACTACATACAATTACTCACTTTGCTTTGTACTTAATTTGTTGTAAATTGATCCTTTTTCTATTGTTCTATATTTTATTTTTGTTTTGGTTTTTTTATTTTTCCCCTATGTTTTGTATTACGTTTGTGTCTGAAATCAAGTAAACTAACTAAAAAAAAAAACGAAATAAATTCACTACTTACATGCAAGTATTGTACTTTTACCTCCGCTGCAGCTTTAGTTACTTTTTAGATTACAATTCTTCATCCCCTTCCTGCCCAAAAACCACGATCACATAAACACATATCTGAAAATCCGATTATTCTGTGTGATAACTGAGCAGTGAAGTACTTGAGGATGAATAAAATCCTTAAAATCATTTTCGATGGTACATGTAGTCACAAAGCTGAAAAGTGGTTGTTTTTCTGAGTTCATGCAAAGCTGACTTTGTAGAAATAGAAGAGACAGTGTTTTCTTTGGACCACAACACTACAAACATATGAGGCCTGAGAGTACATTAAACTGCCATCAGTGTATAAAGTGGTTAAAATGAGCTCAACATTAAATATATGCAGCAGTAAAATACAAGCAGCACATTAATGCAGCAGTAAAATGAATCTTAAAACATTGTATATTACAGTAAAACACTGATGGGGACCTTTAAAGGACCGTGATTAATAACTTTTACTTACTTACTGGGTATGAATACTTCATCCACAATACAAAGACAAATTACACACAACCTTTCAGTAACAGTGTTTGTTTGTGTGTCTCCAGGCCTTCCTCGAGGCCTACCTGTCCCCTGGTCCGACCCTGCAGTACGGCTCTGAGCGCTGGATGGCCGACCAGTGGACTTTAGTGAGCGAGGCGTCCGTCACCAGCGGCATTAAGCAGGGGTCAGAGTTCCTCCTGCGGTGTCTTGACTTTAGCCTCGCGGTCACCGTTAAGAGCATCCCTTACATCCGCCTGACTGAGGAATACATCGACCCCAAGTCTCATAAGTTTATACTGCTGCTCCAGTCGGAAACCTCAGTTTAACACACCCACTGTGGACTTACAGGACTGTTACAGATATATGACGGATTTTTTCAAAAAAAAAAAAAAAGCTTTTTGTACTGTTTTTTTATACCTATTTTTATGTTGTTTTGTCACTGACAGTATCTGAGTGTTTCTTTGTCTTTGTCCTGGGAGACATGAAGTACAACAGGCTTAAAGTAAAGGACAAAAAGCCCAGATAATATGCTTGGATTTCTCAGCCCTGATATTTCCAGAGCACTGTTCAGGTATTCCTCTATGCACTACAGACCTTCACTCAGTTTGTTCTTCTTTTATTTGCATGTGCCAGTGGGTGCCTGCTGGGGTTTTAACTGAAAGACTTCATGATTTAGGAGATGAATGGTTCAGGATGTGATGTGCGAGTGTATTAACACGTTTAAGTTTGTGAGTCTGTGTGTAGTGAACATCCGGGGTCTGTCTCAGCCTGTCTCTTTTTTTAAGTGTCATCATGTTGACTTCAACATTTCCCAAAAGCCTTGTTGCAAAGTGATAAAAACTAAACCCTTTGCACCAAAACTGCCCCTTTTCACTCTTAGCAAGGATTATTTAACTCATTTATTACAAATGTATGTACAGTATTTATATGTGAATATACTTTATCATTTAATACTTTTTATATCAAAATGTGCGTTTGCTTGAATGATTTTTGCAACAGTGTAGTTTTTTTTGTTTGTTTTTTTTTATCTTGTCTGTGTGTGCTGTATTTGTGGAAATAACTGGACTGTAAATAGCAAAAAAAAACTTGTCTGTAAATGTCAGACAAAGCACTGCAATTTGTCAGACAAAATGCCAACCACAGGACTGCAGAATACAGATGTCGTAGCCAACAACATCACCATTATGTTTGTACAGTTAAGTGGGGTCAGTGCACATTGAGCTTCGTTTAAGCCAACAGTGAGAAAGACTGCACAGTTAGGTCATATCTGAAGGAGTTTTAGGATCAGAAGGTTGACTTTTATACAATGTAAAATAGCAAAACTGTCAAGTTTGAGCAGTTTCTTTTCAGAACATAAACCCCTTGATTTTTGTTTTTACTTTAATTCTTCACAAATAAGGTCATGAAATAAACTAATGCATAAAACCTCCAGATGAATCAGACAAAGCATATAAACAGTTCAGAAAAAGTGATGGCCCACAGTAATTACGTGTAGGAAGTTTCACAAAATGTAATGAAATTATTTAAATTTTGTTTTTGCAGTGAGGGAGAATGGATCTTATCTTTTTCTTTATTTTGATCCACAACTTCTCATTCACTATATGGACAAAAATATTGGGACATAACACATCTACATCTTGTAACACTTCCCATTCCAATTGATCTGAATGTCATCATGATTTAAAAAA
>JAPQRP010000016.1:23778339-23794236 GCA_037367295.1 Apogon hyalosoma | reverse complement strand
TTCTTGATAATAACCAAAATCACTTCAGTTCTTACATCAATATCTATGGCATCGTACTGACAAAAACAGTGCTTTTAGACATTCCATGTTTTCTTTTCTGTCTGTTCTTGTCACATGATACACACAGGAGTTAGAACTTGATTACATAACCATTGTTTTTGATGACTTTTGATGGTCTAATAATTTTTTCCATGACTGTATTATATTATTGCTTTTATTCCTAACAAATGCTTGTAAGAGCATTTTGATGTAGTCTAACAGCGTGGATTCATTTTAGATACTGTTTGTACCCTTGGATATATTAGTGCATCAAAACACATAAAGCCTTTGTAATTGAAGTCGTGTAAAAAGAAATGTTAAGTCATTTTAAGTGTCAAATTATTTTCGAGGAATACAAATATTTCTCAAAATGTAATGGACTAGAAAAATAAAGTAGCTTAAAATGGAAATAATTTGGTGATGTACAAGTGTGTCAAATGTATACTTATGTTCTGAAGTTGGATTCTTAAATATACTGTTACATCACACCCAGAATTAGGGAAATTAATACACACAAGTCTTTTATTTTTTTTTTTTTATTAGTTAATTTGGAAGGGACAGTGCATACAAGATTGTTATTTAGCACAGTTGCTAATTTCCATCCATGTACGTATAAGTGATATGTGTGCAAGTGTAGGAGAGGTTGTAAGAAATAGTCTGACCTCAAACTACCATTAGATAGGTACTGTCAGGCAGTTAAAAAGTAACCCACTTTTTTGGCAGGGTTAACCTCAACTCACCCCAACTGTATAATTTCAAACATTCCATTCAAAGAACTGCTTGGTCCTAAGGCAGAAGGATCAGTTCAGAGCATAAAGTTATTCATCTACTGCCAGAAAATAACACCCTTAAAAGACAATCACATGCTACCAACAGGGCATTCAGAGAGTAAAGACTAAGTAGGTCATGTTAAAGTTGCTTTTACACAAGGGAAAATCCTAGTTAGCGCCATTGGGCAGACAAATAGCATCTTATTGTTCACATGGGACACCAATATGTTGTTGTGCTAGAGGAGCGTTATGTCCTGCTTTAATATACTGTATACGTGTTTGTAACTGTGCGTATCGGTTACCTGCATTGGACAGGTCTCAACGTTTGGGTTGAATATGAAATCCAGTATAAACAAATGACAAATGCATGCATTGAAGAAATGTTGTGACAGCTTTCAAGGCACATAGCTTCATTCACCCTATCTAATAGTATCATCATCCCATCGATGTGAAGTCATTTGGAGCATTTGTTTCAGGCTATTGTTCACATTTTCAGTGTCCAAAATGGACAATGAACAAAGCAGGACCCGAATGCCAGTAGTTTTCCACAAGGACAATATCATTAGTTTCCTCTTGGGAAGAAGGGAGGGTGAGAGTCGGGCGGGGGCTGGCGGAGGAGTAAGCACACTGCGTGAGAGGCGGAATGATATGTTTTGACAAGTTTAAGCTCAACAGCTGTCAAAGTCAGTGTGTGTCTTGAAGAAGTGACGTGAAATAACACCTACAGTAGAGACGATACTACCTATAGGTATTAATGCTACTTCAGGGAAAGCAGGTTGTTTAGGCAGGTGATGTGTCTAGAATCCTCTATTATTTGACACCTACACTGCGGGGAGTGACTGTGATTTATTGATAGGATGAAGCTGTAAATGGATGTAGGTCTCTTTGAGCAGAGGTCACTAAAGGTCAACCACTTGTACTTTCATTAGTCATTATTTGACACATATAACTGTGTCAGTGATTCACAGATTAATCACATATTCCTGCACAGGTTATTGCCATCATGTTACCACATACCAAGCACCTCCTGGAATCAAGGTCTGACAGTTTAGAGAAAAAGAGGGATTTACATTTAACCATTCACTCACAGAATTACTGCACTTGTTTACCAGTTTTGCATTGCTGAGGCACCTATCGAAAACCTGTCAGAAAAGTATGTGCACTGACATACTCTTCAAAGGTGCCCACACACTCCTCTGTGGAAATCGCATGCTACTTTGCGACTTGTTGCTATGGTGAGACATAGGACATCAGTGAGCTGAGTCAGTGGCTAAATAGAACTACAGATCGTGGCCTCTAAACCTGTGACTAAGAGAGCAGATTTACTGCATAACATTGATTCTGTCACTCACAAAAAAAAACAAAAAAAAAAAACGTGGTGAATTAGTTAGCACATTACGTAACCACACTGCATAGTTTTAGCTTTATTTGAGGTGTGTCACCTGTGGATGAATGAATGTATAGAACTAAACTGATGGAGAGTTGTTTGCCACAGTTTCTGGCTCTTTGGTTTATTAAATCTCATGCCAAGAAGCCTGGAATTACCCAATCCTCTTCTGACTCTGAGCAGATTATAGAACTGTGCGGGGGTTTATGTAATCCTGGTCAACATTATCAGAAATCCCCTAAATTTATAGGAGTACTTAACAGAGTTTTTTGACTTTCATAACACTTTCTCCAGCCCATTTTGTAATGTACTAAATTGTTGCATTATGTCACTGACAATACAAAAAGTGCACTTATTCAGAATAATCACCGCATGGAGTGAATTGAAAGGAGTCTACCATTATTCTGGCGTGAATTAAAACTGTCTCTTAGTTGGCTTGGTCCTCTCATAACTTGGAATCACATCTTTTTGGAACCAGATCGAATAAAGAATGCTTCTGGTGTTGCAATCAATTTAAGTACACTCTACTAAATTTCCTTACACAATATTAAAAACGTTTTCCAGTATTACATTTGATAAAAACAGAGCAACAGAGGTCTTAAATTTTATGAGAAATGTGTTGTAACAGTAGAGGTACCTTCCTCACACTTTTCTATGTTGTATTGTCTCGTATCTGTAACAGTTACATTGTCTAGGTGTATTCTTTGTTGCAGCTTGGTTGTTTTCCATTTGTCAAATGTCACTTGTCTGCAAATTAAAAAAAGTGTTGTAACAGATGTTATATAACAAATACATTATCCAGGTGAGCTTTAAGAATGAAAAAAATACTTCTTTTTGTCTCCACAGACACTTTATTTTCAATCTCTAAAAATAAAATCCATAAAAATAACAATGTATATTCTCTCAGGAAGAAAGTTTTAAAGCTCTTTCCCATACAGCAAAACATCTTTTGTCAATCCACTTTATTTATACATCATTTATGCTTGAAATTATAAAACTGAACCATCACATTAAGACACTAGCTTTATGGCCCGAGGTCGTTCACAACTGCAGTCGAAGTATGTAACAGAATATTAAGTTTCTTCTTTGTTTGAGTATTCTAGGGGTCGGGGTGCCGATGTTTGGACATTTTACACAGTGGGAGCAGTGCAGTAACACAAATGACCACAATCCACAAAACCAGCAACTTTATGCACCAGGTGGAATTTCCTCCAGTGATGTGCTAATCCTGCCACAAGCATTAAAATGACATTTCTACTCATAGTTATCATTTTTTGCTGATACACATCTACTGTGACTGAAAATGTACTATATGACAAAAGTTGATTTATTACATGGCTTTAAACAATGCACAATATTTTCAGAACATAAAACTTTTTTTTTGTTTTTTCCTTTTTTTTTCCTTTTTCTCTTTAGCTTTTGCACACTAAGACACATTTGGTAGGAGGTTTAGAAGAGATGCACTTGAAACAAGATTAACTGAAAGAACTGTAGTGCACTAAAGGTACATTGACACACAGCAGATGTACAAAAAGAGGCTAATATTCAATAAATGTGTATTGTGGGAGATAAATTGAGCCCTGAATTTTACATTTTTTTTTAAACAAAATGCAACAGACTTGACACAGTTTTTAGCGGTGTGAAATATTACAGGAGATATACATAAAGTTTAAATTAATACAGAACCATGAGCACTGGTACTTCTGTTATGATACAATAAATGTGTATAAAAAGCTGTGTTGCTTTGACATGTAACACTGAATACAGACACAAAGAAACTAACCAAAAACAAAAACACAGTAGTAGAAAACACAATATATTAAGGATTTTAAGTACAGTTTCAGATAAGACTCAATTTGGTATCAGCAACAGCACAATGAAGACAGTCAAAAACAGCTGACAGTCTTACACTGAGATTTTGACATTTGTTTTCTACAGATGGTAAACTTAATAACTTTTCACAATGGATCACATTTCTTCACTTGTGCTTTTTCAACATTTACCATTGCTGCAAAATGCATTCATATTATAGATGTGATTTTACGTGTACGCTTGGTTGAAAAATGCTTTTCAGTTTAGTGCATCTCGTTGACTAGAACAAACCAACAGAAAAAACATATGAAGTGCTTTTCTGAAAACAAAACAGTCACCTTATAAAAGTAGATTGACGTCATTTTGACATATTCTCTCCAGCAACGAATTGAACTAAAGTGACTATTGAGGGCACAGAATACGAGTTATTTTGATGATTAACTGAATTAAAGTGTTAATAATAATAATAACAATAGAGTGCACCAGAAACAAGTACATGGCCTATTACATATAGTATTTTTTTGAGTTACTACAGACATATATGCTACAGCAGCAACTAAGCCTACAGTCACTGTCAACAAGAGTAAAAAAAAAAAAACTAATCACAGAATGCATTTGTTTTTCACCATACAAAAAAAGAGAGACAAGTGCATATGTCAAATAAGGCAAACATTAAATTCACTTAGAGTACAATATTTCTAAAAATCCCAGTAGATATTCTGAATGCAGGATTAACAACACACTCTGTACAAAATGGACACGCCAGTGCCAAATAAGCTACATAGTCATAAAGCAGTATAATATTTAAGTGGAGAAGCTTTAATCATTTAAAAACAATGATTAAAATAAGCTTGGATCCCTGTTAGAGAGCTACAAAATACAACTGTAAATATTACAGACAGAGCTTCTCAAATCTCTTGAAAAATTCAACTGTTTGTTTGTAACAGCCCCACATAACTTCATAAAAGCACATCAGTCCCCTTCAGTTCAGTGCAGGGTTCAACTAAAGTGAGAAATAAACAAACATGAGGATGCCCACAGAGCAGACGAATAGCAGGCCCAAGTTGAGAAGAAATTTAACTCTAGGTGGCTCGTACAGCATCTCTGCAATGATTCTTGCATTCTCCTGAACCCCTTTTTGCTGAGCATTCTGTGCTTCATCCTTATATCCACAAAACCAGTCCAGTAAACGCAGGCACCTGCTAGTCTCCCCATTCCCACGGCAACCATCCTCTCCTCTGATCAGCTCCAGCTTTCTATTGCCAAACTGGTCTGCAGGGGTGGTTGCGGGGGAGGCCTCTGTACTAGGGGTCGCTGGGTCATGGTCTGTGGATGGGACCAGGAGTTTGACATCTGCCCCATCCAAACATCTCTGGTTTCTGACATCTGGGGGCATTTCTTTATGGAGGCCTCCAGCGCCATTACAGTGGCTCTTCTCTGTCAGCCTGTACATTTCCTCTCTGTCCTTAGTGGGAACCATTTCAATGTTACGGAGCCCCCAGACCGTCGTGGTGGCTACCTGCTCCTTATCTGGTGGGGCAGTACAGAGACTGACCACTATAGCCACTAGCCCTGAAATCCAAAACAGTCCTGCAGCCACATACATGTAGTGCACATGTACGATGAAGGCGGGCCTTGTGTCAGGCTGGTCACAGCGAGGCTGACGATAGATAAATGCAAGGATCAGTCGTAGGGTGCCTAAGGTGAAACCTGTCATGCCTCCCCAAAATGCACCTTTTTCATTACACCGTTTCCAGAAAACACCTAACAGGAAGAGGGCTGCAATTGGTGGAGTTAGGTAGCCAGCAACTTCCTGGATATAGAGGTATGTCTGTCCACCTTGCATTTCAATAATAACTGGGACCCAAGCAATACTAATTCCCACCATGACCACAACAAACATACGGCCCACAATTAGCAGCTCACGCTGGGATGCCGTCCTCCGAATGGTTTGGTAGATATCCAAGGTGAAGATGGTGCTTGCACTGTTGAAGATTGAGTCGAGATCGCTCATCAGGGCAGCGATCATGACGGCCATCATCAGACCCCTGAGTCCCACAGGCATCACAGCCATAACCAGGCGAGGATAGGCAATATTTGAGCAGCCCGCCTGAGAACCACAGACAGCCATGCAGTGTTCGGGCCCAATGCAGGCTATTTCATCTGCAAACATAATGCGAGAGATCATACCTGGAATGACTATAACAAACATGGGCAGGATCTTGAGAAACCCAGCCATGAGTGTTGAGCCTTTGGCATGGGCTAAATTCTTTGCTGCCAGTACTCTCTGAACGATGACCTGGTCAGCACACCAGTACCAGATTGATGCAGGAGTTTGGCCAAAAATGAAACCTGGCCATGGGATGTCTTCATCCAGAGGGCCACGAAGGATGCGTAGAGAATTAGGCTTGGGATGAATGCGACAAGAAGGAGAATAGGAGTAGTTTCCAGTGGCCATTATAGCAGTAACATTGGGAACTGCCTGCATGTACTTAGTTCTGACACCCTCCAGCCCACCAACTTTGACAAGGCTCATGATAGTTAAAGTCAGTGCTCCACTAATCATTAGCACTGCCTGAAGTGCATCTGTGTACAATACTGCCACCAGTCCACCAGTGACCGTGAGGAGTGCAGTCATACTAATGAGCAGGATGATAGACAGATAAAGGTTCCATCCCAATGACTCTTGAATAAAGAGGGCTCCAGCATACAAGTCCACAGACAGCTTGGTGAAAATGTAAAGTAACACAGACAAAAAAGCAAAGTAGACCTTTAGCCTGTTGCCTCCGTAGCGTTTCGACAGGTACTCAGGCATGGTGTAAACTCCTGAATGGATATAAACAGGGATGAACACCCAGCCAAGCAGCTGCAGAAGAAGAAGTGCATTAAACTCCCACGCTCCCACAGCAAAGCCACTTGCTGCTCCCGACCCAGCCAGGCCTATGAAATGTTCACTGCCAATGTTACTGACGAACAGCGATGCACCTATGACTATCCATGTCATGGAGCGTCCAGCCAGGAAGTAGCCACTGACAGTACTGCGGTTGGCTTTCCACATGGCCAAAAACCCAATGAATAGCACCAGGACAAAATACAGTGCTACCACCGCTATGTCAGGTGCTTCCATTCCAGGACCCATTCTTACAGATTGTTATAAAAAAAAAACTTCTCTTGGAAATAAAGCTCACAGCAGTACAAGTCAGTGCTATAGGTTCAATAATAAAAAGAGCAATGGAGATGCTCTGCTTTGGTTTGCTGTCTGGATGGAAGCTGTTGAATCCACCGTCAGGTCAAATTCACTAGATGTGCTTCGGGGGGGGTTATCCACCGGCACTGAGGTCGTTCTAGTTTTAGAGGAGGATGGTGTAGGCCTCTGGTCTAGAAAAGCCTAAAGTTTACATTCCTGCAAGACAGCAAAGACAAAGAAAAGACCTCATTAGAGCCTTCATGTACAAGTGAATAACACCTGTATAAGACAGGATTTGTCTGAAACAATAAGAAACAGTAAGTAGTCGCACTAAACATCACATCACTGTCCACAACATTGCCACAAAATTGTAATGAAACTCCAGAAACCACGTGAATATCAGTAAGACTTTATTTAAATCTGTGTATTCACTATAGTATTTTCCAGTGCCAGTCCTTGGGTTTAACCTGTCTGACTTTCCAGTTTAATCTTGTTAATACAAATGAACTCAAGCCACGCTACTCCAAAACATCAAAGAAAATGTAAGAACATTATGTAAGAAATCAAGATGAGTCAAGAAGGAACAAAAGCATACATCTAAAGATGAAGCACTTAATGAATTCACAATTACAGCCATTACTGCATGTGTGGAACCTAATACAGCAAAGAAAAATGACAGGACAAACATACTATGCATACACCACTAACAAAACTGAGTGAATCCTGCTGATGATTGAGTACACACAAGCAAACACATCTTTACCTAAACACACATCAGAAACATGATGTCATTTATAACATGTATACAATGTACACATATATAGATTAGTTAAATTGACTCACTTGCCAAACTAAAACCTACAAGTGGATAAACAGGACTAGACTTTTAATAATACGCTTCTTCACTTTTTTTTTTTTTTTTTTTTTTTTTTTTTAAAAATTATAAGAGCTAAGTGGACATTCTGCTCATATTAAAGTTCTATTACAACTAAAAATAATGTGCGTGTTGATATCTGAGCACATCTGTTTTGCTTCAATCACACACACGGCACATTTGGATGTGTTACCCCTCTTGATGTTTCAACCTGCCATGCATGGTAGAAAATAACCCAATGGCTCAGTCTTCACAACCAGGTGTTATGCATAACTGTCCTTCTTGATAAAATAAATCTTTGTTTTCATTTTATCATCTCATCATCATCAAAGATTGCAGGCTGTGTACACCATAAACTACACAAGAGATCAGGGCTCAGAAATACAGCAACGACAATCCATGGATTAATACAATTTATTTGAAACGTTATATAATATGGGATTCAATTGCTACCATATTAGTGTGCCAGGACCTACTTTTAGAGCGGACACTTAAATATCCAAAGTAAAAATAAAATACATTGCGATCACAGGGAGTTGCTGATTCACATTTTGCCAATAACTTTAATAAATACAACAGGTGCAATTCCTCTATTCTTCACTTCAAGCATGTGTGGCCAAAGTTTAACAAAGACAGGAAATGAACGTTCTGTTTTTAGTGAATCAGTATGACAGGGTGTGACACATATATAAAATATTTTTGCTCTAGAGAGATGCAGCAGCCCAGACATGCACAAACAACAGTGATGTCAGTTATATCCTTACTTGAAGCTACACTGACGCCAAGATAAACTAATAGAAATGAAGGGTGTTAAAGAGATGATGGATAACAGGGGATTTGCACTCCTGGCTCCAAAGGAGACAGTGAATGCAGCATCTAACAGTGGAGGCTAAATTAGGCTGCAGGTAAAACCACGACGAAGCAGTGGCAAATGGGGAATAGTTTACATAAATTGCCAGATGCTACTGCCAGACTGAGGTTACATGGTGAATACAAAGGATTATGGGTAGACAGGTAGCACCGAAGTGCCAAAGTGCACCTATGAGGACCGAGGAAATTTCTAGAACGGACTCTCATTCATCCGAGAACCGGATCTGCGCGTCCTCCAACAACTTCCTATAGCCTTCAAAACTACGTGTCTCTGTGATGATGCCCTGCCGGATTCGCATCTGTATCTTTAAATTCTCGGTCATACACTGAATCTCAGGTGTTTACTTTTGTTTTGGTGTTTTTGTTTTTTTTTTTAATATGAAGCGTTTCTCCTAGCTGACGTCACGGGCACAAAGCTAGCATTGATGTTTTAACACTCAGAGCCACTTGAGACATTTCACAAACACACACATATAACCACATAATAAACAACCCCTCGCTAGTGTGACACATGACTACACAATGTAAAACGACAGACTTTTCAGGTGAGGTTCACACACAAACTCACCGGCTCCACTGACATGTACCGTGTTAGCAAGTACTAGCAGATGCGCTAAAGATGCTACAACGACTCCACGCCCCGCAGAGGAGACCGAGATGCGGATGCCAAGCGTGTCTTCTCCTTCCTCTTCCTTTACTTCTTGAGGTCTTGTCCCCCCCTTTCTGGATCTGTCGCTCCTTCCCAACACCGCCCAGGGGTCTTCAGATGATGTGATGCTCTCACACTTTACCTTCTTGACTTCCCCTGGAGTGGTTTTGCTTCCCCTCAGACGCTGCTGCTGCTGCTCTTGTGTCTTCTTATAGACACCAGTTCGATTCCACGCCCCACACGTGAAGAACACCCGTGACGTTTGGCTGGCTCCTGGAAATCCAACTAATTAACCTCCAGTCTTACACTGACCTACATGTTTACATAAAACAATAATAACGGCAAGGGACTCGAAAACCTGAGGCAATCACTCAGAAAGAAGTTGTCATTGAACGCACCACACCCCCTACCTGAGGCATTTGGTGATAGAAAAAAAAAGAAAAAAAAACATGATCTATATTAATGTAACTCAGGTATAACAACTGAATAATAGCAGCTCAGATGACACATGCAAACTAGAGATTATTATCATACTTTTTGGCAAATCCTATCCAAATGATGCCGCAAACACAAAAAAACAAGAATAACGCATCTGCGTATGTGAGCTGTAAATCTTAGAAACTACTAGAATTTCTAATCTGATTACGAGCTGGCACATTTTAAGGGTGCCATGATCTGGAACAATCTATAAACTGCCACCTGCTACCTCTTAAATTAAGAAAAAAGTTTGTTTTGATGAGTGGCTTTCATTCTCCTAAACCCTTAATTTCATCCACTAGGTCAGCAAAGTAAATATGTGAATGCTCAAGTATGTTATGAGTGATCCATGTTTACTTTTACAAGTGACCTGGCCCAGATCTTTGCAAAACATAAGGGAAGTGATCCAGAGGAAATGCTTGTCACTGTAGAGCAATGAAACACTTCATCCCTGACCGCAACTTTTTCCACTGAAGAAACTGTGCCATCATCAAATATTAATGCCAAGACACTTGTACTCAGACACTTACAGTAAAAAAAATAAATAAATAAAATGTTATCAGCTAAATTAAATATTTGAGAAAGTGCAAAACTGAATGTGGTTGATTTTATTTCAGGAGAATATGAAAATGAATATTTCAGTTTGTGTGATGGTGTATAACACAACCTAAAGTTGCATGATTTCCTGCTGTGTGTTACATATTTAACCTGTGATAGTTGATAATAATAATACTCATGATAATAACAATAGACAAATATGTTCATTATAAAACCCAGTGGCCATTGGGGTTGTCATCCTTGTTATTCTCATGGTAATATTCCTATAATTCAAGCTGTAACACTAAACAGACTGTGCTGTTGGATGAGAATAAGGCTAATAAAATGGTTGACTTACAACAAAACATCCTGCCAGGGAAGACAGCTCTGCATATTACAGTGGGAGGGAAACAGAGTAAATTTCCACTCACTACTACAGAATATATCGTGGAAATTTCCATGTCACTACTAACTACGTTTCCCAGCGAACTTTGCGCGCTTATGTGGCGTGTTTCTTGAGCGACAGGGTAGATAGATGGATAAATGATAACGCTTCGGAAGAAGAACAATAAGCTACTTTTATTTCTTTTTTCACTCTATGGCACTCGTGTTTTTATTTCTTTTTTATTCAGAGCTCGCTTGATTTGACAAAATTTTACCCAATTCATTTCCGTGACATGTTCTTGTGCGTCTTTCTCCTAGTGATCAGATTAATTTTATTTTATATGAGGGATTTTGACTAGTTTTTCCGTTTTTATTCGTTATTATCAAAGAGTTATTCACTAAACACGAAAAGAAATGCTTTAATTGGGAAGGATTGGTCATTGTAAAACATAGTTACTTTTTACAAAAATAGAATTAATTGCGGCCTGCTTAAGTTGCAGCCATATGACAATGACATATTGATATAGGTATTACTTTATGTATATTCTGTTATGTCTATATAATTTCAAAGGACAGTGTAAGCTTTTAAGTGGGAAAAATTGAATATGAAATATTTTTTATTGTTTTGCCTCTTAAAAATCAGAAATAACAAATATCCAGTGATTTTGTTAATTTTAAACACCATCATACTAGGCCACAGCAGATAAAACAGTGCTACTGAATATTTTTACTTCTCAATCAAGGGAAGGCCTGTAGTTTCTCAACATAAATTAAGGTTATACAGTAAATGAAGAGTAATGGTGGCACCTGACTCTGAAAACTTCAGCCAATTTAATCTCCTGAGACCATTGTTACCCATTTCATCATGACTAAATACCAGTATACATTGTGCAGCAAGTGATTGATTATGACCAGATCTGGTTCATCTCCAAAAGGCCTAATTGTTTGTGACACCATCTCTGTCCTCTTCGGCAAGGCTGTTGTGTCATTTGCTCAGTCATGAGACAAGTGTGTCGGATCAGCCACTGTGTATAATGTTGGTTTACACTGATATGTCACATTAAATTTGCTTTGAGCTTTTTAAGCCTTGCTTTAAGTTACTGTATTGCAGACTCCTTTGGCCAAATGCGGTTTCAAGTTGAGTTAAGATATGGAATGATTTCTAGTGTTCCCTCTGCAGTGCTATTTTAACACTCATGAACTAGGAGTTAATACATGAAAAATAAGGATTGAACACTTAATTTACTCACATATCAACACTATTTCATCAACAAGTAAAATGTTTGATTAAAAGTATACTGACACGTGTTTTAGAAGTTCATCAAAACTTAGTCAAATAAGTAATGCCAATACTGTGAGCCCTGATAATGCAGAGTATCTACGTAGTTACATATACTGATTGATGAAGTTAAATCAGATTGGATCTAGTATTTATAGTATATCATTCTTATGGATTAGACTGTCATTCATATTATGGCATTCATTCTTAAGTTATTTGTTTACACAAACAAATACACTAAAAATATGTGCAAGTTCTGAGCAAAAATATTGGATCAAAGTGTTCCCTGAAGACCCACACAATGAGGATACACACACAAATTTCAGCACATCAACAAAACATTTCAATTGCAACCTATAAAGAATGTTTTCTGAGATTTGCTTTAATCCAACAGACAAACAGACTGATAGACAAATGGGAGGAAAACAACCCTTTGGCAGAGGGAACAATACAACTATTGTTTGTTCCCTCCCTCATGTTCAACTTGGTTTTGGCTGATTAGACACAGTAGTGTGCTGTCAGACAGTGTGTACAGTATATGCTTATGATCTAAGCACTGCCTGACTCCCACTCTCTGTGTCATAAAGCTAGTTAAAGATAGCTGGGATGTTTAGCAAAACTGGAAAGGCTGGACTGACTAGATTCAATGAAACTAATACCCTTTCATTCCCTTCGATTAGTAGGTAAATTTGCCTCTCACAATAGTCATATTCCTTATTAGCAGATGAACAGTTTCATTGGCATTTGTAACATTCCAGTCAATCACATTTAAGAACAGATTATATGTTATGGAAATATACACAGGAAAATTACTGAGCATTTTTTCCAGAGTCAAACGTTTTTTGTGGCTCTATGTTGAGTTGGGAGAGCTCTACCCAAAGAGTAACTTTTACTCTTTTCAGAGAGGGACCAAATGTTATCTGAGTAGAGTAAGATTTTCTTCAATTTGAGTAAATTTTACTCAGGTAAATTTTATGTAGATCAAATAATTCATTCATTCAGACTATCTCTCTGAGGAAACCAAATCCTAGGAATTAAATTAAATTGCACAGAGATATAACAGCTTAGTTTAAATGTAAGTCAATTTTAAGTAATGCAAGGTTAAAACTGTTTTTGACAAATGAAAGTGACCAGTGGTCAACCATTCTACTCTAAATTTTAGACAGTGTTAACACAAAAGCTATCTTATAACTGTTCCATTTTTACAGCACAGTTGGCTGGTACTTTCCAATACTGTAGGGGTTTGTCTCCTTTCTGTACCTACCTGGCCCACTTACTCAGAAATAGTTGAATTTTTTATTCCAAGAAAGGTCCATCTTATGATGCCATATATTGATATTCTACAACTATCTAAACCTCCAGTTGCTGCTACAGCAGCAGCTGAACTCACCCCCATTTGCCATCACCTTGCACCAGCAATATTTCCTAAAAGTCACTTCAAAGCTCTTATGCAATTTTATCAACTTATATATCTTTCATTCATATAATACTGAAATAGTGCCTTTAATATGTATCCAGCTCCATATAATGACCAAACATGACCTTTGACCTGAACTCATTTGAATATCACGTTGGAAAATACAGCAAAATCATTAGGTGTGACTTTTAAATCTAAAATAACATTCTTGCCCACCTTGTAGATTCTATTGCTTTAAATAAGTTAAACATACTTTATTTATGCATAAAATATATCAAGCTTTAGAATCTACGAGGAGGGCAAGGTGTTCAATTTTAAGACGAACTAAGAAGGTTTAAAAAGTATAGATTCCATGCAGAAGTGAATGGAACATCCCAACTGATCCCCTGGACATGTCTTATTTACAAATGTCTGTTGTTATTATAATCATAAGTATTTGTTGCTTTAATGGAACTCCTTTCCAGCTGAGTAAATCATGTCGCTATTAATACAATACATGGTCTTATTTCTTAGTATTACAGACGTTATCATGCTAAAAGGGATCAATTTTGGAGATGCTTGATTTTGGTATTTTGCTTCAGCAACTGAGTCGTGCATCACTGAACATAGTCCAAAATTATTTTCTAGACATAATTATGCATTTTACTGAGCCAGACACGCCTATTTTTAAAATAAATCCAAAGTAGGCAAAACAGATAGGATACCAGAACATGTCCTTTCTCATTAGGTCTATATATAGATTTTCTATTAATAGGAATACTTTCCAACAGCAAATAGTGTATTGTCATCATGTCTATAAAAAGACTCAATATTCTCAGCTGCCACGTGGATAAAATGAGTGCAACAGACCAAACTGATCCAAGAGATTCCACACAATAAAATATCAGCACAAGTGACAAGTTTATTTACAGTATATTATGGTATATAGACACTATAACAGTAACCTCAGTCCATCTACTGTAAATTGATTTCCAACAAGGACGATGTGATGATTGCTTTTGTCTCTGTCAACCTAATTGCAAAAAACCTTTACACCCATTTCATGAAATTTACAAACCACATGTTTTCAATGTGCTCACATTCAATGTGCTGTTTTAGTGGTCCAGTAGGTTACGATTAATTTGGGTACGGAATACTGGAAAACCAATTACACACTTGGTGCAAGTGCAAGAGATGGGGATATGAATTAGCAAATTGTATATTATGAGCCTGAGAAAGAAGAGAATACACAAAGAGTGAAGAGTTACAGCTTAATTCTTTGGTTCTTGCTTGACTCCAACTATTCATCCATGGCTCATGATGTAGGTGATTCTCTGACCTGTTAAAACCTGTATTTATTATAATGGTGCATGTTATTTATCTGTGGAGATGTTGATGTCAGCAAATGCAAAATGTCACTCAGCCAAAAGACACAGCTGTGACTGTTATATTCTATACTATATTATGCCTTTAGATGCTATATATTGTACAACACAGCTTGTGCTTGTTTTTGCATTGCTGCTGTAAATATTAGTTATTGTGACCGAACATAATATCTGACTGTTATTACGCAAGTTGTTGGTGAATCAGTTCAGAGATGCATCCAGAGTCCAGGAGCTCCATCTACAGACGTAATCTTGTACTTGCTTGTGTGGACACAAAACCTACTGTACAAACACAGGCTCTAAAAGGACAGTCATCTTTTTTCAGGAACATCAGAATTCAGTACATTTCATTTTGAAACTCCAAAATGAACCCTCCATAAGCCTGGCATGATTCATCATTTTTTATGTGCTTCAGGATATTTTCTTCTGCCTGTTTTCAACCTGACTTCTTGTTCTTCAGTCAGATCCAGATTCAGATTCAGAATACTGTATTAACTCCAAATGAAACTGTTGTGTGTTACAGTTGCTCCTTTCAAGTATAACATACTGGGGCATTTTAAAGGGGGGGTAAACATGACAAATTCATGGGGCCCAGCATTTCTGGGGGGCCCATAGAGCAGAGGAGGGGGTCCAATGGATACAGGTTTGAAGTTGTGAAAATTTTGTATAATACTGCTGTATTATAGAGGCATATAAGCCAGTTGTTGGACATTGAAAGCATGTTATGGTCTGCACCCTCATGTATATAACTGTTACCCCTACCCAACGTACATACCCCACCGATAAGATTGACAAGATACTGAATTTTATAAAGGACCCACATCGCTTAGCTTTCATGGGGCCCACAATTG
>JAPQRP010000016.1:23745836-23778239 GCA_037367295.1 Apogon hyalosoma | reverse complement strand
TGTGTGTATATATATATATATATGTCTGAATGTCCAAATGGGTCATATTTGATGACCGTGAAAAGATGAGAAACTGTATTTGACACCAGTTTTTTCATGTATCAGTAGGATTAGTCGATCAACAGATATTAAACAGTTTATATCAGGGAATGATTTTAGTTGCCAGTGGATGTCTGGGTCTTTATGTGTTAAAACACTCTATCAAAACACAATCAGAACAGGAATTTGTACAATATGTACCAGACCAATATTATCAATTTGATAAGTAAAATAAATATACACGTATGTGTGCAAAATATTGTTGTTTGTCATTATCATTATGTGATTATAAGGAGTAATAAAACAGTCTAATGGCCACAGGCAGGAATGATTTTCTGCGCCGTTCAGTGGTGCATTTGGGTGGTATCGGACTCTCACTGAATTTGTTCCTATGATTGACCAGTATGTCATGGAGTGGGTGAGAGGAATTATCCAGTATTGATTACACTGGCCTCTCTGACACCACTGAGTCCAGCTCCATCCCCACAACATTATTGGCCTTGTGGATCAGCTTGTTGAGTCTGTCGGCCATTGTTATAAAACCTGTAAATTAGTTTTTTTTCAATGTGAATCTGTTTCAGTGGTCTGCTTCTACTGTTGGTAGGGTACTATTCACTGTAGAAAAGAAAACTGAAAAACAATGTGAAAATAAGGTAAAATCTGCTACTATGACCTATGACCCAGAGGATGAAGTAAACAAGCAGAAAGTCAAGTGGCTTCAGTCAAATACAACTTTAGGCAGTATTGACAGAATAGTATGATATTGTAATGAAGACTCTCTCCATTCCTGTTTTTACCCTCAGCCATCGGCTGTATGGGTATTGTCATCTACTGTGGCGTCCATCTGTGTTTCAAGCTCTCAGTGTCAACATGATTACTATTCACCCAATCACCTGATCTCTGTTACGTTTGGCATTTAGGTGCAACTTGTTAAGTTCTTGGATGAGTTCTTTGGGCATCGACCCTCACCATCATTTTACAGGTCAAATTGGGGTTGACAGGTCAAACTTGGACTGTAATGTTGACCTAAATTTTTCATATCTGCCGGGATCAGTGCATGGTGATGGGGGCAGATAGGAGAAGCCAGCACAGATGACGTAAAGGGACAGTGATATTGGTAGGGGAGCAGGGAGCAACAGGTATAGGTGCAGAACAGCCCTCATTGTCAAAAGGGGCCAAGGGGTCATTACAATGTTCAACACTGAATTTGTTTTAATAGCATTACTTATTGTCTTGTGGTTTTATTATACATGTATTATAATAAGAGATGTTACCTGCAAGTAGGATGAAGAATGTGACTGATAAAGTGATTAACCCAGAAAGACCCAGTGGTAATTTTGCAGCAGCTCCCAAATTATTTTTTTTCTCTAGATTTAATTTTTCTTAAATAATTTATCACCATTTGTTACAATATTATCCTCTGTATTTTCCATTTTTTTCTGTGAAAATCATGTATTTTCCTAATATTTAATTCACTGATCATGTAGATGTTCACTGAAGCACCAGAGTAAAGTTGAGGGTTTTTGAATCAAAACAGAAAAAACTGCAGAAAAAGTGACTTTTTCAATAAAATCGATCATTAACTGAACATAAACCAAGTGTCTCCATCTACTGTCATTGATCCAATTCTATGGGTTTTACTGGTGAATCAATGTTATAGAAGATGATAGTGTTTCCATGTTCACTATGGAGCCTCTGAACGTCCAAATGGGTCATATCTGATGACCATGAAGAGATGACAAACTGCATTTTACACCTATTATTTACATGGATCGATAGAATTAGTGGATCACCAGGTATTAAACACTTTACATCAGTAGATGATTTTGGTCGCTGGAGGCTGTTTGGATGGTTATGGGTAAACATCTAGTTATATGTTAAATAACTGGTTAATTAAATGAAATATTTAAATAAAAATACAACTGGTTAATTGAAATGTGAAATTGATAGATGATGGTGCAGAACATAGTGTGATGAGGAAACTTCTTTTGTCTGACAGGGGTTGTGATACATCTTGTATCCTCGCTGTCGCCTTACTGTCATCTTCAAAAACCACTTTGGCGACTGCTGTGTCCAGGCTATCAGGTCGAGCATCAGTCATACTTGTTTTCCATTCTGCAGTGGTTTCCCTTTGTCCTTGTTTGTTTATGGCCAGAACATGGCCTTGCACCTCAGTACATCACAGACATGCTCATCATTTACACCCCAGCAAGAACACATCGGTCAACAGTAAATGTCAACTTACGCGTCCCTCACACCAGATCCAAAATGGAAGCAGCTTGGAAGGTATATGCCCCACAGAAATGGAACACCCTGCCTGATACAGTCAGAAATGTCACATCAATAGCCATTTTTGTAAACAGATTAAAAATGGTATATTTTTTCGACAGTGTTCTGTTGAGTTGTATGTGTGCATGTGTGGATGTGTGGTTGTGTGGGTTTGTGCACATGTGCGAGGGTAAGTGTGTCAACATATGATTGTTGACTTGCACTTTTGCTGTCTTTTTTATGATTATTTTTTACTGTAGCCACATTATATACCTGTTGTGAAGCACATTGAGTCTGCCTTGTGCATGAAATGCACTTTATAAATAAAGTTGAATTGAGTTTAATATAATCCCTATTGTAACCTTTTGTGGATCCACTGATTCATCTGTGAGCACTGTCTTTGTACTCTTTGGGTCTCTAGGTCAGTACCAATTGTACAGAATTCAGTGGAAACCAAAGAAATGAAGTTGGAGGGTGTCAAGGGTGTACAGAAAAACAGGAATCAACATATTTTGTTTGTGTAAAGATATTTAGAGGATGAGGGTAATTTACTATTGAAAATGTGTCTATTATATTTGGTGATTGTGTGAAATGTATTTAGTTAATATATGTGAGGATGAGGTAGTAGACTTTGGTATGCTCTAAAAGGGTTGCCATTTACCATTGGATGTAAAAAAAAAAAAAAACTCTTTTAAAACATATATATTATCTTCAGTGTACAAATTTTCAATGTGCAACTGACACAGTCTACTTCTATTAGGTGGCTACAACTGATGAAGTTAAAATATGGTTATAAGGTTGGAGAAAGGGATGAACATACAATAAGTGAAGACTGACAGGCTCTTGTTTGATTTCAGTCAAGACTTACAACTTAAGGCAATATTTACAGTACAACATGGTATGTAGACCATTTAATATTATCCATGACATGTCTATTGTAACTACTGGTATTTTCCCACCATGGATGTTGTGTAACTACTCTGTTTGTCAGATTGTACAAAAACTTCACCCACGACAAAATTTGATGTGACAGTTGGGGATGGGCTGAGGATGGAAAGTATTCCAAAACTGACCTTGAGAAACAAGTGAAGTAATGAATTAATCACCAGCTTAATGCCTTGGCAATCACTTGATTTCAGCCATGACTCACAATTTTACTCACAAAATTAACATCCTGCAAAAGGAAAACACATTGGAGTATAAGAATTTGAAATAGCCCTTGGCCCTTGCCACACATCGTCTCTTGTCCCATAAATGGTGGTGGTGATGTAAATTATATAAATCCTTACATTGCTATGATTTAGTAAAATGAAGTTTTGATAGTTTAAATTTGTTGTTGTCTGTGGCAAGTTGATGGAAAACCAGAAATGCACATATGGCTTTAACTGAGAAGTTAAAGAGTCTTTTCCATGTTCTTTTTTTTTTTATTACAGAACTCAGAATAAAGAGCTTTAAATTAACTCTATAAATAGATGAAGTCTCCATAACGCTGTTCATATGATGTATCAAAAATAATTCTTCAAGCTGAAATTCCGATTTAATCTGGAATGTGAACTTGTGTGAAGATGGGAAACATACACCAAACCCACACCAAGCAAAGGCAACATCACAACAGATATTTTAATTTATAATAAGTGTTTTGGCATGTTATGTCGGGAGTTATTCTCTCGTTAATGTCATCAGTCATACCTGCAGTGCTCTCTTCTTGCTGTGCTCTCTTCTTGCTGACATTTTCAAATGTCTGCGGGCCATCAAACAAACCATAACAATAAGACGATGCAAAAATGGGGTTAAACTCCAGACTCTTATCCCAAAAATAATTAGGCCACTAGCTCTAAATGTGGATAAAAAAAACTGGGTCTACTGTTGTGACAAGTGTTCTCTAATTAATGACATAATAGAGATGCCTTAGCTCCACGCATCGTAAAAACTTTCAGCTTACTGTACATAAAAATAATGAAAACGCATCATTCTCATCTATAATGTCTATTCCAAAAATGAGATTACCAGGGGCTAAATGTTACACCCACTAGTTTCATGTGTTGTCCTAGTTGTCCGCCAGGGGGAGTTGCAAGAAGAGACAATCAGAACTGATGGAGGGAAAAAAAAAAACAACAACTGAAAAACAGCTTCCGCAAAATTCAGATTTTTATTTATTTTTATGTCACAAAAAGATAGCAAACTGATCTTTCTCAACAAGGACTAGAAAAAAAACATAATGAACTGAAAATGCATTATCTTGCCAAAAATGCAAAATTAAATGTGGCGATCCTTATCAAAAATTTTCAAGTGAGATTTTATTAACATTTGGTTGCACGGCTTTGGAAATAATCATGAACCACCTGTGATTCTCTGTAGAAATTCACTATAACAGCCCCTCAACATGACCTTTTTAAACTCTGTTCTTAAAATATTCTGGATTGTTATTTGCCATCGAGTGATCTTCCAATGATTTTACTTGTGACTTGTCATTGATAAAATTATTAATATGGAAAATTTTAAACATTTTTTTAACATTTGTTGTGCTTTTACAGTTTTTTGCCCCCCCCCCCTTTTTTTTTTTTTTTTTTTTATTACACCTCATTACCCTGATGGTCACACCTTTGTCACAATGGTCAAACGACATCCAAAACTATTAGACATAATGTGTTTGTTAGTAATATGCTTCTATACTCATATATCAACAATAATATCTGCAGAAAATTACAGATATGATGTCAAAATGTAGCTGTTGCACGGTCGTAGATGTTGAGCTCCAGTTTTCTTTACCCAAATATCTGACAGAGAGGTGAGAGGTTTGTAAACACTGCACATCCTGGACCGTACCATAGCTGGGGGGGGAGCTGCTCTACATGAACACCACATTTTTATTTTAAATCCGCACTCACAGAAATATTTATTTTTTATTATGGTGAGATTCACTTAAAAATATTCAGTGTACTGGCTTGTACTCGTTTTATTAATTTACGCGGACATATATCTCCATTAAACATTTCGCACTTCCACATGCCACCCCTTGGGTATCAGGAAGTGAAACGTCCCTCCGCTCGGCTCTGAATCAGCTGAGTTTGAGGATCCCACCCCGATAGGACTGTGAAGCCGTACCCTAAGGATGGTTACACATCCTTTGGACAAACAACATGCTTCCTACACTTTCACTCTGATACACAGTAGTGTCAGAGGAGCATTATGAGCCCAAGTTTGTCCCTTTTTTTGAGTCTGACAGTCTTTGAGTCGAGTGCGCATCCTGGGCTTGTTTCGCTGTTGGTGAGTCATTGATGCACCTGATAAGCTAGCTAATTTTGTTAACTGCTATCATGTTTTTCTTCTAAATGCAACTTACGAGCAAATTACCTTTTATTTTCTCATAAAATGTACAAGACAAAACCTTAAAATATCCGTAAAGTTATAATGGTTTAACCACTAGCTAGCTATGTCTTCAAATTTAATGTTTTAATCAAGTAATGACATAAATGTGAGCTAGCTAGCAGCACTCAAACACATCTGACTTGCGCAAAAATGGATTTTTCTTCTTTGCAAGCCATCGGTGACTTCATGATGTTTGTTATCCTGTTTGTCGCTCAGTTACATAACACTCTCAGCAGCTTCTCTACCACGGATGCTACACATTATTCACAGGCCAGATGCTGCTATACCCGACTGTCATTTGTCTGCACTTTATTATCCTGTATGCACAGTCTTGTCATGGCTAAAGTGGTTTTATATTCTATTATGTTCTGTTCTGTTAAGCTTGTCGTGGTGGTGGTGTTAGTCAGGTGACACAGTCAGTGCGCCTTGTGTACCATGCAGTGCGTCCACCCTCAAAGCACACATATTTCCTGTACTGACACTATCAGTATTTAGAAATTCAAGGTTTTATCGCATTTGCTGTTCCACTAGCCACAAACTTTACAGTGAGGAAGTGACAATGTATATTTAGTGCTGCAATAGCTCGCACAATTTGGTTATCTATAGGTATCACTTATGATTAAGTTCCCTCTCTGCATCATCATTATTTGCAAAAGTACAAACCTTCTGTACTCAAGTAGAGGTGACGATACTTATGCAGGAAAGTAAAAGCAGAAGTATCAACTTGTTTGCCACACTAAAAGTAAAACTAGGATTTTTGAAGACATTTCTCCCAGCTGTTATATGAAAACTATTAAATAATTCTGACTTCTGACAATATGCCGAAATGAATGAACATTAATCCTGCTGCAATGTCCAGATCTGTAACTGAGTTTGAAACATTATGACACCTTTGCTCTGTCTCCTGTTTTGTCTTGTTGCGTTTGTCATGTTTGATATGGGTTAATATATTCACAAACAGATCACCTTTTCAATGTGTTAATGTTCATCCATTTAGGCTGAAGCTGCTTCTGATGTTTAGAAGTTGCACTGAGAAGTAAAATAAAATAACTGATAATTATCCTGAAATGCATTGCAACTAGAAAATCTGTTTGGAAAATGTAAGGGGTTATAATATATAGGTATTTATATTAAACTGTGGGGAGTAAAAGTAAAAAGTTGTCAGAAACAAAGACAATACAGGAAAGTAACAGTAACATCCACCTCTGTTAATGATTGTACACCCTTCATTTTCCCATAAACATTTGAATAATTAATGCAGGATGTTGTTGCATGTGGAAAGGCTTCTGTTAACTGCAAATACAGTATGTTATCTATTAACATATGTTGCTGGTGGCCAACATTTTTAAGTATAAAAGAGCTTTAATGTTGCTAGGAATTGATAGATGAATAGTCATTGGTTACAGTCTGTTTTAAAATACCAAACAGTTTGCTTTTCAGTATTTTCTTACTTTTGATTTTTTTTTCTTAGGTAATATTTTCATATGTTGATGTTGAAGTAGGGCTGTACAACTTGTGAACTGATGTAGTTTTACTGTAATTATTGTAAACATAGCAATTTGAGTCTCTTTGCATGGTTATTACAGAAAATGCACAGATTAAAGGGAATTTTTGAATGTGTGGACCTGGCAACCTGAACATAAAAAACTACATACAACAAATTATAAAAATACAGAAACTTAAAGCCTATAAAATATCATTAAAATATACTGGACCTTTAAATTAAATTTAAAATTTGTAAATGACACAGGTTGACACTGAGATATATTAATTGTAGTACTGTAATTTTATACAATCAGGAGTTGCTATCAGGTATCAAGTTATTCCCAATATTTGTTGCTTGCTTCTTTCCTGTCTACTTTATTCTGGCTTGTTGAGTGTTTTTCACGAGACAAACCCACCCCTTCTTCTTTTATTCCCATGGGTCAAGAACTGGTTTATGCTTTTTTCCATAAAGAAGTTCTGCTGTAGGCATTTAGTTACTGCAACTAATTATTTTCATTTGTTATTGACCCAGAGATTTATTTTTTTTTTATCATGAGTGTTATTTTCTAAAGCTGTAGTATGTCATTCAATAGTGCAGACAAAATATTTGCATTATTTTTAGAAAAGATTCCATGATTCTCAAAAATATATGCCTAAAATGGTGGCCTTTTTAAGCTACAACCGGCTTAAATATCTTAAATCTATCATAGGACCTTAAAAATTTCATTGATTTTTTTTTTTTTCTCATTGATCATTTTTCTGTGAGTCAGACGATCATTTCACCACTAATGCAGCGTCATCCTAAACACGTGTCGTCAGGCTTGTACTCGATGGTAAAGCCCCTCTTCAGCTCAGGCACTGTCCAGATGTCTGACCTTCTCTAATCCTGCCTTCATGTTTCTCCACCCATATCTGTTTAGCTTTTTTCAGATAAACCACATGCACACGTTTGCACACCATTGCATTTGCCATGTGCTTTTGATGCTATGTAAAAAAACAAACAAACGATGCAACATCTTTCTGAATAGTATCGTCTATATACTCTGTTGTCAATGTAGTTTATTTATTGCCAGTTTATTCAAATACTTAATGTAGTGACACTGAAAAAAACTCATCCTTGGCTGCATATTTTGGTGTATTCTCCCAGTTGTCATCAACCTTGTTTGCAGCTGTACCAGGCATTGGCAAAAAATCTGTAATAGACCTCATGTTGTGACTGCAAAACAAAGCTAAAAGGAAGTTGGATTATAGTGTTCTCCCTGCAGGATTCATAAATAGGTCACTATTAGGTAACTCAACTTTAAATCTTGCCCTTAAATGACCAAAAATCACTGACTTTCTAAAACTACAATATACAGAGAAGATAGAAGCAGTAGTTACGCCTGAGTGTGTTTGTGGCTTGTCTATAACTTGTTTTCTCATGGATGTGCATGTAGGGCCCCTGAATTTATGCTGGAAGGACTCCTCCTTCTCCAGGCTGAGGGTTAGGTCAATCAGGCAAACACTGACCAGCCATGAATGAGAACATTTGTCTACATTGCCCCAGCTTGTGCATGTCAGTGAACACAGCTAATTGGCTAATTTTATTTGCTATAAACAAGCCTTAGAGGCATAGAGATATCCATCAGTTTGCAGACAAATAAACACTAGTTTCATAGACCAGCTGTTTCTCGTCTTAAAGCCTCCTATTTGTCTCACCTCTTTTCCAGACTGTGCTGAACATGCTGGGATCTGACTGATCTATCATGGATCCTGAAGAGTTAGAACTACAGAATGACTACCGTTACAGGAGCTACGCAGCGGTCATTGAGAAGGCGCTGCGAAACTTTGAGTCGTCCACTGAATGGGCAGATCTCATCTCCTCCTTGGGCAAGCTCAACAAGGTACGAGGAGATCAAAATGATGTCAAAGATGTGTTGTCATGCTGCTTTTTGTGTTTTCGGACATTGCATCAATACCAAATGGCATGCTCATAGTGTCTTGGACAAAATGAGTCATCAGTGATATAATGTGTACCTTAATTCACTGGAACATTTGCAGTCTGCATTTTGTGGTTATTTTTTTCTAGTGTAGTTTGTCGCAGCTGTTTTCCGTGTTGCAGTTCTCTGTAGTTATGAGGAAGTCCTTGTTTCTTTTAGAGACTCACCTACACAGCACTGTTGATTCAAGTCTTACAGCTCTTCACTTTGGGCAATAAATATGCCACTTCTTTTCTTTTGCAGGGCAGATGTTTACTTTGGAGTGTCTGTGTGTTAGTGAAATAGGCTGTAAGACAGAGGAAAAAGCTAATTTGCTCAATATGAAAATATACAAAACTCTTCACGCTGTCTTGTTTGTAATGCTTTGTCAAATCTATTTTTATTGAGCAGTAGAGGAGCAGATGTTATTATGTCATTGGTCATTTTCATTTGTGAGTTACAATAACCATGACTATACTCAAATACTAACTAATGCAATAATAAATATATTTAAAAAAAAAAAAAAGACAGTGAGATAAATCTAAAAAATGATGGATCTCAGACGGTCTGGTAAATCAGTGTCCAACATTTATGCCCATATGTAGTGGTTTATTTGCAAACCCTGTGGATAATAGTTAACCCAGTCTCTTTATTTTTCTCTCTCTTCCCATCAGGCCCTTCAGAGTAACCTTCGCTACTCCCTCCTTCCCAGGCGACTGATCATAGGAAAGCGTCTAGCCCAGTGCCTGCACCCAGCCCTGCCCAGTGGAGTGCACCTAAAGGCTCTTGAGACCTATGAGGTTATCTTTAAAATCATCGGAACCAAATGGCTGGCCAAGGATCTGTTCATTTACAGGTGAAGAGATTCATTAGTTGCTTCATAGAGGATAGGAGCCAAGTTATATGTACTGCTTTAGTTACTCAATTTATGCATCTGTCTTTGGTTTTCAGCTCAGGCTTGTTCCCACTGCTGGGCCATGCAGCCATGGCAGTCAAACCTGTGCTGCTGACTCTGTATGAGCGTTACTATCTCCCACTGCAAAGAGCTTTACTTCCCAGCCTTCAGGCCTTCATAACTGGATTGCTGCCAGGGCTGGAGGAGGGCCTGGAGGTCTATGACAGGTAAATAGGCGACAGACACAAAGTTTTATTCTCATTTTGATGTTAAAGTTATAATTCACAGTAATAATAGTCATATTAATAATAATTAGTCCTTTATATTAAGTCATGGTGTATAGATCTTGACTTCGAAACGTTAAGAAAATTTTAATCCATAGATCGAAAACCCAGGAAGGATAGCCACAAATTTTTTTTAAATTAAAACTTGTATGTATGTCTAGTGCTGTATCTTTTCTTGGGTTGGTAAATATATACCAGCCTTAGTGCTCAGATCTGATTTTTTTCCTTTTCTTTTTATGTTGTCCTCTGATATTTTTTTTAAAACACTTCCAAACACAGACCAGTTATGAATCATCCCCTAAAGTTTTGCAGGACTGAAACCTCAAAATAACTGTCCTTTCACTGGCTGCCTCCATCACAGCTTTCTCCCATGTTTGTATTGTCCATTTTACTCTCACCAGTGCAGAGCTATGACAAATATTGATCCAGAGTGTTGTAAAAGTTGATCATGTGGCTGTTCAGACTGAAGTTCCATATGTGGTCTTAAATCCTGTATCTGAGTTTAGGTCCTAATACGAAAAACATTTGAGCCACATTTACTGCAGTGTGACCATATGCGTCTTCCATGTCTGACAGGACTGATGCTTTGCTGTTGAAGTTGTCACTGCTGGTGGGTCAGCAGGTCTTCTACGGGGCCCTGTGGGGCAGCATGTTGGTTAGCCCAATGGTTCGTCTGCCAGCCTCGGTCTTTATAGTCACACATTTCGACCGTATGGTGCCCCTGAATCAGCAGAGACATATGCTGGGCTATGACCACCACCTGGTGGTAAGTTTGTTTGTGCTGTATTCACTACACGCCACATTTACATATGAAAATGTTCACTTATGTGTTCCTGTCATGTTTTAATGAAATTTTTACAGTCTGCTTCACTGTCAGCATACATTCACTTGTCAACTCTTGGCTTATGTCCTTAGGTGAAGTCAGTGTGCCTGTCTCTGCAAGACTCTAATGTTCTGGTTCAGAGGAACATGTTGGAAATCCTGCTCTACTTCTTCCCCTTTGCTACATGCCTGGTAGGTACACACAAACACCATATCTTACCATGACATGTCTGGCCATATTGTTCATCAGTAATTAAAGCATGTTCACATAAGCAATGGGACAGCCAGAGAAGCTGTAAACAAATTAAATATTAACCCAGTTGGCTGGACATTTTTGGCAAATGTTCCAAATTATTTATTGTAAATGGCTTTGGTTTTTAGCGTTTATCTTTGGTTTTTTCAATACTTATCAACGGTGTTTTGACTTTTTCTAGTTATTGAATTAAAATTATTGAATTGAAGTAGTAATTTCTGTCAAACAACAAATTTTTGTATGATTCAGCAATTTGACCAAATAATCAGATTAGATGAAATGCCACAACAACTAAAACAAACGGTTTAAGCAAATAACATTATTTGGGGACACTTATGGCTATGCCCACTACAGATACATTTCTGTACCAGGAGATATTTCCTATTACACAAAAACATGTAATTATTAGTTTTTGGTCAATCACTTTTTTCACACTTACATCAAATGTACGTATGTATGCATATTAGTTTTTAACATATTGTGTCCACATGGTTCTCTATCATTACTATGACTTTGTTGGTTTAGGACCCAGCAGAGGCCAGCATTGCGATGAGTGTTGAAGACATGATAACAGTGGTGTCGGCAGCATTGCTCACACTTCTCCGCAGAGACATGTCCCTCAACAGACGCCTCTATGCCTGGCTCTTAGGTATTAATCATTACAATATTCTGTACTGGCAGCTCAAGGTTGTTAACTTGATGTTGACTGACGTGTCTGTGTTTTCAGGTACAGATATAAAAGGGGAAATGGTTGCACCTCACCCCACTCTCTCCACCACTACAGAGGATCATACAACTTTCTACTTCAACACCTACTCTAAAGATTACCTTGTAAAGGTCAGTCATGTGAACCTTAAAGTACATAAACACATTATTATGTTTACTTAGTGGGACTTTATTTATAGTCGAACATGTAAAATACAAACTTTGAACGCAGCACAGTAAATTTAAAAAAAGTATTTACATGGGACGAGTTTATATAACCTTTTATCAGGGGTGTTTAAACAGTGGATTATTCCTAATTCCAATCTGTTTGTTTCTGACTTCAGGCTCTGACTAACATCATCAAACAGAAGGATATGGAAAGTGACCCCGAAAATGTGACTGGATACCTGAGACCATTTCGCATCATCATAAGTCTGCTGGATAAACCAGAGCTTGGTAGGCAACACTGAGAACACATGCATAAAGTATACATGGCAAAATACTGAAATGTACTTATCCCACTCAGTTTGACTTTGACCCCAAAACGTGTTGAGTTCATCGTTGAGTATATTTGAAAAAGATTAGATTTTGTGTTCATAAGTTGATTATTTGTATATAAAATACCATCATATTATTGTTTTATCCAATTACACATTTGTGTCAGATTTTCTTCTGGCCTATTTAAAATTGAGTTTTGTCTAAACATTAATTTTTGGAAGTAACAGCAATGTTGACCTTTGACTTTTATCCGCCAACATCTGTTCAGCTCAAGCAAATTGTTTGAGCGAAATTGTAAGAGTTTTTGTCAAGCTGATCTTGTGTTTTCATAATGGGGACCAACAGAGGGAGGAACCTTTTTCAAGATGTCTGGATGCATCCAATAAGCTTTGGTTTGTTTTACTAATAATTCTATTTTTGCTCAGGCCCAGTGGTCTTGAACAGTGTGTTGTTAGAGGTGGTCCGAGCCTTCTACGGCTACTGTCGAGAGATGCTGGGTGAAGAAAACATCAGCAGCTCAGGACTCTCAGGCAATCAGTTAACCAGGTGAGAAGCACAAAAGTATGAAATAAATTATGATTCTGATTGTTGAATGAATATGTTTTACTGAACATTTTTTTAGTATTACATCTTACAAAATAAAACATTGATACAGTTACTTGTTTTCTCATGTTTCCTTAACAGTAAGATAAAAGAGAACAAGAATGCATCGGAGATTATAAAGACGATGAATATGCTTGTGAGCTCCATGAACAGTGAATACTTGTGGGAATACATGACCCGATGCTTCTGTACCTCTTTCAGGTATGATGTTATTGAATAATATTGACAGAGCTTTGAATTATAAAGAATAAATTTGCATGTTAACCTTCAAAATAGTTTAACATGCAGACTTATCAAATACTGGGTGTATATAGACAATGCAGCAACTCAGAAAGAGTCACTTGTAAGAAAACTGTTAACAAATTGATAACAAATTGACATTTTAATAACAGAATACAAAAACATAATTGCCATTTACTAGAAATACAAATCTGGCATAATTTGGGTAAAACTTGCCGTATACAGTCATGGGAAAAAATTATTAGACCATCAAAAGTCATCAAAAACAACAGTTATGCAATCAAGTACTGACTCCTGTGTGTGTCGTGACTAAAACAGACAGAAAAGAAAACATGGAATGCCTAAAAGCACTGTGTTTGTCAGTACAGTGCCATAGCTATTGATGTAAGAACTGAAGTGATTTTGGTTATTATCAAGAAAATGATGGGAAATGGATAGATATCAGCTCTGAAATTAAACTACTATGAGCTATTTTTGTTGTTATAATTATATTTGTCCAAACAAATGTACCTTTAGCTGTACCAGACATTAAAATGACCAAGAAATTGAAGAAAACCAGGGTGGTCTAATAATATTTTCTGCAACAGTAATTCCATTGGCACTCTCCATAGTCCAGGAAGGTCAAAGGCTGTATAATGTGTACATGATTTATCAAACTCAACTCACAACTTAAAATGTCATTTAATCTGCAGTTACAAGGACGACTCTTCAACTCCTCCCCAGGAGAACCATGGTCACCCCGCTCCCTCTGTCACAGAGATGTCCCGTCTCATTATTTTCCTGCTTGATGTTATACCTTTGGTAAATATAACACATTCCAGATCTTTCATTTCAAAACACAGGATTGAGACCCACAGGTTGGTAACAGGAGATTTAGTTTGATTCACCAAATTAATTTGCATTTTGACCTTTTCATAAGCAAGAGGCAAAAGCAGAAAGAATGAGACCCTTTGATGTCCACCTGAAAGTACATATTTTTTATATTTCTATTAAAAATTTCTGTATGACTTATGTATGTGATCGAACATGTCTCTTCAAATGGCTGCTGTACCTGTTCATGACAACAATATCTGATGCTGATTTTTTTTTATCAACTGTATTACTAATAAGGAAATGACAGTGATTGCAAAGTGCATGTTTTATGCACAGATTCACTCTTTTCACTTAAATTCATAGATTAGCTCTGAAAAATGGTCATTCTAGAAAAAAATGGCTTGGAAAACACTGCTTTAAATAACTGATAATTATTGCAATAAAACCCTGAAATAGCTCTGAACAACATTGAATTAATGTGATTAATCAAGGTTTGCTTTCAAAACATCGTTGGAATTCACATACTCATATATTCCTTTGGAGACCCTTTTTGCTCAACAAAAAAACTGAGTATAACCTTTTTGTAATAAATGAGTAATGAATATGTTTCTCCAGTTGTTGGAGCTTAACGTTTTAGTCAAGAGAGTATTTTTCAATCATGTTTTGCTTCAGTTTTTGTAAACTGAATTAAATAAATCAGCCATAGCATTGAACTAAATGGATATAAAAATTTTTGGCCATATTGATCACCTCTACCTTAAAATTGAACCAACTCTAAAGAAAAGTAGTTAGATGGGTAATTAAGATCTAGAACATATGTTTGCAAATAATTCTAATAATTTTGCTATGGAACGAGATAACTTGCCTTTTACTCCTTTTTTTTAAATTCTACCAATGTTAAAAATCTAGATAACTACAAACCAAAACAGTAAAACTGGCAAAAAGGCACATCAAAGACATGTGTTCCTGCACCTGGGAAATAGTTCAGTTCAAACAAATATTGACCAGACAGACTTGTTCATATCCCCGTGCAAAACCGTCATGATCTCTATGTTTGTCTTTACTCACAGGAGCTTCATGCTGATATTCAGTCCCAGTTTCTCCCTGAAATGCTGGGCACCATGCTGCGGACTCTGCGCAGCCATCTATCCTCTGTCAGCCTTGAAAACATCACACAGGGCCTGAGAGCTGCCTTCAAGGTCCTGAGTAAGATCCAGATGCCTGTGGCTTATATGGATGTTGAAGCAGGAGCAAACACACATGAGATGGATCCACAAACACAAGAAGAGGAACGCAAACACACTCAGGTTAGGCAATTTACTGTTTACTGAACATATTGATATTCATATGTAGTGTTGGGAAGGTTCCTTTTGAAATACAGTAGGTCACTGATTACTAGTTATCCACTTGAGTGTAATGAATAATTTAGCTTTTTTAGATTTTTCAGTTTGGATTACTTTTCTAATAAAATCAGGGATGCACTGCTGTGGCTGATATTTGTGTTCATTAAAAGATAATGTAAAGAAGGGTTGAAAGAAACAGGTTAGTTAGCTCATTTTTGTACAGAACCTGGTCAAAACAAAGCTCTACACTCTTATATTGCATTGAATCACCTTTAGCTTTAATTCTAGAACACATTTACTGTGGCATCATTTTGATAAACTTGTGCAACATTTATTTCTTTCATTTTATGAACATATAACATTACTTAACCTAGACCACACTGAAGCTACCCCAGATCATAACACTACCCCCACAGGCTTGTACTGTAGGCATGATGGGTAATCACTTCATCCATCCTTCTTCTCACCCTGATGAGTCCATCACTCTGGAACAGGGTCAATCTGGACTCATCAGCCCACGTGACCTTTTCCCAGAGAAACCCGTTCCAGTCTTTATGCTATCAGACTGATGGTTTGAGAATAGAATAGAATAGAATAGATCTTTATTGTCACTGTCACAGGAACAATTAAAAATTGTGTAGCAGCTCTTTGTTTAGTAGCAGAAACAATTAGTGCAAAATGACTGAATAAAATATCACACAAAATGCTGCAAAATTTAAGCCTTGTATGAAAGTTACAAGATAAAATATTAAATATACTTGAGAACTTGTTGCTGCTGAAATACATTACTTAAGTAACTGTCCAGTGGAAGCCTCTTATCTCCTTACTTTGTTAAATTATAAGTTGTGCATTCTTATTAAAACACAACCTGAAAGGTCCTAGAAATGTAAATTCAAAGCAACACTGTGCAGTATGATGGAAACTTCTATTGATTTCAGAAGGAAATATTGTTTCCAACTCTGAAACCTGTCCAACATGGCCACTGCCTTTGTGTGACCGGCTGTTCTACATATAGACTTTTTACCATAAAGAGTATATTTTGATGCAACCAATTCGTAATCACAGATTATCTAGTTACTGTAATTTCATTATATACTTTTTCTTAATAACTGTAAATGATCACAGTTACATTTATTTTATAAAACCACTACATCTTGCTAGTTATTCACAACTGATTATGATTATATGACGTTTGACTTTACCACGTTGTTGCTTTTATGCTTTACGCAGGATATCACTGAGGACAGAGAACAAGATGGCCGTGTTGCTCAGGTTAATGGTTACCATAGAGATGAAGAGACAAACAGAGATGGGGTAGAGGAGGCGGAGCCTGCAGATGGTATGTACCCACCACTCAGGTCTGAGGACAGCGGACTGGGCATCAGTGCTTCTCCATCAGAGCAGCATCTCCCACCACTGATGGGGCTGGGGGCTGAGGGGAGTGAAATCAACCGAGAAGGTGAAGGAGTGTGGAGGAGAGGAGGGAGTGTGGACACCATGACCCAGTGTCTGCAGGACATCCTGGCCTTCATAACCACAAGGTAAACCATAGTAGACTTTTTATTTTTTTAAGCCTTTCATAGTAGTTTGTAATTTTCTAACATTTCAGGTTACCTTATATTTACATGCATGTTTTTAGTTTAAGGAATCCACCAGTTGTAATCCAATTATTTTTGTTTTTTTGGTAGTTTTAAAGCATTATGAGAAACTAGCACGTTGACCCATTGGGATCCACAGGTTCTAGATGTGGTGGTAGTTATGCTGTTGTGTATTTGTGCATGCTGTACCATATTTGTCCAGCAGTGACCACCAAAGTGTTCTGGGCATAGCAACATGATCATAAGGCAATTGTATTCTAAAATGACTAATCTCCTAAAACATTGGTCCTATTATCTTGCCATTTTTCGCTACTTTCTTCCTTGTCCAAAAATGCATAACTATACCAAACTGCAGCAGTCAGCTCTTTCCAGATTTTGTGTGATTCCTGAGACACACATGCATGCACACACACAGAGGCCACTTGGCTTTTATAATATAGATGCCTTGATTTATAAAAACTGAAAAAGTTAGTTTGAATGAATGTATCAAATATGAATGACAACATTATTGTTTATTAGGGGTTTCAAAGTGTGGACAATCTTATTATTTTTGTGAATCATGAACCTTTAACATTGCATGACCCATAGTAGTGCTCAGTAATTACCACCCAGAGTTAATTGATTAAACCATTTCCAAAACAGCAAGAAAAATACAATGAATACTGAAAAAAGTTTTCGTCTAAAGCTAAATATCTTAAAATTTCTAGACTAGAATAACCCTCTATAAATATTTTTACTCCTGGGATGTTTCAGATTCTTGCTGGTGCAGGTGGAAGATGTCAGTGGACAGGAGGAAGTTCATCAGCCTCCCCTCAACTCTGGCGTCATGGATCAGAAGAACCTGCTGGCAGGCAAAGCTGGAAAGGAAATAAAAGACAAACTGACTGAGCTTTTCTCTCCTAACAAACTAAAATCCCGGCCCACTTCTGACGCTACTGTCCCAGCTGTCTTTAGTGAGAGGAAAAAGGAGCGTGGGCGTTCAGGGTGTCTGGACTGGGCGGGTGGGTACATGCCCCGCGGAAAGGCAGAGATCTCAGAGGCCTGTCGGCAGGCTTTCACCGCCACCTGCCACCTCCTGCTGGAATGCACCACCTTCCCTATCTACTTAAGTGAAGAGGAGACACTGGCTCTCCACACAGACATGTTTGGTCATTCAGGTACATCCAGTTGAGGTTGTTCTCCCCATATATTGTATTCTAGCAATTCAGGACTGAACTTCTATATAGAATGGAAGGCATGAAATAGCAAAAGGTTAGAGTTGTTGAAGTGGAAATGTCCTTTCTTCCAGTGCCTATTTTTAGCCTGTTAACATTTTACTTTTAATTTAATTCATTTAAGGTTCAGCTCCAGTTAGATAAAACCATTGTGACATCATCATGGTTATTTTCTCAACAAACAAAGGTTTTCTAGGTCATATTATTCAACTATTGCCAGAAACTCCCTAAAACAAGTAAACTATGATCTTTTAACAAGTGGTAGAAGAAATATAACGATAATTTGCTAAAGTAAATGTATGTGAGTAATGCCAACAAAATATATTTTAAAGTATAAAAAGTAATGGTAGTCATTGTGTGTCTTTGGGTTAAAGCTGCAGTGCTCAATGGTTTTCAATTCAAATTCATTTCAATCTGCCTGAAGAAAATTGAGCTGTAGCAGGAGGCTTTAGTCACTCATAAGTGTTTTCAGATAGATAGGGGACAAAATATGTGACCAGCACCTGTACTTACCTCTCATTGTTCAGATTCGACATTAAAGCTCAGAAAAGCAGCTTTAGTTTATGGTGCATAAATGTATTAAACTTATTTTCCCTTCATTTGCTCTCTGGCACTTTTAATAATGTTAATGCAGGTTTTTTTTTTTTCACTGCTGAGTAGTTTAATATACAGCAATGCATCATATTCTATGATTGTCATTCACGTAGGTTTGTAGTATTAATATCATGTAAGAACCAGATATCTTTTCATGGTCATGGACTCGGCATGTTTGGAGATTCAAAGTCACATAAAATGTAAATACTCAAGTAAAGCACCAGTGCCTCATATTTATGCTTAAGTACAGTAACTGAGCAGAAGTATTGGCACAGTTAGATAATCAGAATGTTGTTTTTTTGTTTTTTTTTCTCTAGGCAGTAACATGGACAGCCTGCCAGTGTGGCTGAGGTCCTTGATGACCCTGTGCTGCCTATCCAGGGACTACAATATTCAACACACTGCAGTGGCCTCCTTGTTGGAACTCATCAACCACTCCCAGTCCTTAGCACTGGTCATCCAGGACAAGCATAAGCGCTACCAGAGCTCTGACACTAATCCTCTGAGTGGGCGGCTGCAGATGGTCACAGTGCCACCCATCTACCCTGCACTGCTGAGGGCCATAGAAGAGGGCACAGATTTTTATCAGGTTAGCATGCATGAATAAGAATGATGTTCAGCCTATGTAGTATGAATGGTGTCTTTAAAATGTAGTCTCTTCTGTAAACCAGAGGGTGTCCCAGGTGCTATGGAGCCAGCTGGACACAGAGCGAAGAGAGCAGCACATCTCCTGTGTGGAGCTCTTCTACAGGCTTCACTGTTTGGCTCCATCAGCATCGATCTGTGAAGACATCATCTGCCGGGCACTACTACACAAAGACAAGGTGAGTAGAGCTATATATGCTGAGCTTTTAACCCATGAAGACCCAGTACTACTTTTGTGTCATTTCTCAAGTATTTTTTTCTCTCTGTTTAACCTTTCTTAAGTGATTTATCACAATTTATTATGATACTATCCTCTATATTTTGCATTTTTTCCGTCAAAATCAGGTATGTTCCATTATTTAATTTGCTAATCATATAAATGTTCATAAAAGCTCAAATTAAAGTTGAGAGTTATATCAAAAACAGAGAAAACTGAAAAAAGTGACTTTTTCAGTAAAATAAATCATTAACTGAATATAAACCCAGTGTCTCCATCCACTGTCGTTGATCAAACTCCATGGGTTTTACTGATGAATCAATGTTGTAGAAGACGACAGAGTTTCCACATTCAATTTGGAGCCTGTGAACGTCATAATGGGTCATATCTGGTACTATGAAAAGATGAGAAACTGTATTTAACACCAATTATTTACATGTATTGGAAGGATTAATGGATCAATAGGTACTAAACAGTTTAGATCAGTAGATGCTTTTGGTCGGCAGTGAATGTTTGGGTCTTTATGGGTTAAAACAGATTTCTTTTCAACACCACACACAAACATGTTCAAGAAGACACATGACAAGATGAGCAATAAACAGTACATGTTTTGTGTCCATTTTCTTCAGGCTGCCAGGCTGGAGGCACTGCACCGCTTTACAGTTCTTTGGCATCTTACCCGGGAGATTCAGAACAACAGGAGTATGTCCCTTAATCGCTCCTTTGACAGGTTTGTACACAGGAGCAAGTATGACAAAGCTGAATGAGCTGAAATTTATAACTTCTTTGAAGTTATTTTGGACATGCTGTTCCATTTTTGGCTTTTTATTGCTTTTTATTTTGTTTCAATTCAAATGTCTTTATTGGGTTACCTTTCTACACATTTTATGTGTGAAAGATGACTTCTGGAACATATGGACATTTTTCAGAGGACTATGCTTTTTGTCTTTTTTAGGTCTTTGTGTGTTGTGGTGGACAGTCTAAGTTGTACAGACGGCTCCATAGCTGCAGCAGCTCATTGTTGGCTGGTCAGAGCTCTGTCTCTCAATGATGTGATTCGGATCTTGGAGCCAATCCTTTTGTTGTTGCTTCATCCCTCTACTCAGCGATGTTCTATTCAGAATGTCAAACAGAATTTTACTGCTGGTAAGGCTATTAGTTTTGTGAGTTGCCTATGATGTGTTTGAAATTTCGCAAGCAAGAAGTTCCTCTGTGTGGAAATCAAAGTAACTGCCATTAACAAAGAACATAAAAGAAGAAAAACTGTAATGAATGACTTCACTTATAACATCATAGATGGTGTTTAGAATATGTCTTTATGTATTTCATACATAATCCTAATATTTTGAGTGAAGATGAAAACTAATTTACATATTTTTGTGTCATCAATATATCCATACCTCCAAGTCAGTAGAAATATCCCATATTACAAAAAGTTAAATTAAAGAAGAATTTACATGCAAAGCCACTAAAATAAACACTCAAAATTAAATATGGAAAAAAAAAAAAAAAAGAAAGATGCAAAGTTATTCTAGCCTTGATTCAAATGTGTCTTATCCCTGGTTTGCTTTAAAGGGAACATAAAGGTTCTAAACAGCAGAAGTCGAAACTCCAAAACATCTGGGACACCTGCAGATGCCATGGCAATGGAGGTCACCACCTTAAATCTCATGAATATTGTGGATCGGGAATCTCTGTGGGGAGAATTAGACAATGGTCCAGAGTTGACCAAACCAACAGACATTTTAGTAGCATCAAGGAGTGAGAGTGAAGAGACAGAAGAAGAGGACGATGAAGAGCAGCAGGATGAGGAGGAGGACGGTGAGAGTGAACACACGGAGTCAGCTGACACCAGTGGGGCCCAGGTATCCACAGAGAACTCTAGCTCTGGCTCTGTACCCTACCGCAGCATTGAGGAAGGAGGAATGTTCAATGGCCTGCGCAGGGCGGAGTCTGAGCACACGCAGGCGTCTGATTCACTGTCAAGTGAGGATGAAGAGGATCATGAACTGGAAGCCATGGCCAGGTCTCGCCTGCTAAAACAGGAGCGTGAGAAGAGAGAGGCCATTGACTCCCTGTTCCGCCATGTGCTGCTGTATCCTGTGGCTGGTGGGTGGCATCACCTGCTCCAGGGCTTGGCGCTGCTGGACAGCCTTCTGAGGAGCAGCGCTGAGTGTCCTCTGGTTGATGCCCTTTCATCCACTTCTCTAGACACAAGCTCTGCTGCCCATCTGAACCTGGTCTCTAACCTTTTGCAGCGCCACCAACAGGCTCAGGATGGAAAAGGTTTCTATGGTAACCTGCTTTCTCCTTCCTCCTCCCCTTCTGTTCCCCCGTCCCTGCTCATTGAGTTGCTGATGTCCTTGTGCCTGCGCTTCCTGCGCTCTCATTACCCTTCCTACCTCAGTCTGGGACCCCACGACCTGCAGGGGAACAGGGAAGTTCAGGTGAAGAGTGTGGAGGTGCTTACTCGGATTGTGAACCAGCTTGATTTCATGGCTCGTGGAAACAATGGGCCCAGTCTGGAGCTCATCCGCAGGCTCCTCACTGAATGCAAAGTGCAGCAATATGCTCTGCTTACTCTGTCTGCATCCATGTATGTCAGCCAGAGGGGGGTGGAAAAAGGGGTAATCAAGCCAGCTGAGTTCCTGGATGAGCAGGGCAGCCTTCCAGAGGAAAGCCTTGTGAATCTTGGAGTAGGAGGGGGGCAGGAGCAGTACCCCTTACAAATGGAACTACTCAAACTCCTTCAGTCTCTCATTGTCCTGGAATATCACATGTGGCCTGGTGGAGCTGCTGTGTCAGGTGGCACTTCCAGTCAGCCAGGGGAGTCTCGTGAAACTCCCATTGCCAGCACACCTCTCGCTCGTGAGTGGCAGACTGCAGTCCTTTTCCAGCAGTCCATTAAGGCAGCCCAGTACGTACAAAGTCATCCCATCACTGCCCAAGGAATGTTTGTTTCTGCTGCTGCCAGGGCGCTGCAGCCGCAGTATGGTTATGCCATGCACCCACACTGGGTGTCACTGCTATGCTCCTCTCTGCCCTACCTGGGTCGCTCATTAGGCATCATTGTGGCTCCTTTCATCAATCAGATCTGTAGGAACTTGGATGAGCTAGTCAAGCTTTACGATCATGATGGAGGGAAGACCAATCAGAGGTAAATGGATCACTACTGACAACACACACAAAATGTAGTGGTATTTTTTCACATTTACAGCTAGAAGTTAATTCCAGATATTCACATAATCTTCACACACCTGTATTCATACTCTAATCTCCATACTTATTTTTCAACCCATTTACTTCTGGTCATAATTTTCTAAACTATTTGTACAACACAATCAACCATAACACAAACAACTTAATGCATTCTCATAACTGAAAAATAGCACATGCCCCATTCTTCATCATAATAAGAATAATAATGTAACAAACACAGATCACATAAGCAGTTCAACAGTACTCAAATACAACCATTAACAGTCTTAACTTGAATATTACTCAGTAATTTCATTTGATATATTTTCAGGTCTGTGGTTTCACTGCATGTATTCAAATTCATATCTGCTTCACTGCAGCATGTTCCTATAGAAAATAAATTACATTCTATGACCCTTGTCCTTTTGTCTTAATATATTGATTTCTGAACATATGCTCTTTGTAAGTGTGGTCATCTTTATAAAGTTATATCAAATTCACAATGTGAAACACTTGATGTGATGGAGCTATCTGACATCTGTTTCTTTATTCAGCCTGATTGGCAGGAAGGAGAACATTGCTCCCGATTATCCCCTGACTCTCCTCGAAGGCCTGACCACTATTACACACTTCTGTCTCCTTGACAACAAGAGGGTGAGGAACAAAGCACACACACAAATGTACCACTTACAGCTGTTTGAATAGTAAAAATTATTGTTTTCTCTCTTTCAGTCCCTGGTTGCATGTGATCCTATAGATGTCCGTAATGCACGCAATGCTGTGATCGAGGCGCTACCACACATGCTCAGTAGTATGGCATTACTGTGGGGTGTGGTGATTAGGGAAGAGTTTCAGAGGCGGGCATCAGACTCTGCCCAGAGTAGCAGACACAATTCTACATCTGTCTACTTTAAAAGCACTAAGGTGTGTGTTTGAACTGCTTGTGCGTGTGTTCAGAATTTCCCATGCCTTGATTTACAAGGTTCATCATGACAGTTAAAGTATTAACAATGATAAAAATGTTTATTTAAAGATTCTTCGGCAGCGAATACTGGAGTTTTTGGTTCCTTTAACGGGTCAGTATGGAGTTCAGCTCATGGCTTCACTGGGAGCAGTGTGGAGCAGCAGGAAGAGTAAAAGGAGACCCAAGAACAAGGTAAGAACATAAGGTGTCCCAAATCAAATAAGGGCCATACTCGCTGCAATGTCCGAAAGCGCTTTCCTTATTCTCCCTCCTCACTCAGGTTTTACCTGTGGCCAGTGAGGCTCGACTAACGGTTGTGGATCTGGTGAAATCATTCAACACATTGCACACAGATACCATCCTGCATCTGGTCAAAGAGGTGGTGAAAAAACCACATCAAATCAAAGGAGAACAAGTATGTAAATAAATATATATATATATATATATATAAGTACAGAATCCAAAACCTGTCTGAGCTTTGACTATAACTTCTAACTTCATTTTAAAAACAATTTCTGTTGTCCAACAGAAGTCAACCCTAGTAGATATCCCCATGTTACAGTTCAGCTTCGCGTATATCCAGAGGTAAGTAGAAAACCACAGTGCAAAAAAGTCCATCTATAGATGTTCACAATTGCAAAAAATGACTGGTTTTGTGTTCAGCATTTCAGGTCAGGCGCTGCAAGAAAATGTTGCTCCTCTCCTCACTCTGTTGAGAGAATCGGTTCAGCTAAACCTGGCCCCGCCCGGGCACTTCTTACTTCTGGGGTCAGTTTTTACACGCAAATTCTTTATTATACTATGGTTAATAGTGGTAAAAGTTCTCCTTTACTGGATATCTGTCCTTATACATATAATATCAGAAAATGAACTACTAAAACAGCTCATAAATGTGATGACAGGAAATGGCGTTGTTTATAGAACAGATTTAGATAAAAGCTTTGCTTTTCTTGTGATGTTCATTTATGATATTTTCTTGCAGAATCCTCAATGATTTTGTCAACAGACTTCCCAACCTGGACAACAAGAAGGATGCCAGAGACCTGCAGGTATATGTTATACAACTAGACTGAGATGAAACAGCTGTCACCTTTCAAGTCTATAGGAAAGACTTTTGTTACTATAGTGGACAAATGCGTGATATACTGTGGTAATATTGATGGTGCAGGAGGTGACCCAGAGGATCCTCGAGGCAGTGGGTGGGATCGCAGGTTCATCTCTGGAACAGACCAGTTGGCTCAGCCGCAGCCTCGAGGTCAAAGTTCAGCCACAAGTCTGCCCAGAAGCTGAAGAACCTGATGACACAGATGTAGATGGTGACAATTATGGTAAGTAACTGACAAGAAATGCATGCATTATCTGTTCTGTAACCACGGCTATTGTTAATTAATCTAGAGAATGAATGTAGGCTTTTGTTGGACTAGACTTGAAGACGGTAGAGCGCTGTTGTCGTGGAAACACTGCTCTTCGTATAGAACGCTTATCTCAATGCTCATGCGCAACAGTGCATTATTCAACTGTAAAACAAACCCACTGGGTACATGTACCACTCCTGCACTATGCTTATGTACAAATTTGAAGTGCTTGTTGCACTTAACTTCATTCATACTGAATATTGTACTTTTTACCCCTCTACATTTGTCTGACAGTCAGTTTGTGAGAGCTTTTACCTTTATTTATCAGATTATAATTCCTAATCTCTTCCTGTCCAGTGAAAACTATGTATTTTTAATTAATTATTCCTTTATGGACTGAGAAAATTTCCCTCTCCTCAAATATTTTTGTTGAATTCAGTGGATTAGGAATTATAAATTAGCTAAATTAGCTTAGCCTTAAACAAATACAAGAGTAAAATGCAACATTCATGCTGATACAGCAGTAATATTAATCCAAAACATCATGTATTTTTATATAATAATAATATACTTACTACTTTTAATACTCTAAGTACATTTTGTTGATGATACATACTGTTAGTTAAATACATTTTGAAAGCAGAACCTTTACTTTTAGTGGAACATTTTTACAGTATAGATATTAGTACTTGTAGTTAAGAAAAAGAATGGACTTTGCAAAAACATAAAATAACTTATCTCATTTTGTTTCTCTCCTCATTCCCTGATCAGAATCAGTGGCTCAGGCTAGTGCCATGGTGTCCTCCTCAGCTCCGTCCGTTTACAGTGTGCAGGCTCTTGTTCTTCTGGCTGAGGTAGGGCTGAGCGTGTTGGGTGTGGTGGTGAATAGATAACACGAAGGTTGTTTTTGTATATCATATAAGATTTTCTCTACACTTTTTTACACTTTTCTTTGTAGATTTTGGCCCCACTTCTGGACATGGTATATCGCAGTGATGAGAAGGAGAAAGCTGTTCCTCTCATCTCTCGGCTCATGTACTATGTTTTCCCCTACCTGAAGAACCACAGGTATCTACTCCAGACGGATGAGTTATGTTAACACATGTACACCATTATTATTCTCTTTAGTCCTATCACAGTTCCTTTTAATAAAATGTTCCTCCTGTAGTGCCTACAACATGCCCAGCTTTGAAGCAGGTGCTCAGCTGTTGAGCAGTCTGAGTGGGTATGCCTACACCAAACGGGCCTGGAGGAAGGAGGTCTTTGAGCTCTTCATGGACCCCCTTTTCTTCACCATGGATGCCTCCTGTGCATACAGGTTGGTGTGCTCACTTGTAGCAGAAATTGTCCAAAACTTTACTTCCAGAAAGTAAATCTTGTAGTGCTTTAAAACTTTAGGGTTAAGGACCTGAATAGGGGCGGGGGGGCTGGAGTCTGGAAAGAGTCAAATGTGTTAAAATGCAAATTCAGCTCAAAGCAGATGGATGTGGTTATGATCAGAGCAGCCAAGAGGTGGGATGGGGATGAAGGTGTATGCATCTTTTAAGGTCCAGTGTTTTGTTGGGTGGCAGTTGACATACTGTGTGACATTAGGGAGAGTGGTTGAGAGGGAGGTATGATTAAACTCTCCAGAGATGATGATAAGGGCCTGGGGGTTTCGCGTCTGCAGCGTAGACACTGTGCTCCGTTTGCATGCAGCATCAGCGTTGGCCGAGGGAGGAAAATAAAACAGTAGTATTGATGTATAGTTTAGTGAAATTCTTGAAGGTAGAACATTTATGTTATAATGAACTATTCCAATATTTGAAGACACAATAGTATAATATCTGAAATAACTCCTTTTCAGTGAATGTTGTCAAAATAGCAAAGAAAATCCAAATTAATTTATGTAGGGCAAATTATTATGCATGAATATCAATGTGATTTACATACTTCATTTTTTTTGTTGTTTGTAAGTGGGAGATGGAACAAAATGTACTTATCATTTACATGGTGTATTTTATTTTACAAAAATGAACTGAAGCCTGTTTAACTGCCCTATGGTCTTTACAGCTGGAAATCCATCATCGACCACCTGCTGACTCATGAAAAGACCATGTTTAAAGACCTCATGAGTAAGTAGACCTACAATTAAGTGTGTGATTCAAGTTTAGTTTTTAGAAGAATTTATCCTGTATTAAAATATTTCAGTACCTTAACCAAATGACTTTTTTCACAAAAAAATGTGTCTTTTTGATGCGATAAAGATATGTGTTTTATTTAATTGTGCTGTAGGCATGCAAAGTAGCTCCCTGAAACTGTTTGCTAGTGGGGACCAGAAACCGATGCTACTGAAGCGACAGGCATTTGCAATGTTCAGTGGAGAACTCGACCAGTACCATCTCTATCTGCCTCTCATCCAAGGTATGGCATTAGATACTGCTATTTATACTGAAGTGTTGAAACAGACAGTCTCTTAAATGTAATTAACCCTCTTTTTTAACTTTTCCAGAGCGTCTCACTGAGGCTCTGCGTATGAATCCAAGCCCTGCTGTTTCAGCTCAGATGTTCTTGATGTTTCGTGTTCTTCTGCTGCGCATCTCATCCCAGCACCTCACATCCCTATGGCCAATCATGGTGACAGAACTGGTAAGATCTCATCCTCTGGTGTGCCACTCAATGGCCACAAACTGTTTTTAATATTTTAATGAGATGTTGTTTTTAGATCCGCATATTTGCTCGTCTGGAGAAAACTCTGCAAATAGACAAAGAAGTCTCAAAGTGAGTCAATTATTTTTATTTGTAATGTCTTTTTAGTTACTGAAACTGTTAGCATTCACTCACTGACTTGTTTTTTCTTTGTATTTATTCAGGCTGGCCAAAGTGGTTCGTGGTGATAGGAATGGGCCACTGAATTTCTCCCAGCCAGAGTTAGACATGTACCTGTCAGCCTGCAAGTTTCTAGACACTTCCCTGGCTTTTCCACCTGAAAAGATGCCACTCTTTCAGATGTAAGAGCCACATTCAGGAGAAAAAACAAAGTTAAAAAAATAATTGCTTTGGCATTGGGTGTATAGTCTGTGTGCTAATGTTGAACTGTTTGATCCACTCCTGTCGCAGGTATCGTTGGGCGTTTGTCCCTGAGGTGGACGTTAACCGTTACGGTGGCCCAGAGACGGCGCTGATTGAGGGCGAGCAAGATTGCTCACCCCATGTTGTCAAAATACTGGAAGGAATTCACCAGCGATATGGGGTAAGATCATATGGGCAAACTTAAAGATACAACTGAGCAATATATTGAATTAACTTGAATAATCAAGTCTTTTTGATTGAATAATGTGAAAAATGCCTAAACTCCCAAATCAGATCAGTGCTTCCTCTGGAAATGTGTGTTTTGTATCCTGCTTGTTGTAATATTTCTCTTAATGCCAACATAAACTTTTTTGTAATAAATAATGCACCCTGACATCCTTGGAAGTACTGCTTTTTCATTGTTTGTTGATAATAGACATAATGTGTACTTTTAATAAAATTAATTCATTATTATTTTTTAATCATGTTCGGAGATGTTTTGAAGGTTTTTTTTGCTAAATTGCTGAGCCTCACCTAATGATAACTATTATCGAGCCCATGATTTCTTATTGATATTTGCTCCTTGTGACTAAATAGATGCTTATATTTGGATGCAGTTGCCGTTCATACACAGCAGTATATAAAAGTGCTCAGCCACCAGTGGGTTTGTTGTTGGAGTTGGAGAGTATGAGGTTTGCTGCCTTTATCATCAGGTTTCATTTAACACATGTCAAACATTTATTGTTTGAGCAACTTTTTGTAGAAGTAACAGAAGTAACAGAAGTCACACTAAACACTGACTTCTGCATATTAAAGCCATTATGTTAATATTTTTGGGAATTTAAAATATTGTGTACTTAATTTCTCTGTACTTGCTTTACATATCTTACTAATGGGACAGAGAAATAAATATGTATGCTCATTACAAACCTTTAAACATGACTGAAGAATTTTGTCCAGTGCTGTTTTCTGCATATAAGACTTTTGGATCACCCTAAATGGATTTTTTTAAACACCATTATTTGTGAACGGGTAATCATATTACCGTGACATCTACAATTCTATAAACATGGGCCAACCATTTAAAATGCAGCCTTTTACTTTATTGATATTGTGAAGATTTCAGTTTTATTGCATGTGATGTTAGAATTGTATTTTGGAGTGTGACTGTCAGATCTAATTAGTATGATGTCATTCTGTCCTTCCAGGCATTGAATGGACTGAGCGAGGAGTCATCCACAGAGCATTTGGAGTTCCCCCTCCTCACCCAGCGCGCCCTGACATCCATCACCCAGCTGTTGCCTTTTCTTTGCACCCTCTGCTCTTCCTTCCAGGGTGGGAAACCTATGCCCCACTTCCCAGTAGCAGACTACCCGGCAGCCAGTTCAGACACGGTCCTGAAAAGGCTGGAGCGAATAACTGAGGAAGAGTTCCTGGACTCGATGGAGAGTTAGAACTCAAGTGCTAAGCTTTCAAGAACTAAAAACTAAATCCTCTCCTTAAATTTCGAAAACTTATGGGAAATGCCTGCAGCCATATGAGGGCACAAGTGGTGATAATGTTGTATTGTGAACCATGAAGAGGAAATGTTTTGAATTTCTTATGTTTTAACTTGTTTGAATCAAGTACCTCTGAGGTGTTCTCACACTGAATCAGTATTTTAAAAAAAACTAGGTGATTCCAGCTGGTTGCCTCATTATCCCTTAAAAAAATAAGTAAAAATGCAAAATTATCCACACTTAGAATTTGTTATAATGTTAATTTAAGTCCATGATTGTAGAGTCATAAGATTCTTCCACATAAAAAGTTGTGAAAAACGGCTTCAAATTATTAACGATAAGGTAGTTACTCCATAATTTGACCTGACAGCAGATTCAGTGTGTAGAACCTCATTAAGTATTGTTAATATGTTCTTGTGACTTTAACTCTTGTTAACTACATTTGCTAATATGTTCGTCTGACTCTGAGAATGTAAAGTCTGTGTCTCGGGCTGTTGTTCAGAGGTATTTTCTCTTTAACTGTTATTAAAAAATGTATTTTAGGACCTCACAGGCCCTTCTTTAAGATTTATGTTAAGATTTGTATTGTTAAGTTTATGAATGTAACTCATGTTCAACGGGAAAACTTGTATGTACCTTCTAAAAACACAAACCGGTACTTGCCATTTTGGTGTCCAAGGGAATTCAGCAATTATTTGTTGTTGTTCATAGGTAATTTTTGCAACTGCGATTTGTCTTGTTTCCATAATGCTGAATGTTTAAGTAATTTATTTTGAGAGCTTAAAAGATAATCTGTCAAGTTTTAAATTATTAGAAAGAGGATTCAATAAACAACAAGCTTGATTACTGTGTGTGTTTGTTACTGGATAAATATAGCTATCTGTTTTCTTTGCTTGCCTCAAATTGCTGCATCATTGACATAGTAGTAAATATCACTCCATTGTATTCAATTATCAGGATATGTTGATTGGATTACCACACACTTCCAGTTTAGCAATATATGGATAAGCAGCTGAAATGACTAGATATGAGACAGAAAGTTGTGGCATAAATTTATAACGTATCAATATGCAACAAGGTTTTCTATTGTCACCAATACATTTTATTCTATGATTTCTATACTTGTCTAACAGATCTGATTATTATCACACGAAAAGCTAAATACAAAAATTGCAGTTACAGTTGGCAGTGTATTGGATGGACATTTTGGTGATTAAACTCAGTGGAAGGGTATGGCATGACCTTAACCCATCAAAATTTTGAGCAGAAAAGCAAAACTGCAGATTGGTTCATTCCCAGACTAATTTTAAAAAATAACTAAGATCATAAGGGTAAAGTTGGAATTGGTATCCGTGTCATTTTAACACTGAAGAGTCCCAGGGTAACGCACCACCAAACAATGAACGTCTACAAGCACAGAGGGTTTACAGCTTTCAGACCTACATAGTATAAACATAAGGTCAGAAACATAGATAGCATTTAATACAATTACAAATCTCTTTTGTAATGGATTTTTGGAAAATGCTTTCAGTGGCCCCTTGTGGTTGGTTGCTATCTTAAAAATGCTTTCAGTGACCCCTTGTTGACAGTTCTCAGGTAATCACTCTTAGACAGCTGTTATTACTGCTAGACAGTAATTGTTCTGGTACAATCTTCAAATTACTCCAAGAATAACTCTGGCATGCAAGAAACGAGAACAACAGTCAAACAATAGTTTCCAGGACACCACACACAGAAACAGAAAACAGTCATAACAACAATAACTATCAAAACAGTAGTAAAAACAGACAATTGCACAGAGATACTATTAGCAACAACAATAATATAATAACTAGACTTTCATACATTTCCTAAAGGAAATGTAACCTGTGTGCTTGCCTCTCGCTGGATCGGTGGACTTGCGGTTAGGTGTGACGTAAAAGCAAGAAATAGCTCCCGTTCCCTTCATATGTGGAATGTGTGTGTCAGTGTTTCTGGACTGACGTCACCACAGACTTTCTGTAGACCTGTATTCAGATGAGAAGCCTCCCACAGTCTGTGTCAGTCCTGTTAAAGCACAAATAGGCTCCTTTAATTGAATAGCTCCATGTGTCTGTGTATATGATCCCAGATGAGTTCATTCAGTTCATACAGAGAATTTATGGGAAGGTTTTGAGCTGTATTAGATTTCTTTTTGAAATAGATTTATTTTTATTGTATTCATTATTTATTATTTGCGTTTATTTATTTTTTCTTTTACTGTATTTGTATTTTTTCATCTTCTTATTTATGTTGTGGAGCCTTAATTACCTTATTTGGCTCCAGCTGTGTCACACAAGCCACAGGTGCCGTTACCATGACAACAGGCTGGTACCCAAGACAGAGACACACAGAGAAATGCTGAGTCAGGCTGTGAAAAGCTGTAAAAATGCTCCCGAACTCCTGCGAATTTTGGGAAAACCATAAATGATAGGTGAAAACTAAAGTGATCATGAGCGGCAGAAGAACCTGGGG
>JAPQRP010000016.1:23678917-23733847 GCA_037367295.1 Apogon hyalosoma | reverse complement strand
TGGGATAGGCTCCAGCGACCCCCGTGACCCTAGTGAGGATAAAGCGGGTTCAGAAAATGGATGGATGGATGGATGGACATAATCAAAGTGAATGTAAAATCATTCACAGGAACACTTATATATACATGAAACATAATAAAACATATTCATAGTTTTTCTGTCAGTATCTAATACAACATTATCCCGCTTTCAAGAGATCCAGATAGGAGCACTCCCAATAGTATCCAGGATACTTTTACATGTATAAACACCTCATCCAAATTGCTGACAGGCAGGGATTACTGTGTAGGTGTAAAGTGATGTAAAAGAAATACAAACATGGTGGCAACAGCAAAAATGTCACTCTACAAGAGCAACAGAAATGTGGACGTACCTTTGTACTAGTTATGTCTTTTCTTTATTTATGAGTTTGTTTTGGAGGGACAGTGCACATTATTGAAAATCTGCATTGAACAACATCAGATGTAAATATGCCAGATTATAGCAAAAATGATGATTTGCATCTGTAGTCCCTAAAACATCACAATTAAAACATTCATGTAGGAAAAAACAACAAAATGAACGTACAAAACAGTAAAGCAGGGTGCTTGCGCAGGTCTCGAAAGTCTTGAAAAGTCTGGAATTGTGTGTGAGTCTTAATAAAGTATGGAAAAAAGCTCCTGAGTCAATTTTTAGAATATGCTCAAATGCATATGATCTTAAGAGTAAGAAATACATGAAGAAAACATTTAAAAAGCTTGATATGATTTCACTAGCCGGTTGGTTCTGGAATGATTCTAGTGAAACTTGTTTGTGTGATATCCATGCACTTAAGTGATTTTCATATGTTTTGAAAACATTGCTGTCAGTAAAACATAATTTATTGCGAATTATGCATTCATCCACTTATTAAAATGAATTTTTCTCCAACACACAACAGGTACAATTTCAACCAAAAAAGTAGGCACACAAATATAAAAGTACATAGTCAAGATCTTGAGGAAAAAAATTGCAGTTTTGAAAAAGTCTGGAATTTTTATTTGGATAAAGAGCAGGCAACCTGTAAAGGTAACACACATTAAATAAAATGTCTGTGCAACAGGTCAGTCATGATGGAAAAGACTACAGAAACATTACTATGTGGATTAACATTAAAACCAGTCATAGAGCTGCACTGTGATGACCCTCTCCCATCAGACACAGCTGTAGACCCTCATACTCCTTGTTTTATCTGGTGAATGTGACAGAATAACAGCTGGGGGACATGTTTATCTCCTCTCCCTGGCAGTTGATGAATACCAGTGTGATTAATCCACAATGCAATGTCAAGGGCTTTGTCTAATACAAACCAAAGTGTCCTCATTTTCTACGGTAAACGAACGTTAAAGTGATGCAGCAGCTACTAACATGTCAGGTTAAAGTAGCAGATTAAGTTGTAAACATCACAGGCTCCTGCACACACAGCAGCAGTAATCATAACCGTCATGAACAGATATCCATCCATTTTCTGCTTCTTATCCTCATCCTGTTGACAGCAGCCTAGACGGAGAAGCCCAGTCCTCCCTCTCAAATAGAGCAACGCAGTCTAGCTTAGACCTACTTTAATCTTTATTCTTTGCATTTGCAGGAGTTGCCAGGTGGAGCAGGAACCTGAGGACTCTGACGATGACATGCCTTCATACAGCAAGACGTACAAAAAACAGTAAGTCCCATTTCCTTTGAAAACACCGGTATTATTTTAGCCAGAAACTCAACAGTACTTGAGTTGTTAGAGTAACTTGAAATCTTGAAAGAATTTTCTTTTTGTGCACCAGTATGACCTAAAACATGATCACATTTTTTACACAAGTCCTAAAAATTAGATAAAAGGAACCCAGTTAAATAATCAAAAAGAGTATTAAATACATGGGTGATAGGATTCCGGCACCATGCCGGATTTCCAGTGTGCAGCAATCCGCAAGGGATTGCAGGACATATGTCATGCATGCAAAAAGATCAGAGCCAGAACAAAATCAGGGGCTCTGATCTGGGCTTTGATAAACCTCTCGCTCTCAATCAATGGCTTTTGGTCCCAAGAAGTTAAATTACAGCTGCTAGCCAATCAGTAGTAGAGAGGAGGTGGGTCTTATGGAGACGAACAAACTGGTTCAGAGCCAATGGCTTCAGAGTAGCCAACTATACATGGTGATGGTCGTAGAGATGGAAGGCCAAATGAAGACCGGTGAAGACGTCCTGCAGGTTGACAATGGACTGAAAAATAAATGGTGTTGGGCGTGGATAGAGGAGGTAGGAGTGGATGGAAAGCCTTACAGTAGTTGGTGCATTTAATTAAGACAATGGGGTGTTTGTTTTTCTACATTATGCTCATGCACATGGAAATATGCGATGAGCAGGAAAAAAGTACTTTCACTGCATGACCCTAGCCATAGAGCTGCTGTGTGTGTGTCACATGGAGTATTATTGCCACCTTATGATCTGTCGTGATATGTCTGTAGTAGTGATGCGGAACAGCGGGTTACCCGCAGGACTCTCTGTGTATCGAGGGGGTGGGGGGGTCATAAGAGCAGGGGGTTGTGGTCCATGCCATACTGCAAGACTAGTACATGAAAACCATACGGCTGTAAAACTGAAGTCTGTAGTATAATCTGAAGTATGGCTCTTCTAAAAGACATGTTCAAAAACGGTCTTGCACATTTTAAAAATGTGTTAATTTTGTTCAAAGTGGTTCTAGATATAGAGTTAGTTGCCCAATGTGAATTAAACAACAGTGAAAAAATAAGATTATATGTATTAATGTTGTTTTGGCCCTGGTCTCTTATTTATTGGGGAAGTGAAAGCCCAAACCAAGCTTTATTACTTCACCATTGAAAGCTCAGCTCATACTTCCTAATGCAGATCCAGTGGTGAATCAATAAGCAGAATTGCATAGTATTTGCGCAATATTCAAACAAGTAGTTTCTATCTGAAATTGCATGAAAAGGCACTTTAGGTGCTGTAATTTCCAACATTTTCTCGAGGGAGGGCCCCCCGAACCCCCCACTTACATGTATATTCAGTGTGAGTTGGGTAGTTGAGGGGCCACCTTAATGCTCAGGGGCCTATGATTTCTTAATTTGCTCCTATGCAGACCTGGAAATTGCTGGATGTGGGCCCACCAACGACCCATTTCTCATGACCCAACCTGAGGAAAAATTTTCAGGCTTGAAATTTATTTTTTGCAATCACCCCTGTAAATATATTCCTGAATTGTTGTGAAATGATAACCTACATGGCAAAGCTACGCATGCAGTAACTGATCTGACCTCCTTTGGCTCCTTTTTGATTTTCAGTGACTGCTGAGGGTCATTGTCTCACTTACTGATCCTCTTTCTCTTAATGGATGAACATCTTGACATTTTCCTGTAAACATTTCTAGTACAATTCAGCATTCATAGCAACTTCCTACTTGCAACTTCCTCCCTGTAACAGGCATGTACGCCATTGTTGTTCAGTTTTCTACATGCTCACAGAGGCCTTGATTGACTGTGTCCTCCTGGATTATTATGTGCCTTGATCTTGGTGTGACTGTTTTTTGGTTGATAATTCTTGTAAAGGGTAATAATTGTGTTCAGTGTACTCAAATTGTGCACTATTGGACTTATGAAAATACTTAAAATTTTATACTTTTTACAGTAAATAAATACATTGGTTTAATGTTTATGTCCTGTTAGTGTCATAGGATTCCCAGCATCTAGTTATAGGACTTGCATGAATATCTGATTATGTTTTTGTCATATTTATGTTGTTAGAGATCCAAGTAGACTAATACAGATCTGAAAAAATCTGCCTTAATGTTGTAAAGAACATTTTTTAAAAAAGAAAAGAACATCCATCCATTAGATTCCTGTTTGCGAATCTTAATGTATTGTTTGTTTTCCACAGGGAGAGGGAAGATAAAAGGAAAGCAGAGAGGATGAGAGCACTGGTGAGAAGCAAGAAGCTGAAATCACCTGTTACAACTCATTTACAGATGTATCATAAAAAGTTATTGTTCTCTAGGCCAGGGGGTGTCAAACACATGGTCTGCTGGCCAAAACCAGCCCACCACAGGGTCCAGTCCAGTCCATGAGATTAATTTATGAAATGTTAAAAATTACATGCATGTTAACACATTATCGCTGATATCAAAATGTTTTTCCTGCATGTAGGCAAGTCACAAACATTTGGAAGAACAACGTTTTGTCAAATTGACCAAGCCAAACGAGGAACTCAGATGGCAACAGCAAGATCTAACACTGCAGCTGCATCAAAGTGTATGAAAACAGTCGTATTAACCAATGATTGTAACTTACTAATATTGTTATGTGTTGATCACTTCCTGACATATTAATAAATACATTGCTGAATAGCTTAGGAATGCTATTAGTGAAAAGGCAGGTGTATTTATTTTTTCTTTTCCATCAGACGGTGCCTTCCCCTTCTACCCCCACCACCCCAAGAAGTAGGTTTAACAGAGATTCAATACAAGGGGGTGCTGCAAGGGCTGAATCCTCTGCACTGAGTTCATCCACCATTTCACAAGCTGGTAAGATGCCAATTCACCCAGAATTCAGAACTATTCGTGTGAAAAATGCTGCATACATGACCTTGGAAAATCCGAAAGCTGTACTTCTGTATTTGGACAGGGTGGAAATTTCTACTGGACATCTAATAAAGAATAATTTGCAGCATATATTCATGTGGACAGGTGCTGCTGAATATTTTACAATAATTACATGGATAAAAAAACATATTTTTTATCCAATTGAAGAATCTTAAATTTTTACAACTGTATAAATCCACTTTTTTCACTCTCTTCCAACCCAGTTTTAACCATTTTTTTTTTACTACGTCTTGTAGGACTGATATTACATGATAAAAATGTTTGCATGTTCTCTAATTATCCTGATAAATGTCAAATCAATTATTCTGTTATAGTTAAAGGCTGATTTCTCTGTGAGCATTGAAGAAATCAGATTGGTTACCTGTGTTTTAAATGATTATTTATGGTCAGAATGTGACAAATGTTTCAGAAGTCTACAGGAAGAACATTTAAAACAACCATAATGATAAAAAAAAACCAAAAAACTAAACCTTGAGTAAAATGAAGTGAATTAATTGATTTTTTTTTTCCTTTTGGTTATATCCTCTTACTGACCAAAGACTATTTGAACAAGCATTTTTCTCACAATCAATAACCAATAAAAGAAAAAGATGAGCTTACTTACAAACCTTGAAGTAACCAGAACACCAACAATGCAAAAGAGATTCATGAACATATATAAATAAGTCAAAATAATCTTCAATTACATTGCATTTAAATCATTCATTGCATTATAATCCTTAAGTTTTGAAACTCAACAGAGAGCAACACAGTTTCAACTCATCACTGTGTTCATTCCATAAAAACACATCTATATTTTACATTTACAGTCTTAAGGTAAAAAAAAAAAATTTGTATATAATCAGGAAGTTTTTTGTTCTTAACTCAAAAGTATTTTCAGTGTTTTTAAATATATTATAGGTAGACATTTCAGGGTACAGGATCGTGCAAAAAATTGATTAGTTTGCTCTTACCATTCAGCTTTATTTATTATTCTTTCTGCTTTTTAAAAAAATTATTATATAATTAATTAGAAAGTCTATGGTTGTTGTATACACATTTACCTTAATTTATGACACAGTATGACTTACATGGCATTAAATCAAGCAGTACAGTAAGTGTAGATATTTCTAAGTAAATACAAAGCCTAAGTGTAAAATTAATCCTAAAGATGAAATACAAATGTTATTCCAATGGCATTTATAGCAATATAAAATATTGTGATAGTTGTCATTCCTGTTTTGCAGCCCAGTCCCACGTTAGCAATGAAACGCCTCAAATCAATGTGTCCCAATACTTTTATCCATATAGTGGATGTAGTAACTCAGCCTTTAGGGTTTCTTGGATGCTCAATGACAGTTTCAACCAAACCTAAAATGTAAGCTGGTGAAGTTTACAATACAGACAAAGAAAATGATTTAGCCTTGAGGGTCTAACAAAATTCTACACTTAAAAAAGTATTTGGGGCTTTGGATTAGTGATTAAAAACAGTTGTTCCTCTTTCTAGCCTGCAGTCCCTCCAGCAGTGATGGTCTCCCAGTCATTTCTAATGTCTGCTCTCTGAAGGTAGACCCACAGAGGTATGAGTGTGGATTTTCTGCTTAACTATAGCCATTTTTGTTTTAGTTGCAAACCATATTAACAGTGCCTTTGTGTCCCCAGAAGAGGAAAAAGACCCCAGCCTGTTACTCCGCAAAGTTCACTCAAAAGGCCCCGACTAAGCTTGCTGAACAGAGACCTCACATCATCAGTGGATGTGAGCCCAGTTAGCACTGCTTCAGTGCCTGTAGACAGCGGTGATGATACCGATGATGACCTTTTCATTGTGGAGAGTGGAAGTACCCTCAAGCCGAAGCAGACTGGCTTCAGTTTGACTAAAGTGAAGCAGGAACCAACACAAAATGACCCTGCTGTTAATTTGTTGTTGGAGTGCAGCGATGATGCTGCTGTGGACCCCCCCCCAGAGACGAATGAGGCAGGAACTAGCTCCTCAGGGACGGCAGCTGTGAGAACGTCTCCTCCAACGGTGTCCAGCACCACCACGCAGACAGAAGTAAGAGGAACAATAAAGGAGGAAAAGGACGATGGGGAGAAGGCAGGGCAAAGTCTGGACAGGAATCAAACCGAAGGGGGAGAGAAAGTAGTAGCAGGTACATCTTCACATGTGGACATCAAGGAAGAGAACCACAGTGGCAGTCAGAGTGAAAAGCAGACCTTGCAGAATGGGGCGCCACACTGTCAGGATAATGACGAAGACTTTGAGCTTTCCCGTGCAGATGCCTCCCCATCACTACTTCACCACCCCACTGTGTCAGAGATACAGCAACAACAAGACCAGCTTTTGGAGCTCATGCAGGCCACAGCCCAGGAGAGAGACTCTTTAAAAGAACAGGTCAATCAGCTCAGCTTCCAGCTACAAGAAACACAGAGCAGACTGCAGGAGCTGTCTGAAATCAATGTAAAGAAGGAGTGTTCTCACCAACACACCCAGACAGAGGGAACGCAGGATGGGAAGGACTACAAAAGTCTGTTTGAGAAAGCCAGGCAGAAAGTCAATGACCTGATTAAGGACAAAGTGGATTTACTGGCAGCTGCTGAGGCCAAGCCCAGCACTGTCCAAGGTGAGGAAAAGGACGTTGATGAGATTTCCCTGCAAGTTGGCTGTCTTCTCCAAGAGCTGGAGCAAAGAAACGAGGAGAGGAACGAGCTGAAATCCCAGGTTTGTGTTCCAGCTTTGCATTGAGGTTTGATGGCTGGAGATACTCCCTCCATATTTTCCAGCTTCATCAACCTGTGCGTAGTCGTTAAGTCTGCTACATACTCAACAAGAACAGATCATTTTCTTCTCGATCCCGGGGCTATGAGGGCAGCATGACGTCATTTTGTTGTTTTTTTGTTCAGCTTGTTCTCATCACACCGTCCAGGGCAAACTTTGTTCTCCTGCGATGTGCGCAATCGGTCAGGTATGCAAAGTGGGTATGGTTAATGCAGAAAAGTGGAGGACCCCCGACAAGTTCAGCACTTGAGTTGTGGAGTATGAAATGTCTTGGCCAGAACAAACTTTTTTTTTGCCACCTCAAGAAAAGTAACAAATTTCTCTGTTCTTGCGAGTATGTAGCAAGCCTTAGACTGACGTACATCTACTGACCAGAAATAAACTATAGCGAATGTTTATTGCGGTTTTTGTCATTATTAGGGAGGCTCTTGTTGTGACAATATTGATTCCAGTGTTCTTTTGTTTTTTTTTTTATTATTTATTACCCCTTTTGTGCCAAGGAAACAAAGAAACCTTCATCATAAAAATAACTTAACTATTTTAAGTCCTCTAACCCACTGTCTTTGAATGAGAACAACTTCAATCAAATGTATGCAACAACCTTTTAATATAGAGACAAACATAAGCCACTGTTATTAGTGAGTGTCGTCTTATTGGCCGATACTGATGTTTGACTGTTACATCTCTTGTAGGTTTTGGATAATAGTGGAGCCTTATGGTGCAATAAAATGTCACACTTTAATAACACCTTAAACACTAAAACAATGTCACAGCAGGTTCACTAAGATAAAATTACCATTGGAATTCTCCTTTGAAACATTTTACTAATTCTGAAAGATGAACCATAATCAACCTTTTGCACTGGATTCCATACTTCCCGTTTGAACACACTTGGTGTAACAAACAGCTCAGATGTTTCAGCTTTTTGTATCCTTCAATTTCATGTTATGTGAAAAACTATCAGGAACCAGATTGGTACCCCACAAATATCATGAAACAAATCTCTTTTAAGTTTACTAAATATAAATTTATGTGGTTGTTTATGTTCCTTGTTTTTTTTCTTTTCACTGTCTGCTATGCCACCAGTTGGACGGTCTGGAAGAAGAAAGGGCAAATCTGGCGTCCAAGTGTGAGGAGCTCAAGTTGCGTTTGCAGCAGCAGAGGGAAAACACAGGGGAGGGAAGTAAAGCTCGACACCAAGCCAATGATTCATCTGCATCAACAGATCCAGAAGAGGCAGGGGGCAGCGCTGACTCTGGCCCAGCTTCAAGTTCAGATGCATGCAGAAGGTATCTATTGGACAACGCCATACATGAACACCCAACCACCAAGAAAAATCAGTAATGTTTATTTGAATTGTCTCTTTGTCCCTCTGTTTCCTTTTTTTTTTTTTTTTTTAACTTGTCTCTGTTTCCCGTTTTCAGTTTGATTGAGCTTCGACACAATGTTGGACGCCTTCTCGTGTTCCACATGCCTGCTCTGGAATTGGATCAAGTGAATTATGATTGCAACGTCATTGATGAGATCTTAGAACAGTATCTGAATAATCATGAACAACCAGCAATGTAGGTAACAGGGTTCAGAACTTAAGCTCCATGTACAATTCACATATTGTAAATATTTCATGCAGATTTTTTTTTTTGATGATTAATTTAAGAGATATTTATATGAAGTCTTTAAGATAATCTCTTGTATCTGTTTCAAACATGCAGTGCTTTTAACATAAATTGGTTTGTTTTCATGTTACCAATGCAAAATGTCTCTGAGGATACTCCTGAAGAAAAAGCAATATAAATGGTATCATCACAAGAAGCGTAAATTAATGCACTAATAGATGTATTTCTCTTTTGTGTCATGCTTTGCTTTCTCCTGTGTGTTGAAGCCATTTATTTATGCAGTATGTATGTGTAAACTTACAAGATTAGAAAAAGGTTTGTCAAATATATTTTTGTATTTCCTTCTGTTTTCTGTCTTTCCTTGTTTTTATCAATGCAAAAGTCACATGCTGGGGAAAATTAAGGTACAAAATTTAAATTGTTCAGTGTTACTTTATAAAACATTTTCATTTACATGACTAAAAATAGTAAATAACAGTGATGTGCGAGGGCCATGTACTTGGTTTAGTACGACCATGGTAGTGGTTCCTCAAAAGTCCATGATAATGCATCCCTGTAATGCGCACAAGCCTGCTAATGCTTCTCCTTTTGCACTGCACAAAGGTCAAGTAAGCGGTGGAGGCTAGTCAGGATGACAGAAGAGGTCAAAGGAGCTTTCATTAACAGTAAAGAAGCAGTGGAAGAAGATTTAATGACAGGATTTACCCTTAGGCTTAGGAAAGCACTTAGGTCACAGTGGGTCACTGTTTGTAATTTTGTGAAAGAATTGGGCGCACAGGGTGAGGAATTTAGAGTCTTTCACACAATGAAGGTTCTGTCTTTCAAAAAACATTTCACATTATTTTAGAAAATTATTATTGTAATGATCTATCAATGTAAAAGTCTTTTCTAAAGCAAATAGTAAATGATTTAAAAAGCCTAAGTACGAAACATTAAATGAAGTACACTGAGAAACAATAAACATACCTATGGGAGGTTATTTTGTTGAGTCTACATTAATTTGGATTAGGTGGAAAAATATTATAGGGGTAAGGAAACCTCTGAACGAATAATTCAACTTTATTCTCTTAACTACCTTGGACAGGCAAGAAACGGGAGTATTACACTCATATAAGAATGAAAAATGTATATTACAGTATGTAATACTATAAATTAATTTAAAGAGATATAACACAACGGGCAGTAAAAACCTCATCAGTTTATAAATAAATCAGATAAAACATCTATAGTCAGATGTTCGTGGCTTAAAAGCACCTAACATCACATTGAGACCAGTTCCCAACAGTTTCAGGTCATTTTGCAGATCGTGCTGAACACAGGGTATAGACCTGTGGTTTCAGCTGGAAACCCAAAAAGACAATTTCATGTCTCTAGGGTCAAGATATAAAAAACAACATGTCATGAATTGCCACAATGTCTACATTTTTACTGCCTCTCACTGGTAAAACACTTTTTTCTCTTGTGTTTTTATGCAATTTTCATCAAGTTATGTATTATAATCTTTTTTATTTTCTTTACATCTTAATGGATTAGATTAATATAGCGCTTTTCTATGAATGCATTAACATCTTTTTTTTACATTTTTATGTCGTTTTCATCTTACTGTGTCTTTGACTTGGTCTTAATCATGATATATCTTTTTTTAATGTAATTTTTATCTTGTGACATCTTCATGGCTGGCTTTTCTCATGTCTTTGTTAAGGTTACTCTTTTGTTTTAATTATGGAATTTAATTCATGTACTCTACTATTATCATGTATTTTACTAAAATAGTCTAACCTTAAAAAACAGCTCCACAACCAAATTTGGGTTCAAAGCTCAAGTCTGGGAGGGCCAGTTTCTGACAATAGAATAAATCCAAGTCTAACTACTTTTACCTAATGCCAGATGTAGAGCTGTAGGTGTGATGGAAGCAGAAATAAAACACATTTATGAATAACAACATGCCAGTTTTTCTGTCTGTGTGTGGAAAGGCAGAGCACCAGAATCACTATGCAAATATGAATGAGGTTAAACTACTGGCAACCTGCTGCAGGATGATGTTAAACTATTAGTTTAACCCTCAAAGACTTAAACAGCCACAGGCGACTGAAATCATCTACTTATTTAAAATGTGTAATAACTTTTGCACTGCTGATCCTATCAGTATATTGAAATAATTCAGACAAAATGCAGTTTCTTAACTTGTCAGTGGCATTAGATTTGACCCATTTGGACATTCAGAGGCTCTGTAGTGAACACTATCAACTTCTACAACCTTGATTCACCAATGAAACTCATGTAGTTTGACAAATGACAGTGGTCATAGACACCTATTTTACCAACATCTGGTAAATGAAATATAGGAAAATCCCTGTTTTTACGTAAAGAATGCAAAACAAAGAGAACGTTATGATAGCTGGTGATGAATCAGTTAGGAAAGATTGAATGTACACAAAAAAATCTTGAAAATGGCCACAAAAATAATTTTTGGTCTTTTTAATTAACCAGGCTATATGTAGTTATAGAAAGCAAGTTGGTTCTTCACTATTTCTTCATTTACCTTTTTAAGAAAAAAACGGAATCGTTTCTCTTTCAAAACGTACATCTGATTGTACAAACGTGTATTAATGTGTGGTGTATTTACAGGGTTCCCACGTGTCCTGGAAAACCTGGAAAATGACTGACCAATTTTCCAGCCATGGAAAACATATGGAAAATGAAAATAAAGGTCAAGTGTCCTGGAAACAGTTAAATTATCCTGGAAAATTGCTGATCCTCCCCCTGCCTTGTGACCTTGCCTAAACTGAGATGAAACAAAGGAAAATGTTTTTCAGTGATTTATTGAAAATATACAAATATTTGTAGAGCAAGTGCAGGAGAGACTCCAGTTTGTCAGGCTAATGAAGTGCTACACTGTAAACTGTGGGTGTGTTGACATTATTTTATGATACATGTGTCATAATTATTTTTCACAGATAAAATATAGTGATAGACTGCATAAAGAAACAGTCTGGGTAAATGCAAGTTACAAATGTAGAAAAGAACACTTCCAAAGAATGGGGGTGAGGGGGTGGGGTTAGGGTATGACATGGTAACTTGTTTCTGTTGCAGCTGAAAATGTCCTGGTAAAGTCAGGGAAAATAATTTCAGGGAAAGAGTGGGAACCCTGATTTACTAAGAACAGCAGGTCGCCTGTTTTGATCAAATTCATGTTTTGTTTTGTTTTTTTATAGAACTTTATTTCAAAGAATACAGTCAACAAAGAACAAACATACAATCGACAAGGTCACATGAACTTACAACACTCTTAACATAAAAACAAAAACAACCAAATACATACAAAGGGATTCTTTAGCATCAGGTCTCTGTAAAAAGTTATTCATATTGTTTGACAGTCTTATCATATTTGGGGGAGTCTATAAGCTTAAGACTGCATATGTAATGTTCATATTCTGCCAAGAGTTTGTGTAAACTGGGGGTCATTTTCAACACTCCACATTTATGGATACAGAATTTACCAAACAATATTAACAGATAAAGACCTAGTATTATTTTTGTGTCAATTCCCGAATTTTTTTTCTCTATTTTTAACTTTTCTGAAGTGATTTATCACCATTTATTCTAACATTATGCACAGTATTTTTGCATTCTTAAGTGAAAATCAGATATTTTCCTATATTTAATTCACTGATCATATAGATGTTCATTAAAACTCAGATTAAAGTTGAGGGTTATTATATCAAAAACAGAGAAAACAGAAGAAAAAGTGTCTTTCAGTCCAATCTCTCATTAACTGATCATAAACCAAGTGTTTCCATCCACTATCATTGATCCAACTCCATGGGTTTTACTGGTGAATTAATGTTGTAGAAGATGACAGTATTTCCACAGTAACTATGGAGCCTCTGAACGTCCAAATGGGTCATATCTGATGACCATGAAAAGATGAAAAACTGTATTTTTCACCAGTTATTGACATGGATTGACAGGATTAGTGGATCAACAGGTATCAAACAGTTTAGATCAGCAGATGGTTTTGGTCGCTGGTGGCTGTTTTGGTCTTTATGGGTTAATAAGCTAACAATGTACTCAATGCTGCTCTCTTGGTGAATAAAATAAGTAATAACAGACTTACAATTATTTACAGTGGGGTGTGTGACTTTACAGTATTTATCTTACCAATTTAGTCCAGAGGGTAATAGAGTGGTTTTATTGATAGAATAAGTGTATTATAGTTTCAAGCTCATTATTACAGAAGTTACATTTATTTTTGACATCTATGAAATTTACAAAAGATATGCATTAGTGGTACATATACCATGTAAAATCTTGATGTGAATCTCATCTTATTGTTGATGCAGTATTTGTATGGTAACATCTATGCTTTTTGCTAATCAATATATGGAAAAACAAAAAGCCTTCCCTCTTGTAGTTATTTTCCTTCTTTCATAGATTGTGTTTCTTAAATGTTGTATGTATTTACAATCCAAAATGTTAATGCCATTAATCATTTAAACGAAACTCTACTATCACTTCTTGAAATTGGAAATGACTATTCATAAGAAAGCGCAGCCTGAATCCCCTATTTGTTCTCGGAAAAGATTTAGTAAGAAGAAAATGTTCATAACTAAGATTTAAACCATCGCTGTATTAAATTCATGAACATGCGGTAGGAGAGGGAGGAAGCAAAAAATTCACAGTCAAGCACCGCCTCTTCCGCATTTTTAACCAATCAGCGAAGTGCCCTCCCCCGGAAGTTTTGAATGAAGGGTACGCGGGAAAGACTGACGACTGAAGCTTAACAACAGGACAGAGGTAAATCCACAATTACACATTATAGTACTTTTTAATGTCTCAGATGGAATAAACAGTCGTGAATAAATGCTGTTAAATGTTAGCGAACAGTCAAGCAAAAATACTGTGTAATTTGATGTGTTGTGGACTAAACTTTAAATTAGCTACAAATCGGTGTTAGCTTGTTTCTGCAGTTTCCAGTTCAAGTAACTGTGTCAAAGTAGCTATTTTAGTAATTTGTGGTCTGAATTTATATAAACAAACATGGTCCACGTTTGCTAACATTATGAAATGACTGTAAGTCGTTGCATGGATTTAAAATGTCAGTATAGAGTGATAAACTTACACCGTTTCTTTTTTTTTTTTTTTTTCATAAAGTCGGTGTTGGGTGTAAAAATGAAGGTGGTGACTTGTGAGATTGCATGGCACAACAAAGAACCAGTCTACAGTCTGGACTTCCAACACAGCTCAGATGGACGGATTCATCGACTGGCTACAGCTGGAGTGGACACTACAGTCAGAGTAAGTGTACATGGTCTAAGAGAAGGTTATTTTCCCGTTATGCTTAACATTAACATTAACATTAATAATGGGTTTTAAATTATGATTAAGAGATTTTTTTTAAACTTAATTTTTATTTAGTTCTGCTCATACAAATATACAAGACATTTAACATACATAAACATATCATATCAAACATCCCCATATGGCATATTTGAAAAAATATGGATATCTGCAGTAGGTATTGATTACAATTAATCACAAATGAAACATGAAGGACACTATAAAGAGACAAAAAATAATGACCACATCTGAATGCTTATTGCATTAAATGGTTAGTCGTGGGACTTCATCTCTTCGTAAATAGCTGTCCCTGAATTCTAAGTACATAAATAATTTGCTCCATCTGAGATTTCCCTCACTTTCTCAATCCAGATTAAGAGATTTTGGATTGAAATGTGTCCTGTGGTTCAGATTTTAACAGAAGTACCAAAATACTCAAAATGTACGATTCATTTTGTCAGTAGATATAAGTAGGTTTTGTGATTAAAACCTTCTTAGCCCTCCTAATTGTTTGTAATCTTTAATCAAAGACATGAGTGGCAAACTCATTTTAGTTCAGGGGCCAAATTCAGCCAAATTTGGTCTGAAGTGGGCCTGACCAGTAAAATAATAACATAATTATATATAAATAAGGTCATCTCCAAACTTTCCTTTCATGATGAAAATGTCTTTAAAACGATGTGATGTAAATAACAGAAACAACCTAAAATTTCTTAAGAAAAATAAGTGCAGTTTTAACAATAATATGCTTCAGTTTATCATCACATTTTTGTGGTAAATGGACTGCACTTCTATAGCACTTTTCTACCTTCATGGTGCTCAAAGCGCTTTACAAAGCCTCACATTCACCCATTCACTCACACTCATACATACACCAGTGGGCGGCAGCTGCCATGCAAGTTGCTGCCAGACCCACTGGAAGAAATTTAGGGTTCAGTGTCTTGCCCAAGGACACTTCAACATGTGCACAGTCGGAGCCAGGACTCGAACCGCCGACCCTTCAGTCATTGGACAACCCACTCTACCAACTGAGCCCCCTTCATCACAACTTACAGATCACAATGGATCTACAAATACACAAAACATTAATTTAAAGGTAGAATATTGTTAAAATTACACTGACTTCTCTTAAGACATTTCAAATTGTTCATATTTGTTCGGATATTTATGTTTTTTGTGAAATGATAATTTGTTTTAGTGTAAATACAGGAAAATTATATGAAAATGTTTACATTTACAAAGAAAAATTTGGAGTTGTAAGTATTTATAGGTTATTATAATATTTTACTGATCTGTAAGTGGAACCTGAACAAAATTTTTTGTGAATATCTAAAGTGTAATTTTTGCATTTCACAAATTCATCTCATAGACTGGATTGGAACCTTTGGTGGGTCGCAGTTGGCCCTCGGGCTGCATGTTTGACACCCCTGATCTAAGACAATTGCTAGTTTATTGGATTCGGAAATTTTGTAAATAAGTCATTCTGCAATCATTCTGGGCAATATTGTGATTTCAGTTTGAGTCAACTTGCTTGGTTATGAAGAAAATCCATAGTTAGATATGTACTAATATTAAACCAAGTGTACAGTCTTAAATTAGCATAAGGAAATCCAAATATTTAATGTAAATATGTATCTAACAATGTTGTTTTGACTTACACTTATTGTCATTAAATCAAAATCAAAAATACCATCAAACAGAGATTTTTTATTTTTTTTCACTCAAATAAGCCTAAAGTCTCCTAAATCTGGATCCTTAAACTACAGATGTTTATGATTACAGAATTACAGGCTTATATTGCAATTGTGATTTGATGAATTGTGCATCCACACAGCTGTAATATATGTAGTTCAAGCTGTATATAACAGGCTTTTGCTCTGATCCTGGTGCAGCTATGGCGGGTAGACCTGGGCCCAGACGGTAAGGCTGTGGTGGAGTTTCTGTCTAATCTGGCCAGACACACCAAAGCTGTGAACGTGGTGCGGTTTAGCCCCAATGGAGAGACTCTGGCATCAGGTGGTGATGGTATGACTCATACAATCCCTATCGTGTTTTCAGGATCAATGCAAAAGCACATGTTGTCATGGACACAGAGCCAATGTTGCCTTTAGTAATTGTATGTTATTTATTTCAGATTCAGCTATTTTGCTGTGGAAGCTCAATGACAGTAAGGAGCCTGAGCAGACCCCTGTCTTCCAGGAAGATGAAGATGCTCAGCTCAATAAGGAGAGCTGGTCTGTGGTCAAAACACTGAGGTACATAAAAGCAGCAAGCGCTTCATTCATCTAACTTTTAATATTTTCTTTCCACCTTTCTAAAGCAGTCATGGGTACTGTATTATAAAGTGGTGAAAACTGCCTATTGCTGCTACTCATACAGTTGACCCAAAGGAGAACAGCAGTAATTATTATTTACCTGAGACAGTTTAAACAGCTATTATAGATTTTCTAACATTATTTTTTCCTAAGTGCTTATGATTGTGTATGTGTTGTGATTGTGTTATGATTGGGATGTTAGATTGCATTTAAGCCTCAGGACTATGATGATTATTGTCTGTTTAAGCAACTTTCCTTGTGATGCTCCTTTTAGGGGCCACATTGAGGATGTATACGACATCTGCTGGACCCGGGATGGAAACTTCATGGTGTCAGGGTCAGTCGACAACACTGCGATTATGTGGGACATCAACAAAGGTTGGTTTAAATCCATAAATACAGAGTATCTGTGCTGTTTAATGTGTGGTGAATAAAAGATAATGAGTAGATAAAAATGTAGTAAATGGCAAACGAATGTCTAAAACAAATTAGAAATGCATTTGTGCATCATAGGAAATGTTTGAAATGTCTTAGCTGTGTGTTAAACAAAGCAACAAATAGGGGATTAAAGTAAAGACTGAAGCCTTTGTGACTATTCAGTACTAACACACATACTTTATGTAGATTTTTGAGACTTAGTCAAATATGTCCATGAGGGAGTATGTTATTTTGGCTCTTTATTGTTATGTCTAATCCTTTTCTGTATTTAGGACAGAAGCTGTGCATCTTAAATGACCATAAGAGCTACGTTCAGGGTGTGGCCTGGGATCCTCTGGGCCAATATGTTGCCACCCTGAGCTGCGACAGGTACAACACAATTTTCAGCCTAATGTCTCACAGCACTCTTTGTCTTCCTGTGTCTAATATGTATCACATTATGGTGTTTGCTGTTGCTTAGCAACTCGGTGGTTAGTCACAACTGAATGGTTTTCAGCAGCCTGATACTGAAAAGTTTTTCTTTTCTTTCAGAGTGATGCGGGTGTACAGTACTCACACAAAGAAGAAGGCCTTCTGTATCAGTAAAATGAGCTCTGGGCCCCTTGCAGAGGGAGAGGTCAGTGAAATTATGATTCATAGCTGAGGCATTATATTGTATGAATTTTGTCCTAGTGTTTCAATGCAGTAAAATCAGTGGGTGTGTTAAACCAAACCCATCTAATCTCACCCATACTTGTGTTTTAGCTCCATCTTGATAAAAACAAGTGTATAACTATTCTGTAAATTCATGAAAGAATCCTCAGATCATACGGATCCTCAACTTAATTCCACATGAACAGTTTTGCAATACTGCTCCATTAAATGTCACCTCAAGTGAAAATCATATCTATAAACTGTAAAACTTGCTCAGATTTTTAAAAATTATTTATCAAGAATCCTAGGGATATTCTTGCACAGCAACAGAATCCTTATTTCATGTGCATGTGACAAAGTCCTTGAACTTTACAAATGCAAAAATGACCCCGTAATCTTCAGAGATTTTGTGTATGTGTTGTGTTGACTGAGATCTGTTTCACCCACCTCACACTTGCACTTTTTTTGTGACTTTGCAGGTCAAGCAATACAGAATGTTCCACGATGACAGCATGAGGTCGTTCTTTCGACGCCTTTCATTCACACCAGATGGGTCTTTCCTGCTCGTTCCAGGTACAGATGTGCACAAAATATAGCGTTTAACTGGGATGGAGTGTTGCAGTATCCCTATGAAGCTCATCATCTTGTTCCGTTGTCGATTTTATTTTTTGACCTCAGCTGGATGTGTCGAGATAGGAGAAAACATCATGAATACAACATATATCTTTTCAAGAAAGGGTCTCAAAAGGTAAGTTTTACTGTCATAGATCATCAGGGTTCCCACGCGTCCTGGAAAACCTGGAAAATTCTTTACCAATTTTCCAGTCATGGAAAACAGGGAAAATGAGGAAAGAAGGTCAGATGTCCTGGAAACTGTTAAGTTATCCTGTAAAATTATTTATGCTCCTCCTGCCTTATGACCTTGTGTGCCTAAACTGAGATGAAACGAAGGAAATTGTTTTTCAGTGATTTATTGAAAATATACAAATATTTATAGAGGAAGTGCAGAAGAGAAAGTTGAGTTGGGAATTGCCCAATAACTCATGTTTGTCATGCTAATGAAGTGCTACGCTATAATCTGTGGGTGTTTGCATTATTCTATGATGCATTTGTCATATTTAATTTTCATAGATAAATTATAGCCATAGACTGCACATCAAATGTCTGAGTAACAAACATACAAACAATCTGGGGAAATGTAAGTTACAACTGTGCAACTGTATGACATGATAACTTGTTTCTGTAGTGGCTGAAAAAGTCCTGGAAAATAATTTCAGGGAAAGAGTGGGAACCCTGGTCATGGAATTTACAAATATCAGACTCATGTTAACAGTAGTAACTGATGCCTGTGCCTTTCTCTGTCTTTTAGGCCTATCGCCCACTTGCCATGTCCGACTAAGGCTACACTGGCTGTGCGTTGCTGCCCTGTCTACTTTGAACTGAGGACCAAGAAAGGAGAAGGCAAGGACATGTACCTGTATAATTATAGGATGATGAAGCCCTTCTAATATGATTTTCTGCTCTTCATGTCATCCATGTCTGCGTATTTTCTTCACTTTTCCTACATTTCTGATCCACAGATGGATCTATCCAGACTCTTCCAAATGTCTTCGAGTTGCCTTATCGTATGGTGTTTGCTGTTGCATCTGAGGACTCCATCTTCTTGTATGACACACAGCAGACCCTTCCCTTCGGTCTAGTGTCCAACATCCACTACCACACTCTCAGTGATGTCACATGGTAAATTAGCACTCTCCACTGCTGTGCTCTTTTGTAAACCTTTGATTAACGAAGCACCGTATTGACTGACATTTGACAGTCCTGTACCTAGTACAAAATCAGACTCAGTTTCCACATGGTGAAAATAGTCCACTACAAGTCTGACAAAAAACACATAAGTACTTTAAATTAGGGCTGGGCGATATGGGAAAAAAATCATATTATGATAATGTTTTTATATCAGATGATATTGATATGTATCACGATATAAATCAAATCAGTATTTTTTTGTCAAGCTTAAATTTTTCCGTTATTCATAAGTTAGTTGTGAAGACATCAGAGAGCGAGAGAGGGAGAAATGCATTTGTTGTGGTACTTACGGAGAAGTCCTTCCCTCCTGAGTTCTCGGTCACATTTTCTCCTGAGGGAACAGTCATTACTTTGTGTTGTAGCCCAAACATTAGCGTGTGCTGCGGCTGCTCCTGCGCCTGTGTTGTGTGCGTCGACCTAACTTGACGTGGCTCTAGCGTGATTGGTTCTGTACAACGCTACTAAATTATGATTGGCTGTTCTCACGTCTGTCAAAACATGGACGAATAAATTCTATCAATTGTTTTGAGCCTGTCTCATATTTCTATGGAGGAAAAGTTATATCGCGATATATATCGTTATCATTTTATCACCCAGCCCTACTTTAAATATGAAAAGTAGGTTCAGTTTTTGCTTATATAAAATTACACAAAACATAAAATTATCTCAAAGCTCTTAACATAGCAAGGTTAAAAAAATACACTATTATATAGCAGAGGGGACGCCCCACTTAAAATTGTCTCTGAAATTAAAAAATTTTGAATTCTAATATATATTTGTACAATACTTGCTCTGTGTCCTGTAGTTCAAGTCAGCAAGTTCTTTTAACTGTATTTAGTTCATTTCTGTGTGAATATGTTCACTTCCTGGTCATGAGGTACTGGTAAAATGAGTGGCCTCCTCTCAATTCCTTATTTTTTGCCTCCTCGACTCCCCGATGCTCAATGGTGAAATTGATCTCAGTCTCAGTTCCCTTGAATACAAATTGAGGACTGAGGGTCGAGGACCAAGGCGGTTGGCTGGAGGAGCTTCATCCATTCAAACAGATGGCAGCTGGTGGTCAAGAGGTTAGGTTGCAGGTTTGCCAGGCGGAGTATAGGAGTTCGAGTCCTGCAAGTAATGGGGCTTTATTTCACTAAAATTCAGACGGTAGAGAAACATTAAAATCGAAGGCTCATGATGTGCATTATCAGCTGACTCAGAGGTTATACATTTGGCTCTGCAGACAGATTCATAACTGGTTTATTCATATTCATCTGTCCTGTTTAGCATCAGCCACCAATGTTTTACAGAGAAAAATCCATCAAATCCCATGAGAACAACCTCTTGGTGACAGGAAAAAAAACCTCAATTTAACAGAAGAAATCACTGGTAGAACTGGGCTCAGTGTTGGCAACCATCTGCCTCGGCTGGTTGGAGTGAGTGGAAAAGGGAGAGAGTCAAAAAGCATGGAGACACCACAACAGACACTGTACAAGGCAGTGAAACATTGGGCAGTTTAGAGGCCTGTAGCTGCTTATCAGAAATATACAGCCCATAGATGTGTGTTTAAAGATACAAGGAGAGGACAGAGAGGAAAAGCACAGACTACAGGAGGGGGATGACAAAGATGGTGAAATATAAGAGTAAGTTCTATAAATACATGGATAAGGAAAGAGGGAGAGGTGGTGCTCAGTGCATCACAGTTCCCCCTGCAGCCAAGGACTATGCAGCAGATCTAAGGGATGGTTCAGGGTCACCTGAGCCAGCACTAACTATACAGTTTGTGAAAAGGGAAAGTCTAAACTGAAAAGTAGAGAGGGTGTCTACCTCCCAGACCAGGACCTGGATCCCACCAGAGTGAACCTGGTAACTGAAGGCTCTGTTTAGAAAGTCTAGGAACTACAAATACACCTGCAGTTTAACAGTAAAGTAGTCAGTTGGGATAATGTTCTCCTGAGGCTTTTAATATGGATTTTTATTATCAAGGGTTTTTTTTTTTTTTATGTCAGAAGGATTTTAAAACCAACAGTATGAAGAGAAGCTATTATTGGAGAAATATGATCTCTTTGTGGGTTCCGTTAGTACTCATGCTGGAACATTCTGGGTTAATTCGAGGCTCTTCAGGGAGATATTTGGACATCCTTTATGTAACTAGTTCATTTATTTGTTTTACAGCATTGCTTTAACAGAAACAGTGAATTTTGCACTGTATTAGTTGCAGTAAGTGCTTTAGATGATTGAAGTTAGATATTTTTAGACTTGTGTTACAAGTGTTTTAATGACTGATGCAATGTATTGGATATGTTTTAAGTTGAGATTCTATTGAGGTACTAAGTTAAGTTGAGGTACTATTTTACATATTTTTATATACTGTTGAGTGGTTTAATGTACAGTCAATTGTTATATATAATTTTCACATGTTCCAGTGGTAGATTTTTTGCTTGAATTAAGCAAAAAAAAAAAAAATCTGCCAGGGGAACAAGTGACAATGATCTTGGTAAGATTTCTTAAAATGAGATTTTCCAGATCTATTGTCTAAAAATAACTTCATATATCTCACTGGAAAGTTACTCTTTAGTTGATTATGTCTTATTTTAAGTGTAATAAGATATTTTGACTAGAAATGAGAAAATACACTGGTAAGATTTTAATTTTTGCAGTGCAACTTGGCACAAGATCAGAGCCTAATCCAAGAGGAATTTGAAGAGTTTATTTAGCTTTAGACAGGAAGAGAAGTGTTCTTAGCCCACAAAGGAACATTTCATCCTTCAGTTTAGAACCAACAATCTAAAAGAAACCTTTGGAAATGTGTGGTTTTCACTGGACAGAAATGGGATTAAAAACTAATCGGGAAAAGTAAAATATCTGAAGATGTTAGACAAATGAAGTTCAGTAAAAAGGTAATATTTACCACAGAGATGCTGAGTAGAAATAGAAAATTGTGTAAAATGGAAGTTCTCATGTAAAGTATAAGTACCTCAGATTTGTGCTGAAATACTCGACTCCACTATTGTTCAATTCACCTGATGTTATAGCCACACTTCACCGCAGACATGGTTTGACATTTCAAGTCCGGCTTCTTCATTTCCTGACCTATGGGTTCTGTCACACTTTGTTTAGGTCACGTGATGGGTCCTTCCTAGCTGTATCCTCCACAGACGGATACTGTTCCTTCCTGTCGTTCTCTCCTGGTGAGTTAGGAACACCACTGAAGGAGCCTCCCACCTTGGAGGTCATTACCCCAAACAGTGGTGTCGAGAAAAAGCGAAAAAAGTCCAGCAAGACCTCGTCTCCTGTTTCCCAGCCACCAAATTCTGCCCAGACCCCCACATCTCAAACCAGCCTGGGTAAAGATACCCCTGTGGCGCCCCCGTCTTCAGTCACCACACCAGAGGAGAAGAAGACCACTCCCTCTGCCAAGTTTAAACCTCAGCCACGCAGGATCACCCTGAACACCCTTGAGGGCTGGGGAAAGCCCTCCACCCCTAAAGCTACAGCTTCAGCCCCTGGAATCACAAGTGCACCTTCGACCCCTCAGCCTCGCCTCACCCCTAAAGCCCTCAGCACTGCTAACACCCCCGGGCCCACTACTCCTAAGGCTCCAACCACTCCAAAGGGACCGACACCAAGGTCAGTGCATGAAGGGATGTCATGCTTACATCTGCTGCATCTAGGGCTGAAAGATCATATGTTGACGTTTTCAGGAAAAATCACAATCCACAATCTGAATCACAGTTTTCTCTAAATTGGTGGAAAGTTGTAAGAAAACAAAAATGCCCAAAGTTTTCATCTGGTTTTTGGTTTCTAGAGGCTAAAGCTGTATATGATAGACTTTTGTTGTTGTATCTGTGTGTAACCTCTGCATTTTTGCATCATTTTGGATTGACTAATAGAATATTGACAATATCTAGATCAGGGGTGTCAAACATATGGTCTGTGGGCCAAATCAGCCCGCCAAAGGGTCCTGTGGGATGAATTTGTGAAATGCAAAAATTACACAGAAGAAATTAGCAATCAAGGGTGTCAAAGTCATTTTAGTTCAGGGGTCACATACAGATCAATTCCATCTGAAGTGGGTAATGAGAACTGCAAATATTTGTCTTTGTTTTAATATTCGTGCTTCTATAAAATGAAACTGGTTCTTAAAAACAGGACAGAGGGGCTAAAAATTCAAACAAGATGTAGACTAATGTTATGAAGCAAGTTTGGAAGCACTTGGGGGCTATTATAAAAATATTTACAAAGATAAAAGAGAAACTATCTTTCAGATATAACACATTTGTATTTGTTGCGCACATATAAAAATCTGCATGTAACGTGGACACCAGTACCTGTAATGAACTCCCCTGTCTTTTTCTTTGAGTTTTTTTTCCCAGTACCCACACTAGTACACTAGGCAAATCTACAGACAACTCAGTGATATCTGAGTTTTCCCCTGAAATTATGACTAGTCTGTATTTCAGCAGTGTGCAGATGATTCTGCATGCAGTGATTACCCTGACCTAACCAAGGGAAAAAGGACATGAAAATTGTGCTACTATTTTTTTGAAGATTTTTTTTTATGCTCTCACAGGTACATTTTGGGAATTGAAGTAAATATGCAAGGCAGAGTGTTTCACAAAAATGACCGCTGTTGCAAAATCACTCGTAATTTATTTGTGTTTAAATGGGCAGGTTCCGCACATAACACGAGTAGACACGATGAGTTATGCACGAAACCTGGAATGAGACTGCCGATTCATGAAAAACACGCATGTCTGGATTAGAAAAACCACTAGGATCTTCAAATTTAACACAGTGTCTTTATTTATAGCGGTATGTAAGACCATTTGAAGCAATGTTTTCAAGATAAATGCACTGACACCTAGGTAGCTTTTCCTGTCCCAATTTTGGTCCTATTTTTGACCCAACATTTTATTAAAAATTCATTAATTTTGGGATGGCTCAGAGCAAGAGTATACTTTTTTTTTTTGCATTCATCTGAGGTCATCATTAGGTACATCCTGGGGGAAATATGTCTAAGTTTCTCTTTTTTTATTGGATCTTAAAAGCTGGCAAAGTGCCAGGTACCAAAATAAACCCAGTTTCATGGACAGATCCATGTACAAAAGTAAGATTACGTGAAAATGCTTATATTTACAAACTATCCTTTCACAAAAAAAAATTTAATAACCTGAACGAATATGAACAACCTGAAATGTTTTAAGAGAAGGAAGTGCAGTTTTAACAATATTATACCTGTTACTGAATGTTTTCTTCTGCTGTGATCTGTAAGTTGTAATGCACATGTGTAAATGAGAGGCTGAGGCATAATATTGCTAAAATTGCACTTATTTTTCATTAAGAAATTTCAGGTTGCTCAGGGGTCATGTTAGTAACATTTTTGTAAGAAATAATTTGTAGTTTGTTGTTGATGTAAACATTTTCATTGCGTAATTTACTTTTTTTTTTTTGCTGTGATTATTTTACTGGTCTGACCTGCTTAAGATCAAATTGGGCTGTACGAGTGGCCCCTGAAGTAAAAATGAGTTTGACACTGCTGATCTAGATGACGTAAACACAACACATTTTCCTATACATATACCTGCAGTGCGTCTATCAGTTACCTAGACTGTGGCGTGCTCATTTGCTCCACTTGAGTTTTAGAGTGAATCACAACCTTTTTACACTAATGAAGCTCTTAAGCAACTATATACATCAAACTCAATACACATTGGCCTTCAAAAACTGGAGGTTATTCCTTAGCATCAAAACAACCCAATCTAAACTGGAACATAATGTGGACTAAACCCAGACACTTTAGCGCAGGTATCCACTTAGGTGTTGTTATAAACAAACTGACATAAACTTATAAATAAACTATCCTAGCAACCTGTACTAGTGACATCAGTGGTACAAACCCATAGGTGAGTGCAACGCTCTCTGTAAAATACTGCAGTTCCATTAGTATATGGGCCAATAATGTGACAAATATTACCTGAGTAGAAAAAGTTTTGACAGTGCTGTTATTTATTTCTTTACTGACAAGATCTGTACAATCCCTCTAGAAGATAGATCTTATAGGAAAATAAGATCATTGCCTACCTCCATCAACTTTTCATTAGTTTTATCAGCAGTAAGACATAAGATACTTTTATTTGTCTTGATCAAGCCTTAGCAATAAAGACAAAAAGTCATGTCTCATTACAGTTTGCCTGAGTGGTGATATACATACCTACATTTGGATTTTTCAGTTGTAACCCAAAAACATAAGAACAGCAAAAATATTTTTTACAAATTGTAGGTTAAAGTGAGTTAACATGGTGAGATGAACCAAGAAATGCACTGTATTTGTTCATTACTGTGTATAAAATCAAATCCTTTTGTAGTTAACCAAGACACGAAAAGTGTTCATTTTTCCACAGATATGAATGGCAATTGTGTGTATTTTATTTGTTTTGCAGGAATGTCAACCAATCTAACCTCAAGTAATGCTACACATTCCCAGTGTTTCAGGGGCCTTGCTGACGGGGAACAGTCTAGATGTTGTTTCACAAAGTCAGATATTGTGGGATGTCAACTGCTCACACAAAACCAACTTCATCAGCTGGTTTGATATCGGTTATGTAGACAATACTAAAAATAACACCAGTAGCTGTCAGCCACTTTCATTTTGTCAAGTTAGCTCAGTTGTAAACCTCTGATCTGGCCTGAAGATTTAAGCCAATGACAAATGTTTTCGGGTAGGGGTTATTAATAAAAAAAAACAAAAACAAAGGATAACTGATGAGAGTAAAAACTATTCACTGTCATGGGCAGATCATGGCTGTATGGCAGCTCCTGCCTGTGATATTTTGGCCTCATCAGGGTTCCCATGGGCCGGGGTCTTAAAAAGTCTTAAAAATCTTGAATTTACAAATCTGCCTTTAATACCTTAAAAAGTCTTTAAAAGGTATTCAATTTGGTATATTAGGTCTTAAATTATGTTGCCATAAACTTGTTCCAACCTGACGATTTATATTGAAATTAGGAACCAATCATCACTAACTTTCCACCCCCAGTGAGACTCTGTACAGTGGGAATCAAGGCATTGGAGTAAATAAATACATTTTCCTTAATTCTAGGGAGTCACACAGTTTTGCCAGTATGACCGTGAAATAGGCATTAAATTCTGTTCTAAGCAGTCTTAAAAAGTCTTAAATTTAACTTGTAGGAATCCTGTTCTTGTTCTTGTTCCCCAAACTCTTTTTTTTCCTGTGGACCCACTTTTTAAAAAGCAGCAAACCTTCGTGACCTAATTCACAGAAGGCTGTGCATAAATGAACGCTCATGACGACATGTGCCACTATTACTTCATCACCTTATGATAATATCTTGAATACATTAACCAGCCTTAGGATATAGGCAAGTCTTAATGAATCACAACATCTTTTTATACATATTTAATAGATAATACACGTTAAATAATTTATAAATGACGTCTATTAAATGTATTTAGGTAGAGGTAATCAGCAGTAAAGCAGGGTAAACTAATTATTTTATGGATGCATGCTTGATTCAATGACCTGAATAATACGAATATTCACTACTATCAAAAACTTGCTTATGACCAAAAGTTCTTTGAAATGCAAACTTGTCTGGTGATTAAAACAAACTCCTGCGACCCACCTGTGGGTTCTGACCCAAACTTTGGAAATGGATGAGCGTCTGTATCTTTATTTACAGATTGGTTAAGACAGAGGGGCGGTATATTTTGTATATTTTCAGAATCTGCTGGGTTTTTTTCCTGGTTTCTGCCCTCTGTGGCTTTAATTTTTCACGAAGGGTAAATAATGCTCCACTTAAATGAACTCTAGATGGTGTAAAGGTTCAGGTGAGCACCCTCATGCAGGAAGATACATGGTAATTTATGGAAATCTTCAATATCCAAATATGTTTTGACTGGAGTCAGACAGAGGAAGTCACTACATGCAGAGCATACTTGCCGCCGCCTCCCTCTGCACAGTTTAATGATTAAAGTAGCTAAGCTGATTATCCTGCAAAAATACATTTTATAGAGTTGTATACTAAAAATACAGAGATGCTGTGCACTTTATAATGTGTGAAATGCATTTTAATATCCATAATAAACTGCCTGTGGGTAATATTGAAATGTAATGGTCTTGTTGATTAAAATGTGCTCAGCTCTGGCACTGAGAACAAAGCCCTGTCTGGTATGAGGGGTTCGTTGGACCCCCCACTGACTATAAAATGATAATCACTCCGAAAGACTCCTCCAAAACAATAGCAGGCTTTTGTGTTTGCTCTATATCTGTAACTTAAGATGTCTTTGTTGACTAGTTTTACTCGAAGGCCGTGACTACATCAGTACAAACAGCAGTATAAATGCAGTGCCTGTTTCCTGTTGGTCTCATGCTTGTACTCTAAACAACCGGCTCTTTTTTCTGCTTGTTTCCAGGCGAGTGTCTTTGACTCCAGTTGCTACTCGTTCTCCAGCCATCAGTTTGCTCTTCACCACTCCCTCTTCCACTGAGAAAGCCAAACATGGTCAGTGAAGACGAGTAACCATAGAGCAATCAATGTATGCAGCAAATCCAGATTCTGTAACATTCTCCTGATGTGTAGTTTCTATAGATGAGCAGAGAAGTTGGTTTGATAATATGGCAGGTTATAAACATGACAAGAAATTATCCATCTTGTCTTTTTATGTGGAAGTAAAGCATGAAATACCTAAATCATATTGAACAAATATTCTGAAATAAGACTCTTTCATTTTTGAGTAATCTTTTTCTCTCTTTTAGCTTCAATTTCTCCAAATAAATGGTTTGTCTCATAAAAAAAAAAAAAATAGTCAATATGAGGAGAGGTGCTATGATATACAAGGACACTTCTGTCTTCCAGATTTTTCCTCTATTACACATAGATTTGTAGCTGTCTACGCTCAGATGTGTATTGTCACTGTTTCTGTGCCTTTATAAATGTTCCCTTCTTCTTCTTTCTATAGAACGTCCCTCCCCTCCCTCTGATCCAGTGTGCCAGCCTCCAGAGTCCAAACGGCCCAAGACCAGTGACCCTGTAGAGAAGACCAGCGTCACCCAGGCTTAGTGTTTTTTTGGTTTTTTTTGTTTAAACCGTGCAGTGCTGTGATATCAGACTGGAGCACATGTACAGCAGAGCGTGACAGTTAAAGACGCTCGGGTCCAAAACCACAAAGCCGTGGATGTACAACCACGGTGCAACTGAACTGTGTCTACAGCACAGGACAGACATGACAAAGTATTCGTGATGTAATTGGACGCAACTGCTCAAAGTCATTTATATCTTGAAATAATTATTCTTTTAGTGACGTGTTTTTGTATCATACAGTTTATTAGATAATTGTATTATTTGATGTGTGGGATATTTAGATGCATCAGTCTTCGCAGTTCAGACCTGAATGACCAAAAGCACTTCAGGGGGTTTGTGAACTGTATGAGCTGCAAACGTGTATGAACTGAGATTGAAATAAGAAACTGTAAAAAAAAAAAAAAGTCTGAAAATTGGAATTGCATTTAAAGCCATTATCTGAGTGTCAAATAAAGAAAGTTTTCCATATACAACTCTTGTGTCTGTATGGTTTGTATAAAATACCTGCGGGATGATTGAGAAAATGATTATGAATGTGCTAATTGCGAAATTATTGGCCAGCACTGATATTTAACCCATAAAGACCCAAATAGCCACTGGCGAACTGAAACATCTACTGATCTAAAATGTTGAATACCTGTTGATCCACTTACCCTATCATGACATGTAACTAATTCTTTTAAAACAGTTTTTCAGCTTTTCAACAGCATCAAGTGTCTTGGATATTCACAGGCTCTGTAGTGAATGTGGAAACACTGTCATCTATGACAATGATTCACCAGTAAAACCTATGGAGTTTAATCAGTGACACTTAATTTATATTCAGTTCATGATAGATTTTACTGAAAAAGTCATTGTTTCTTCAGTTTTCTCTATTTTTGTTTATAATAACCCCCGACTTTAATCTGAGCTTTTATGAACACCTACATGATCAATACATTCAATATCAGAAATACGTGATTTTCCTTGAAAATTTTAAATTACAGAGGATAATATAATAAATGGTGATAAATCACTTAAGGTTAAATCACAAAAGTAGCACTGGGTCTTTATGGGTTAAGTCTGAGCTAATCTTATCTGACTATCTGGAGCTGGACTACACCTCAAACACTCCTGTCAATCATCTCTTACTTCACCCGAGTCGTCACCCTGATCATCATCACAAACATCCATTTGTAACTCAGGGTTCATATGGGTGCTTGAAATCCTTAAAAATGCTTGAATTTCAATGTTGTGTTTTCAAGGTCTAAAAAGTGCTTGAATTTTAGTGCTTGAAGTGCTTACAGTTATTATTTATTAATTTTTAATATTAACCTTGCCAGGTTAGATGGAAAACCAATGCTACCTACAGAGAGGTGATACATTTTGAAAAATAAAACAATGGCAAAAAATCAAATTAGGAGGTGCTCTCAGGTTGACTCCAGGTACGTTTTTATCTTAATCTTTGTCTTGGTGTGAGTGTGCCTGACGACTGCCAAGTGGCTTCCCTTTTTTTGGGGATAAAACTTTGTGTTCTCCTTTAATTTTGAAACTTATTGCTATTATGAAACATAATTTTAGATGTTTATAGCATAATAGAATGTACATCAATGTGAAAAAAAGAATCATGAGTATACTATGTATTCCTGTAGATATGTATTTGACCCCAGTGATGAGGAAAATTTTGAAAATAACCCTTAAAAGTGTTTGAAAAGTGCTTGAATTTGACCTTGAAAAATGTGTATAAACCCTGGTAACTTATAAATAAACACTAATTTCATCCATTTAAGGTTATGGTCCTTACCCATGTGGCTGATAACAATGTTACCCTTGGTTTCTTTTTGTTTTTCTTGTTATTTATCCGCCATTAACGAAGGAATCTTCACTATAAATACAAAAATAGTTTCTATTTTTAAGTCCTTCAGCCCTTCACTACATTATCTGTGAATGAACACAGATTCACACATACATGCTTATGAAAAAACCTTTAATAAAACAAATAAATGCTGGCCATAGATGAAAAGATATCTTCTGTACTAATACCAATATTGGCTGATATATCTGCACATCCTTCAGAGTAATTCAAGACCCAGAAGTGTACGCTGTAAGTCTGCTATAATGGGGTGTTAGAGATCAAACCAAGTCAGACTTTTAGTTTTTCACGACTCTGGTGAACAGCTTGTAAATGTCCTATTCATACATCAGTGATTTTATTAAATGATTCCTCGAGCTTTGTGAGGAGTAGATAAAGAAGATGAAGGAGGATGGGAGCCTTAAACGACTCTCCACATTGAGCTGTGGGTCACTACTGTTAGTTTTGTATCGACAGTCGTGGCCAAAAGTTTTTACAGTAACACAAATTAACTTTTTGCATGAATGTGATTTATTAGCCCAGAAAAGTTTTTTTTTTTTAAACCTATAAACACCTTGTACTTGTTCTTAAATGAGCAGAAACACATGGATAAAAGGAATACAGCAAAGATTATAATAATAAATAATAATAATGGATTAGATTTATACAGCGCTTTTCTATGAACGCATACTCAAAGCGTGTACAGTGGATCCATTATTCATTCACTCACACATTCACACTCTGGTGGTGGTAAACTACACATGTAGCCACAGCTGCCCTGGGGCAGACTGACGGAGGCATGGCTACCATTTCGTGCCTACGGCCCCTCCGACCACCACCAAACATTTATACGCATTCACACACCAGTGTGAGTAGCAGCACTGGAAGCAAGTAGAGTGAAGTGTCTTGCCCAAGGACACAACAGCACGTGACTAGAACAGAATGGGATTCAAACCATCAACCCTTCAGTTATTGGACGACCTGCACTACCTCCTGAGCCACATACATTATGACAAGATTATGACAAGAAAATGACTGTTTTCACTGCCTAAACTGTTGGCCATGTATGTAACTGAACCTCCATGATGAATGCTTAGTCAAAATACCAGTTTGCTAATACTGTACAATTTTAGTTTATGTCTTTGGTGCTGGTAAAAGTAACTACATGTAATTACTTTTTCAATATTCTTGCCTTTTTAAAAATCTGTTCCACACTAAAATACACTAATCAGCCATAACATTCTGACCACTGGCAGAAGTGTTAACCCATAAAGACCCAGTGTTACTTTTGTGGCAGATCCCAAATATTTTTTCCTTTATATTTAACTTTTCTTAAGTGATTTATCACAATTTCTTATGAAATAATCCTCTGTATTTCATGTTTTTTTTTCAGTTAACATCAGGTATTTTCCTATGTTTAATTCACTGATTATGTAGATGTTCATAAAAGCTCAGATTAAAGTTGAGGGTTATTATATCAGAAACAAAGAAAACTGAAGAAATAGTGACTTTTTTAGCAAAACATGTCAACTGAACATAAAAACAAGTGTCTCCATCCACTGTCATTGATCCAACTCCATGGGTTTTACTGGTGAATCAGTGTTGTAGAAGATGACGGTGTTTCCATATTCACCTCAGAGCCTCTCATCGTCCAAATGAGTCATATCTGATGATGATGATGAAAAGATGACAAACTACATTTTACACCAATTATTTACATGGATTGATATGATTAGTGGATCAGCAGGTATTAAACAGTTTAGATCATTAGATGATTTTGGTCACTGGTGGATGTTTGGGTCCTTATGGGTTAATACCACTTTGCCTGTCAGTTTTCAGAATATTATGGCAGACCAGTGTATGATTTTCTTGACCATTAGCTATGTATTTCATACATTACATATCAGAAATTATTTTCCCTGATACTGGAGCCTGAACAAACCATAGTGTAACAGTACTGAAGCAAACTAAATTTAACCCAATAGCCTAAAGTAATAAAAAGGACATTTCAGTCATGGTCCACTACAGGTATATGTTTCCACCCTTAGGTTCTTGTAGGGTCACTTTGAGAAGTCGGACATTCTCATTTCTCATATTATTAATATTCCATTGTATTAGGGGTTTTGGGGTCTTCCATGAGTCCATATGGTCTAATTACTACAACATTCATATGCAACTGGACATTCAATAAAATCCAGACTCCCCCTCCTGCAGATTTTCATATTGCCAAGTTTTCACCCCACACGAGTAAGAGTAAAAATGCATGAAAACAGTCTGTGTAGAAGTATGTTTTTACAAGTTATGTGACAGAGAGGAATCTGGGCTCAGCTCCCGACAGAGACAGGAATGAGTTTACATGTAAGTTTGGAGTTTTACCCTTTCATGTGTTGAATGTTGAGTATCTGTGGGGAAAATCAAGCAAGTCAAATCTAGTCACTACTGAAAAAGCCAAGCAAGGCAAGTTCAGTCATCATCCAGATCAGGGAAGTGATGAGTTGATTCATAGGAACTTCAGAAGATCCGTCCTGCATGAAAAGTTGCGCCATCAGTCCATCACAAGCCTTTCAAAGAAACAACAACACAGACTGGAACTGAATTAAAATGTAAGCCTATAGGTTTAAAAGGGAAAACATTAGTCACACAAAGCTTACATAAACCAAATAGAAGCCTAAAACTAGTTTGTTACTGGTAGAATGCATTTAACTACTTTAACTACAGACCTTCAGTACTTATTTGAGGGCTTTATACTTTATTGTATTTCCTTTACCTTACTCAACCACATCTCAGGGTAATTAACTTACTTTTTACTGCACTACATTTGTCAGATGGACAGTTTTTCATTTTGTCAAGTGAAGACCACAAAACTGCAGACATGTTTATTTTGACTGTGACGAAATGTGGGATCTACTTCTTCTTCTGTGAATTGAGCTGAGCTTAATAAACTATTTAAATAGAATCTTGTTTTTTGGGGGGGAGGTGCGTCAACACAGAGCTGAAAACAGGCCTGTTTTCTGAGTTCATGAAAAGCTTGTGGTTCTCACAGGACAGAAACAACCATGATGACCTTATAGAGTATGACACAGTGATGTAGATTAAAGTACCCAGAGCACATAAATACAAAGTAGTTCAGCCTCAAACAACTAGAACAGTAAAATAAATTGAAATATCATATACAGGAATGGTTGTTTGACTATATGTCGGCTCTGTGATGAACACATCCAGAGTGTTCCCCACTTTAGCCTGTTGAGGATTAAGTGGTTCAGAAAACGACTAAATGAATGAATGAATAAATGAACAGTAAACTATAATCCTGCAATAATAACAGGGGCCATTTGAATGCACATAGGCTACTTTTACATGCGTTGAAGTATCCAGTGTCAACTAACCTAACCTGAATTCTTTTACCACTACTGTTGTCATTATTCCATCCAACCATGAAATTGTAGCCCAACATGTCAGGTACTTTTAATGTCAGTAAATACTGATAGCAGTATCCAGCCACAACAAACCCCACCCCTCGCACCTATTGTGGCTTATTTTGGCATCGATCCAGCTGATGTCATCATGTCTGCTTGTGCTGATGTCAGCATTTCAGTTGCCTCTGTATATGTGCCAGGTATGAAGTAAATTGGAACAAAATTTATGTTTTTATAGACATGTGAAATTTAGCCCATTATAAGTAAATGGGAGAAAAAAAAGGATTTTAAAAATTTGTTAAAAAGTGTACTTTGACCTACTTTTCCCAAAATGTAATCATATCTATTCTGGGTCACTGGTAATCTATAAACCCAATTTGCTATCAATTCAACCCAGAGTTTTGCTGCTACAGACATTTGAAATTCTGCCCATTGTAAGTAAATGGAAAAAAAAAAAAAATTAAAATTTCATAAAAATTGTGAACTTTGACCTAGTGTTCCCAAAATGTAATCAGATCTATTCTGGGTCACCTGCAATCTACAAACCCAATTTGGAATGAATTCAACAAATAGTTTTGCTGCTAAAGTGTTAACAAACAAAGAAACAAACAAACCAAACCAAAAACAATACCCCTTGCCTCCCCTTCAGGGGGCAGGGTAATAATGATAATACTGACACTTCCTTCTTGCTTCTCATTTCAACTAGGAGCTGATTTATGTTGGTTGACACACATTACATCTTTAAATCTTCCAAATCACATGTCAAAACTTAGATTAGATTAGATGAGACTTTATTGATCCCACAACAGTGAAATTCGATTGTCAAGGCAGCAACAGAATAAAGTGCAACAAAAAAATGTGCATGCATACAGATAATACAAAAGACAAACAATATAAAAACAATAATAATAGTGGTAAGTAATAAAACTCTAAAGGCTGTACACATATTTACAACAGTAGACAGATGAGACACAAACACAACAGAGCTACACTGTTGTGTTGTACAGTCTGACAGCGGTGGGGCTGAGCGCACTCCTTCCTATATTATTATATTAATTATGTAATTGTGACCTTTCACTGTGATCTAGTGAAGTGAAGTCTGGTGGATACCAAGTCAAATCTATAATAAGTGTTTGTCTGTGTTTCCAGTCCTAAACGTTGTGACTCAAGTCAAGACAAATGACGTAAACCTCCCCACCTGTGGCCCCTGATGGTTAAAGCTTCAGCCAACACCCCAGGGTGGTATTTATAGAAGACAAAAGGTGGGGGAAACAGTTTTGTAAATGCAGTACAGTGACTATGACCATGACAATGACAGTATCAGTCAGCCTGTTAATGCCAACAGGGCCATTCAGGTGGATTGTTCTGAGGGGTGGAGAGAGACACCCACCTCCTAATCCCTAAAAGATTAGGAGGTGGGTGTCTAGATTTTAACCTCCAAGGGGGGGTAGCAGGATGATGTTAATTCTGTCCAATTTCAGTGGGCCAGATAAAAGAGAGTTCTGGATGGCCTTAAGGTTGAGAGATAGAGTCTGTTTGATACAGATATCAAAAAAATGTAATTACTGTGTAACAGGGATAGATAAATTAATCAGTTTGGCTGATTAGTTAAATATCAGCAGAATCTAGAACAGAGAGTAGCAGATAATTTATGTCAGATTTCTCAACTAAAATACTGATTTAGAGGGAAAATCATAGCTAAAAAGATCGCTCCCATCTATAACCCCATGTAACTAATAATAAGTTAAGACAGAATGGAAGCATTTTATTCCACTGTACACAGTATGAACATAACATTTACTATGTCAACTTCATTTTGTTTGTAAATTGATATTTATTCATCAGGTTGAGGCTGCATTACATTCAACAAAATCTGAGATGCAGGCAATTTAACCCATAAAGACCCAGTGTTACTTTTGTTGCCATTTCCAAGAGAATTTTTCTCTATATTGAACCTTCCTTAAGGGATTTATCACCATTTATTGTAATAGAATATTTTGTATTCTGTATTTTTCAGTGAAAATCAGGAATTTTTCTATATTTAATTCACTGATCATATATATGTTTATAAAAGATCAGATTAAAGTTGTGGGTTATTATATGAGAAAGAGAAAAAACTGATGAAAAAGTGACTTTTTCAGGAAAATACATCACTAATGGATCATAAATCCAGTGTGTCCATCCCCTGTCATTGATCCAATTCCATGGGTTTTACTGGTGAATCAAAGCTGTAGAAGATGATGGTGTTTCCATGTTTACTAGAGGGCCTGTGAACATTCAAATGGGTCATATCTGATGACCATGAAAAAATGACAAACTGCATTTTGCACCAATTATTTACATGGATTGATAGGATTAATGGAGCAACAGGTAGTAAACATTTTACACCATTAGATGCATTTAGTTATAGATGGACTTTTGGGTCTTTATGGGTTAAGGCTTATAATGACTTAAAACAGTTGAATAAGGTGAAGTGATGAGGTGATTGTGATCATGATTTGCATGAAAAGCAGCAGTTTGCCCAGTCCTGTAGGAACAAAGATGGATAGAGGATCAACCTGTTCATCACCATATGAGTGAGACAGGATCTAAGAGGGAATGTGAATATTTTAAGATGGCCAGACAAAACATGATGTACCTGACGGTGTGTATTCGACATGGGATTATTTGGATAAACTTATGCAGTGTCATAATATTTACTTCCATCACCTGCTTTTATGTTTGACCAAGATCTTGTACGGATGATGTAAGAATAGGATCACAGCATAAAGTCAGGTCTGGGTGGCCAGTCCATGTGGCATGATGGGATTCTTCAGTGGTTTTCTTAAGTCTACAAAACTGTTTAGTCTCTTTTCCGTCAATTCTCTTCACATTGTGCTTGTGGGAATGCTCCTAACGTTACCATTAAACAAAGCCAAGTTCTCATGTTGATTTTTTTTTTATAATTTGATTTCACCAAACAACTGAGTTAGCTTTTTTTTTTTATTATTTTTTTTTTACAAACTATACTGATACTTTACTTAATTTTAATAATGCAGTTTTTATCACAGTTTTCAGTGATAACAGTAATTTCCTTTGCTTTTTTTCTGAGCTTGATGTGCCTCTAATTTGACCCTCCTGAAACAGTTACATCTTCTCCACAGTCATGGGATACATTTTCTAACATTGTTGTTTTAGAACTGACAGGCTACTCACTGCATCAGACAGGATAATGTAACTTGTTGCCACTTGAATTATTATCCAATAATTATCCAGTGGAAGGATCTTACCCATTTACCTATCTTACCTATTTCACCTACTTACCTTTGTCCTTTTATTTTGTGGAACTGAGGGTAAGCTCTACCTAGTTTTGTTGTATAGCCATTGTACAATGACAATAAATCTATTGTATTCTATTTGTGTAAACAAATCCATGTTGGGACTTTCTTTGATCAGGTTTGTCTATATGTCTCCATTCTATCTACAAAGAAATACAAGTCAAAGTCAATTTAAATATCACTGCTTTCATTTTAATTAACATTTTCTGTACTGCTACCTTTTTCTTCCTTGGAGTTGTGCATTTTTTGCATTTAGTTTGACCTTCAATTTTATACTCACTGATTAATTACTTTGAGTTTCAAGTTAACGGATCTGTAAGTATCCCATTTATTACCTAGACTAAAAAGTTCAGCTCAGCAGCTCCCTAATTTCTAATAAAGTGAAAGTTAAGTGAATAAAATGAATGTTTATTTTAGAGATATGCTGTCAGCGTGGATAAGAGGGGATGATATCGGCTGATCAACTTTTTCTGCCCCAGATTTTAATTGTTCAGCCTTTAAATATCCCCAAGTGGCCGATCTTTGCTGTAAAACATATCATGTTTAGGACAGGGAATAAAGTACGTAATCCAGTTTGCCCTTATGTTTAACTTGGAAGGCAGTTATATTGAACGTACATGTCAGTTACAGTCTATCTCGAAAAACAAAATCCAGATGTATTTACTCTTGAAAAATTTTGGGTCATTGTAGAGAAATGACCAGTAGACCACTGAATCAGGCTATCATCTTTGTAAGTGACAAATAGAATCAAACATGCATTTGCAATATGGCCATTACAGTTATTAAAAGTATATATTATCAGTCAAGGTATACTCATTATAATACATAATTTAACCCTTTTTGTATTTTTTTCAACCCTCTGAGAGTAAAATAGGTAACACAGCTGACATTAACTTAAAGCTTCATGCACACAAGACAAAAGCCAAAGACTAATTTCTTCATCTTCAAGAAATATAAAATGTTATTTACAGTACTGTGCAAAAGTCATTGCCCACCATTGGTTTTGTTGTTGTAGCAAGGTTATAATAGCCATAAATATGTGTTTCTCCATTTCTGTGTCATGATAACATCCAGCAATATACAGGAAAAAAATAAACCATATTAAAAACACAAACTCTGGGAAAAAATTGTGTCAGATATTTACTGTGACTTCCCTTTGCACTTAACATCTTGCGCTCTTTTGTTCTTTTGCTCGACTGATCTTTTGTTTTGAGATTTATGACTTCATTCAGCATTAGTGAAAGATTTCTTATTGTTTTGTCAGGGGGAACAGGGGTCACTTTAAATACTGGCTTTTGTGTGTAGGTATAGTTTAACTTTGTTTTGTTTTTCATGTTTTTAATGCTGCTTTTAGTACCTTCATAAAGAGATTGACAAATAAATATGAATACTCATAACAACTCTACAAAAAACAACACTGCTAAAGGTGGCCTTTGACTGTACTTTTGACAGTAAGACATGTTTATCACAGGACTACATATGGGATCACTATGCAATATTTATTTGGGATTTTATTTTTGCAATTCACTGCATCATATATGTGATAGTTATGTCTATATTATTGCAATTTAAATAGTATAATAAAATTTGATTCTGATTGTTCATGTAACATTTAATTTAATTTTAAAATATGAATAAAATGTATGTTTAAAGTTAATTTTCCGTGTTCAATGTAACTGGACAGAAAATTGACGTTTTCATTGGATAATCCTTTTACATCCATGTCACTTGATCCCGGAGATTCCCAGTACTGCTTATTTATCCATCAACATCTACGATTCTTTCCGTGTCAGAGGTCTTCAAAAGAATTCTACAGCCACTCGCTGATATTTATATTAACGTTCGGTCATGCTCGGGACTTAAATATATACGATTAATATTCCTCCCGGGGTGTGTGATATCAACTTAACTGTGCAGCAAGTGAGGCAAATACTAGTACCCTGGTGTCGTGTTGGAACAACCAGCCTTGATGCTAGTGGACGAAAACTATCTTTGAGTGACATCTCTACTGGCCAATCAGATTCCTTCTCAAAAAGGCTCTTTAAAGCATCTGCTAATGGTCTTTGTCTGAAGGCGGGGAAGAGTTGGATCAGTTAGGCTGCTGATTAGCAACAAACAGAAGGTTACGAGTTTGAAAAATTGGATTGTTTGGCCGTCATACTGGATTTATGTCAGCGAGAGTGGTACGAACTATGTCGGATGTGTAAACCGAGCTTGTTGGTTCGCTTTTAAGGGGACACGGAGGTGATTTACAACATTTGTGCTGATCGCCGAGACAACCTCGCTTTTAGGTCGTTGAAGTGGCGATGCTGAGCTGAGAGCTGCGTCATCATGTTGCTTCCGACTCGAGTTGGCGAAAAGAAATCTCAAGTTAACGCCAGAGGTGAAGCTGTCTGCCGTCATCTAGCTCCGGAGACCACTCCCGACTCCTGAAATAGATGGAAGACGGGCTGCCCATGCAAGGTTGGCGGTCAAGCCTGTTTCCGTGGTCGCCGTTAAACTGGTGACTTTACATCAGTTTGCCTCGGTGCTGTTGGCGCGATATTCTCCGGCTGCATTTATTATCTCCACTTGGATGGACAGTCAAACATTTAATGTCAGTACTTGCGTGACGATACAGCCACAAATGTCCAGAAATTAACAAAATATTTCTAGTCACAACCTGCAGCTGTAGTAATATGTCAGAGATGTGAACGACAATTGTTTAGATGGCGAGAAGTGATGCGTTAACTGACACCGAGGATGCAAAGGTGGATCCTTCCGTGAAATGTTCTGGACTCATCTAATGGTCAATTTATTCTTTAGCGCCAATCACAAAACGAGTTTTTACAAGTCATAATGAGGGGCGTTACGGTAAACTTCCATCTGTCGAGTCTGTAGCTTCCCAGGGATAAAAGTCCGAGCGTTAGAGTGTCAAAATAATGGTTGTTGTGACTTATTGTTAGGTCGGTGGTCTGTTGTCTCCTGTCACCGCATCCACGTGGACTTTGTTTCAGGACGGTGGGTAAAGTTTGGCCGGTAGCTCCCCGCCGTGACGCGCAGGGGCCGACGGATCCACGAACAGGGCTGAGTGTGTGGGGGAAACACAGACACTGCCTTGCTTCTCAGACAAGAGAAAGTAAGATACTTTGAATACAAAGCCGGTTAAAATGGCCGGCGACTGCACCCACTCCAACGCGCAGTACGCTCACACAGACACGTTCTGTCCGTCCAAACCCTGGTCGGACCGAGACACGGATGGAACCGGGGAGATGGAGTCCGTGGGGAACTCGAAAGGGCGTGGGCATTCCGCACGGCCGTCGCCAAACTTCGAGGTGATCGATGGGCTGCTGTACCGCAAGAAACTGGAGAGGGGTTTTATCAACTACCGGGAGGTTCTGGACGAGGACCGGCGGCGGGAGGCCATCTGCACCTTCCACCGGCGGCGGCCTGGCCAGCGCCATCTCTCCCTGGAGGAGACCTACAAATGCGTGGCTGACAACTACTGGTGGGAAGGTATGAAGTAACCATCACGGCATGTCATACAACTGACTCTGTATGACAGGGGGGATGATGCTGAAGGCAGATTTTTACCATTATCCAATACAAACTACAATATTTATCTATTTTCTGTTGCAAGGAAGTGTTGGCACATTACAGTCACGTACTAATGAGTTAAAGTCTGATCAAGCCTGTTGATGGAAATACTTGGACTCAGATAAGCATGATGGTTGTAAAGCTTACAACTATGAATGAGTAAACTTCTTCATGACTCAGAGTTATTAAAATGTTACTGGAGTTTATTACTGGACAGAGGGATATGTTGAACAGAGGTCTTAACTTGGGGTTTTAGGAAGGAAATCATTTTAGCTTCATCCTGTCTCTATGTTGTGAATCTAGTTTCTGCCTGTCTACTTTTGCAGTATCTGACATGTCCCTTTGACTGAACTTTTTCGTTTTATTGTGAGGAGCCCTTAGGTTACTGATTACATTAGCAAGTAAATCAGAGGTGAAACCTGTTTTACCCCAGCAGGCCAGAGTTCAGCTCATCTTCTTGCTTTGCAAACTTAATTAAGTAGACTGGTCTCATTCCTTGAAACAATGGGTATTGAGCTGATGCAAATCATTCAATCAGATGGCTGAGGTGTTGTGAGGTTCGCCTCCTCAGACGGCCTCCCCCATGGCAGAATACACTTCTTGATCATTTCAGTCATGTGAGATGGGTTGGGCTAATCTTTTGTTCTAGCCTGTTGCTCCATGTGAAAGTGTGTACATTAACTGTCCGCAAACTAACTTGAGACAGTCTTGTCTCCACTGCTCATCTTAACTGGCCACAGTTTGGACCTGGAAGAAGTTTTTATTGCTCTAGATTTTTAGTATAACTTCTAATCTTGACATACTTATTTCCATCACAGGAATGTACTTTCAGATCCGGGACTTTGTCCTAGGCTGTTCAGAGTGTCAGACCCAGCGCACTAAGAAAAAAGAGGTAAGTACCGTCTGTATCAAAAGTGAACTATGTAGCCGCTCATCAGAGGAAAGTTGTTCTGGTCTAATTTTCTTCTCTCTTATCAAACTCTCTGCTCTTCTCAGTTTTTTTTTTTTTAATTTTTTTATCAGTGGCTCATTCTTTTCCATGTCACACATTTTAATTCACACTTGCTCACTCTCACTCGCTCTTGCTCTCACACTGAGGTGTCTTCTCCAAGTTTTCCGTGCTCACACATGATATCTGTATAATGAAATCCCTCTGTCTTTGTCTTGCTGTTTTTGCCCCTCAGGAGATGGTTAGCAGAGGATGCCTCACAAAGACCATGGCGTCACACAGTGCTGACATGTTGAACAAGTTGAGGAGTCAGCGAGAGGCAGGGTTGTTCTGTGACATTACTCTGCGGACAAATGGCCGATCTTACTCTGCCCACAGAGCTGTCTTGGCGGCTGTCAGCGATCACTTCCAGGAAATCTTCACAGACATGGACTACAGCATGAAGGAAGACATAGATCTCACTGGTAAGATCACACACCTACAGTCAAAAACGAATGTTACTAGTGCTTAAGTTTTGACTCACAGAGCCTCTGAGACACCCAAACTTTGTATTTTAAGGTGTTTTTCCCATTATTGAAATATTTTTTTGTGTATTTCTTTGAGACATTTTCAATATTACAGATTACTGTCTTTAAATATATACATAGTTCACAAGATAAGACATTTTTTATGTTCTGTACCACCAATTTCTATGGAAGGGTTTCTGCAGGTGCCAAAAAAAAAAAAAATCTAAAATCCAATAATCTGAATTTTAGACCTAAAAATGTCTGAATAAAATCATGTATTTCTCTGAATTTGAGCATTATAGTACACATGGTAAAATTGCTCTCACAAGTCTATGTCAGAACTGCACAAGTTTTTGTGTTATACATAATAGTAGTTAAAAGTTTATGTTGGAGCTGAAATAAAAAACACATCTCAAAAATAATTCACCAATGTGTATATTTTTCTCATAACAAAATAAATGGCCTCAAATTGCAATAATGTCCACAAAAATCTATAATTTTTTCACCAAATAGTGCAGCCCTAGTTTGTTATGCTAATGTAGTTGTCCAATTAAAGATTTTACATAAACATAAAGCTGCTTAAAAAACACCAGTGAATGGCTGCTTTTATCCAATACTCTTGTCTATTCACATGACAAGTGTCCAGCCACAGCATGACAGAAAAGAAACGCTGTAACCTGAATATAAATTAAATAGTAACTGTAGTCATCTAATGCCACATTTCCACTACGTGGTACTGGCTCAACTTGACTTGACTTGACCTTTTTGCATTTCCATTATGTAAAAGAACCCAGAACTAGACTACTTTTTTGGTATTTACTCGGCCGACGGTTCCAAAACGGGTGAAGAGATACTAAAATGTGACGTGTAAACATTGCAGACCACTGATTGGTCAGAGAGTTGTCTCTGCGTCATTGCATCATCAATGTGTGACCTGCCATTTAAAAAAAAAAAAAAAAAAAAGATTCTGAAGTTTACAGTAAATATACCAGTAGGTTAATCCACATGATGGCAGCCCGCAAAACTACACCGACGTTCAGACATTTCTGTCCTTAGTGGCCGATGAAAAAATTCAGCGTGAGCTTGACAGGGCAACACACAACAGGTGAGTTTATCAGCAATTCTCTGAGCAGACGTCACAGAAGTTACGTGCCGTGTCACTATGACATCCAGGTACGCTAAAGTCGGTAGTATCCTGTTATAGAAACGGTCTCCAGGAATAGTATCTGGTACTCAAGTCAAGTCCAGCCGGTTCCACATAGTGGAAACATGGCATTAGGGTAAGTGACAGTCAAATAGCATGTTGAAAATTTTTTTTTTTTTTTTTTTTTTTTTTTTTTTAAAATTTCTGTGATTGTACTGGCTCCTAAGAACAAGCATTAGGGAAGTGTGATTTTGAGCCCATTACGTCATTTCACCACAGGTTGGGTAAAGTAAAGAAAAAAAGTCTGCAGGACATTTAGAGGGATTCTAAGTGAGTGAGGGGCTCCAAGTCAAGAGTGGTTCTCAGGGAAGAGATGCCAGCATTTTTGTAAAGGGTTTTTGTACTGCTGTACTGACTAAAAAGGAACCACTGAAAAGGGTGTGTCAATTTAAAAATGTACTTCTATGTATTAACCAGTAAGTTGTTGTAGATTAGTTGAAGTTTAACAGACTCTATTTGACGGAAAGGTGGGACACGCACCTAAGATTGCTGGGCATGAATTATTTTTCTTTGTTTATGAATTTCATGCTGTGGACTCATCTGAAAAATGGACTTTATATCATCAGCGTCTTTGTGGGAGTGTTAAGGATGATTATAGAATGAGAACTCATTTTTTCATCTGTAACATGCAATTTTTTTTTTTATTATAAATATTTACCTGAGCATCAATGTGCAATCATCACAGTGCTGTCATATAATTCAGTTCACAGCTCAAGAAGATGTTTCAATGTTTAGTACCTGTTCAAAGTCTGGCTACACTTGATTTTGTAAGTTGATGTTGGCTGTATTATCCGTTAGAACAATGTGGAGTCACAGTAATAAGATCTTTTCCTGAAAAGCATCATCTGTGTAATAGTGTTTTATAAAACAATAGTTTTCAAGAAAGCTGCAAAAGTTTTAAAAAGTTGTATCCTCCAAAGTTACACAAAAAACTTATTTCAAAAAGCATTTGTAAGACTTTTAGATACAGGACCAGCTTGTTGACTTCAGTCCAGAAATCCAGATCTGGAAGTTCCAGACCCTGAACAGAGGCACAGCCATAGCCCGTCTTTTCATTTTCTTATGTCTTTGATGATGAGGCTGAAGTGGCCCTGATTAAAGCAGTTATATTGTCTGTTAGTCTCAGCTGTCATGTTTATGCTTTGCTCCCACTCTTCCTGCTGTCTCTGATCCTCTGTTTACACAGTCTCTTTCATCTCGTGTATCTCTCACTGATTGACTGTGTTTTGGCATATCTAATTAAAGGCTCCTCTTTTCTTTAGGTTTCAGTGAGGACAGTCTTCTGTCTCTGCTGGATTTCTCCTACTCCTCTACTCTGTGCGTTCGCCAGGAGAACCTTCCTGAAGTCATCACTATGGCCCGCCACCTGGGCATGTGGCCTGCAGTGGAAGCCTGTACTGCTCTTATGAAAGAGCAGGAACAGCAGTCATTGCCATGCTCTACGCTTCATTCTGGCAAGCGCTTGTCATCAGCCTGTGGTAGCCCTTGCCGTCAGCATCAGCAGAGGGAGAACCAAAGGAATAGGTCTTTGGGATCAGGGGACAGTCCAAATGACAGATTCAAGTTAACACTGGATTTGTCAGATGAGTCTTCAGAATCAAGTCCTAGACGCAATTTACGCAGAACACCAAACCCTCAAGGCCATAACGGCCTCCCTCTGAGTCCCTCAAACAGGATGAAACTCATGGACTTTAAATCTCCCTCATTTAAAAAACCCAGTTCACCACAAAAGGCCATTTCTGTACAGTCACGAAATTACTCACCTGTACCTCCGTCAAGCACCCGTCTTCTCCGCTCCACCCCTGGAGCTGCCAAAGAGGTTCAGAGATTTCTGCCCATGCCTGAAAGCCCTCGACAACACCGAAAATCTAACACTCAGCTCTCCAGCACTTCCAGTACAAGGCCCAGTGCTGTTACTAGCCCTGTTAGAATTAAACAGGAAGTAGAGCGGGTTGGAGAGGATGAAGAGGATTATGAAAGAGCCCAGGAAAAATATAAGCTCATGAGTGTTCTTGGGCTACAGAGGACAGCCCTCCTTCCCAGACCAGAGGACCTCATCGGATGGAGACAAAAGAAACGACTAAGGAAGCTTAAGGCTAACAACTATTCACTGACCAAGAGGCGGAAACCCCGCTCGACATCCACAGCACTACCATATGGAGGTGTGACACTGTCTCTTCCCCTCTGTATCCCAGTTAACACTCACCTGCTTAAAAAGTCGGTGAAAAGCAAGTCTGAGGGTGAAGTCAGCCGAGTTGAAATCACAGTAAAAAGACCAAAAAACACCCAACAACATGTCCCTCCCAGTGACCGGAGCATGCGAAGTAAAGTAGTATTACCAGACTTGTTCAGGCTTGCATCCGGGTCTTCCTATGGGGGTAGGGAGCTGAGACGGTCAGTGAGAACAGGTGACGGTACTCACCTTCGTCCTCAGCAGCCTCTGCGACGCAGCGCCATCAAACTTCCAGTTCGGAGCACAGTCAGGGTCAAAGCAGAACCAGCTGAATGCCCAATCTCAGGTCACTCTCTTAAATCAAAACCTCGCTGTAGCCATACACCTCTCAGATCTCCACCTTCACAGAGGACACAAGCCAGAAGTAAGGTCAACGTCGAAGCTGTCAAAACCCCACGTTATAATAGCAGCCGACCTGCCCCGAAAGCCAAGCTCAGACGGGACTCCACAAGGGAGGCAGAGAAGTCGAAGTGTAAGCTCAGAGTGGAGGGGAGGAAGTTGGGGAACCAGGCGCTGAGGGGGGTCATGGACACCACACCGGGAACGAAAGGTAATGAACCTGGTATGCTCCAGATATCCGAACATGCACCTCCTCCATCCATTTACAATCACCCTCTGTACAAAGTGATTAAAGAGGAACCTGCAGAACCTGTGCCAATCGGGGGGCCTTTCTGTGATCCTCCCTCACCAGACTTGGGCAAGCGCCAGAGCAAGCCCCCCATCAAGCTACTGGACTCCGGCTTTCTCTTCAGCTTCTGTCGTCAACCTGGAGGACCTATAGCAGGACTGAAGAAAGAAGAGGAGAGCGTTGATATCTGTTTAACACGATCTGTGTCACAAGTTGGGGAAAAATTTGGAACAGAAGAGTCCCACCACAGGGCGTTGAGAGCCAGAGGGCCGGCCTCCCTGCCTGTGGTGGAGAGGAGGGTGAAGATTCAGAGACCCAGGCCAAATGTCCAAAACAACACTCTTCAGCTACCCAAATCTACAGGGTCAACGGCCACACGGACCATGCCAAAGGTAGATAAACCAGGTTAATTGTTGCATTGTAGAAAATCAGTCTTGAATAAAACTGAGCAGTAGCCCCTTTCACACCAACATTCCCAGGAACTATTATTACGAGGATAAAAACATTCCTGGTAATTTATGTGGTTTGCATTTCCACCGCACCTCAAAGTTCCAGGAAATTTATTCAGCTCAGGCATGGTTGGCAACTCAAAGTCCTACTAAATTTCTTTTTAGTGTATTTGGCAAATGTGTTTGATGAGGTCCAAGCTTATTATCCAGAATGTGCACATTTGGATGAAAAGACAGATTATTGCAGCAAACTTATTGGAGCAAGCTGAGTACACTCAAAATCTTTTTCAGGGAAAGTTTTGGGTTGAGGGCAAATATTTTACACGGGTAATTTTGTTTGAAACATGCAGAGGTTTTTCAAAATCCAGGGTAAAGTTCAAAGTTCTTGGTAAAGTTCCTGTGGTGGAAAAGGGATGATTATGATACCAGTTATTAGTAGCTGAAGGGTCTAATAATTTATGTTAGTTGTGACATGTAACTTTTGGATGAGACTCACACCAGTCAAGGAGAATGCATTGTATCAGAGCCAACATGATGTATTTTTATTTTTTCATTTACAAAATGTAATCACATCCATATTTTCTTCTCTTGACCTTCTCTTCTTTTCCTCCAACAGAAAGGAAAAGTCCCCCTGAGAGGTAGGAGATGTGTCATGTTAGACGCTGTGCGTAGGGCAAGGCTAAAGCAGCTCCGGGGACCACGAAGCCAAGCCCCCAAAGTACCAAAGGCGGCTCATGCCTGTCTGCAGTGCCCAGCCTCCTATAAGGACTGTGACGCTTTGATGATGCATCAGCTCAGACATGTTGAAGGCAAACACTGGCCATGTCCGGTAAGCAGTGATTTCAAACTACTTTAGCAAATGTGTGCAGAATTTATTCCCAACAACTCAAAAGGATGTGAATGAAATAAAATCACATAATAAAATGTATTAATTAGGAACCACTCAAAAGAAGTCTCATCCAGTCAGTCCCTAATTCTCATAGATAGATAGATGGATAGATTCTTTATTGTCATTGCACGTGTTTATACAATGAAATTTTGTTTGACAGCAATCCCTGTCATGGCAGATAAAAGTATAACTACAAACCAAATAGACTTCAAGTATAAAAATATAAATAAGTAAAGTTTAATCAGGAATATATGGAAATGTGCAGAGAAAAGGACAGAATGTCTTTAAGCTGAAGGTGTGAAAGTGCAGAGTGCAGTCACAGCTCAGACTTGAGCAAAGCTTTTACAGCCCTGGGGAAGAAGCTGTTTTTTTAGTCTTTCTGTCCTTGACTTTATGACCCTGAGCCTGCCGGATGGGAGGGAGGGAGTCAAAAAGATGTTGTCCAGGGTGTGTACAGTCCAACCAGATCTTCTGGGCTCTGTTTCTCATCCGGGTGGTGTATATGTGGAAGCCGATGATCCAAATGTAACCCTACACTTCCTGTTCCACCTGTTGTTCTTTACATAAATATTAGCCCACATTGTGATATTTAGTGTCATGTGGTAATCTTAAAAATGTATCAGGGTCAGGGTTTTCCAATCCAGCGTTGTTTTGGAGTACCAGCACAGATTAAACATTCTGAACAACCAGGCCCATGTCCAGCACTGTATACATTTTTTTCTATTTATGTGCTAATACCAGTTTTTTTTTTTTTTCCCTTCTGTGTTTGTTTCCATGTAGCTTTGCAGTAAGACCTTCTTCAGACTGAGTAATGTCCGGAACCACATTCGCACCCATGACCCGAAGTTGTACAAATGTAGAAGCTGCATTGTCGCTGGTTCCTGAGACTGTTTCACCTGCTGGAAGAGAACAATAAAGGTGGATGAAAGTGGCCTTAGTTAAATTGAATGTGTATTAGCCTGATCATTAGTATGTATATTTGCATCAGTGTTACTGCAGATTCTTTTAAAAAGACGGAAATGCAATAATCTGAATTTAAGGCTCTAGAATGTGTTAAATACAAATTGGACTTCAGTCTTGCTTTTGCGTTGTCTTGTGTTTTTTGTAAAAAAAAAAAAAAAGAAAAAAAAAAGTTAATTCATGCCGTTACAAAATTTAAAAACAAACATGGGGAAAATAACCACTAATGCAAATTGGTCACAATGGGAGTGCAGATGGCATTTATATCATAATGAGGTGTTTTGGCTTATAGGCTTCTCTTCTCATCTAAAAAAATACCTGCACCTTTTAGAGGTGATATGTTAAAACTCTTTCTGGCAGCTTTCAATATGTGTAAATTCAAGTTAAAATTATATCTGGCTCATGTGCAGCACATTTCGTGCCTGTTGAAAATAATGTATTTGCTACAATAAGATGCTCAAATTAGCATCTTGGGGTGAAGCATCTATAGCTGCTGATACTGTTCAGTATCTGCATCAACAATTTCATCAGTTAGGCTGCAGTTCTTCCTGCTTTCATATTGTTTTTTGCCCATTATCAATGTGAAATAGATCTTCGATTACGCTGTCTCTTTGTGAGTGCTGAACTGAAATGTTGCGTTTACCTTCATCCACCAACTATACTCATTCTTTAAAACAATTCTGGTGGACTGTAGAATTTTACGTTGTGACGATCTGGCTCGTTTTGTGCCAAATCTGTGAGAAACCGCTTTCGCTTGGTCATTGCGTGGAATTCCCATTCCCACAATGCACTTTGCAACAAAATTTTCAAAAAGGCCCGAGTGACATTTTGGTTTGTTATGAAAACTACAGAATAGAATAGAATGCCCTGGAAGTGATTCAGATGCATAAGCACAGAAAGACTAATGGATTAGTGATAATTAGGTTATCACTTGGGTTTTACAGATTTGAAAAAAATGTGATGAAAGTCGTATGCTGCTTTAAGAAGTCCAAATTTATACTGAACATTTAGAAATCTGCAGAAACCTTGTGTGGTTTCAGTTGTTGAAAAAGGAGCTTTCTGTCACTCGTAAGACATATTCCTTAAGCAGCGTCTATACTCTGAAGTGCACTGGGCTCATACATCTGAATTGATTTGTCTCTAGTGTATGACGTCTGGTTCTAACCAATTGTGTTTCTATTTTTCAGGATGAAGGCTGTCAGACACCAGCGAGAAGTATGAAGAGAGAAAGAGGCACATGATCGATCTGCAGCGTGTACATAATGCATCCGTCACACACAAGCACAACGGTCTACGGACAGGCATAATTACTCTGATTCTAATCATTGCCGTTGTCGATGATCGCTAACGTTATTTAACTAAATAACCAAACCAAGGTTGCTGTTACTGTTTGCGTTTCCGTAGCTACAGAAGGTTAAACTTGAACATTTCACTCAGGGGGCGGGGAATGTGATGCCACGGTATAAACATCACAGCTGTGTATAAAATGAAATGTAAAGTGATTGTTATAACTATTACTGCTTATTGTTATCATTATTTTTGTATGTATAGATGAATTTTGGGTGCACTTATATCATAGCTTATGTTGTAAACCTAAGAAGTGGTAATGAAATTGAAGGCTTGGAGTCCAGGGTGGGTTTTACTTGAAGTGATGCAAGAACTGGGGGGAATACTTGAAGTCAGAGGATGTTTTAGGAGTGAGACTGTCCATAGGGTGTTTCAGTGGCTCTGTGTCCTTTTTGGTGTGCTCAGTTTTAAATATCTCAACTGGCCTCTCCCTCTTTTCGTACTGATCTGTTAGACTCATCGTCCATGAGTTGGGGAGGGGTATTAAAGTGGGGCTCATCTGGTAACACCACTGCATGTGTATTTGTAGACCATTTGTCGTCCACTGTCTTTTCAGAGGCTGACAGTTTTTAAAAGGGAATCTTGTCTAATTTTTAATGTGAATTTCTGAGATATTAATCAACGCAACAGTGTCATTACAATTTATCGATCTCCCTTTTCACTTTAAGACGATACGCTCGTCATCTTGTTCTACTTTGAATTCCCCTCCTACTGAATAAATGCAATGTGTGCACATAGAGATGTTTTATGTTTCACAAATTGATTTTAGAAATAAATGAGCTGTCTCTTGCTCTGTCAAAAAAAAACAATAAATTTTTGCCTTTTATATACTGTTATTTTTGCTTTAATTGCTTCTTTCAGACCACATTGTAACTGAAATGAACAAACAGCAAATTAAGAATTATATGCATTTAAACTATTAACACGTTCTCTCTGAAATAAATGTAGCAGTGAAACAAAAGTTCAGATCGATTCGCTTATTCTCATTTTTTAACTAGATGCTTTCTAATTTCAGTATCCTTATCAAAACTTATCACCCTGGAAAAGTCATGTAATTTTAAAATCTCATTTTCCAGGCATGAAAAAGTAATGGAATTTAATTGTGTTTGGAATAAAATGCCAAAGAAAAGGGCAAACCTGTCAGATCTAGTGAAAAGATGAAGACCTGGTGTATAAACTATGGTTCAGGCTAATATTTGCTTTTTTCTGTGTCAATAATGGCCTCTTTGACTACAAAACATTTTCTCTTTTTGACAATTTGTACCTGCAGTTTGCAAAATGTGTTCAACAAGTGATGGTGAAATCAGAGGAAAGTCTTTCTAGTAGAACGAATTGAAAAGTCACACTTAAGAAATTTTGTTTGCAAAAATGTTTGAGAACTCTTCATTTATAGTATTTATCTCTAAAGACTTGGTCGTGACCCACCACAGTGGCAGACAGCACCAGATTTATTTCTAGTCCCCAAATTTCAATTTCAAACTTTTCTACAAGGCTTCCAACCACAACAGTGTTTTTGATAACTTCCTGAACTTTTAAGTATTGTTCTATCAAATCTAATCCCAGCACTTAATCTCATGTGAAAGAATAAAAGGTTAACTTGATTTATTATCCCTGTAGGAAAATTCTGTCTGTATTGTACCCATCCTAATACACACACAGTACCTAGTAGTAGCATTAGCATTAGCACAAAGTACACACATCAGGAGAAGAGAAGTGAGCTGCCACTGAAGTTGCTCCTGGACCAACTCCAGATCTTCATCAGTACCTTGGTCAAGGACACTGACTGAGCATTAACCTATATATGTACCTGTTTTTAATGGCATATGAAGTATTAATTGTATTAGTAATAGTAGTAGTATAAAATCTGGTTTATTTCGCTGATGAGAAGAATAAAACAACCTGTTACCTATGCCTCAATGCGAGTATAAGTACAGTAATGTGCAGAAATCTTATGCCACCCTCAGATATAGTGTTTTTACATGACTGTAATGAGCATAATGTCTATTTCTCAGTCTCTTTAATAAAACACAACAAAAATAGAGGGGAATATTGTGCACAGCATTAAACAGAAACACTAAACTGCATGACTTCTGCAGGATATAGTATTTACAGTAGTGTGATCTCTGTTCCCATGACAAAAAGTAGCTGAAACATTAAGGAACATTGGCCATGTGTTGACTAAGCCTGTTATAAAACACTGGAAGATTTGTTCAGTAAATCTCATGTCTGTGCAGAAGAGTTCAAGACATGTTAAGTACAAAGGAAGGTCACACTAAATACTGGATACTTCTGTCAGTTTTTTTTCTGAAATTCTTGCTTCTATGCTGTTCTATTTATCAGTTGTATTTTGGTACAAAGACTGATAAATGTGTATGTACATTATAATATAATATTCTACCTAAAACAACAAACCTACTGGTGAGCTGAAACTTTTGCACAGAACTCTATACATGTCCAACAAGTGGTGCCAGGCACAACAGACCCCACCCCTCGCACGTATTGTGGCTTCTTTTGGCATCTATCCAGGTGATGACATGTCTGCGCGTGTGATGTCAGCATAACAATTGCCTCTATATATGTACCAAATTTGAAGTAAATTGAAACAATTTTTTTATAGACATTTGAAATGTCGCTCATCATAAGTAAATGGGAGGGAAAAAAAGATTTAAAAAAAAATGCATAAAAAATTTGAACTTTGATCTACTTTTCCCAAAATGTAACCACATCTATTCTGGGTCACTGGCAATCTATAAACCCAATTTGGTATGAATTCAACCAATAGTTTTGCTGCTACAGACATGTGAAATTTTGCCCATTACAAGTAAATGGGGGGGAAAAAAAAGATTTTTAAAAATTCATAAAAAGTTTGAACATAGACCTACTGTTCCCAAAATGTAATGACATTTATTCTGAGTCACTGGCAATCGATAAACCCAACTGGGTATATATTCAACCAATAGTTTTGCTGCTAGAGTGTTAAACAAACAAAGCAAATGACCAAAAACAATGCCCCTTGCCTCCCTTTCAGGGGGTGAGGTAATAATACATGGATAAAACAAAGTTGTGATTTGTCAAACATATCTCTCTGAAGTGGCTGCCTCACCATGTCTAGAATATAAGGTGCTTAAGTGGCAGTAAAAATGCTCAGGGATGTTCATTCATGTACAACTTGTTTCTTCTCATGATTTATAAATAATGCAAAGGTTCATCATTTGTACAAAGTTGGTTCTGAGAAAAGGTTTTGGAAACACCGGTGTAGAACGCAAACATGACAGATCATGAAGATTATTTATCTGAAGGGGAAAGGTATCCATGGTGTGACCTGCTAGATGTATTTGCATTTGTTTCAGTGATGTATTAATCTTGTTGTGAGGATGAGGTGTTTGTGATCCTGAAGACATGAGGAAGAGTTTTGAACATGAATCACTTCTTTGCATCCTTTCTGACTGACTCATCTGAAGCATGAATGAAGGGCTTTGTGTTATCACTAAGAAAAAAATGAAGTACAGTATCGTGCAGATTTTCTCCATGGTGAAATGTTGACAGTTCCTGTAGTTTGGTCATTAAAGCAACAAATTGAAGTATAACTTGTACAGCAACGGCAGACAAATAAATAAGAGTATGTGATATGTGATACAGTCAGTACAGTTCAAAATATACAAGCAGAATTAATCCAAGAATTTTGAGAGTGTTGCAGCAGTGAAGGTAATAATGTATAATGGATGCTTGGGGCAGTGAGTGTGGGTGTTCAGCACACATTATAAAATTATTGACAGTGTGTCAATTACATCTACAAAGCATTTAGTTATATATGTAAATACACCATAGCATTTGGAGTTGCACTAAAATAATGTGAAGATACCAAGGATAGAGGGGGTGTATACAGAAGAACGGTAATCATAATTAAAATATTCATGTCAGTATAAAAATAGTGTAAATAGTGCTTCTGAAGTACCAAATATGCAAACATGAACACTGGAAAAGTAATTGTGGAGATCAAGGTTGGCTTCATGAGCATCTCCAGCAGGTCGAAGGTGCTACATGCAGCAGAAGTTCATGACAAGGGCTAGGAGGTGTTATCAAAGATGCACTCAAGGTAGAGCTCTTCCTGCTCTGTCTGTGCTCTCAGCAAAACCAGTGTTGTTTGTTTAACCCACTTGCTTTTATGGAGAGAAATATATCTCAGTGCTAACAGTATATGAAGTAAAGTGTAAAATACAGTTCATTTTTGGTGCACACAGTTCTTTGCAGCAACAACTGAGTTTTATTTGACACTTCAATAAATCAAGTCTTCATCAGGTGCAGGAAGATCCAGGGACGTCGACACAGTTTACCACAGAGGTGCACTGAAATGAAAGTGGAAGTGTATGAATCTGTAGTTTGTATTTTTTTTTTTTTTTTTTTATTCCTGGGACTTTCTATTTAATTTCAGTTCATTCTAGATAGATAGATAGATAGATAGATAGATAGATAGATAGATAGATAGATAGATAGATAGATAGATAGATAGATAGATGGATGAACGGACAGACAGACAGATAAAAACATAGTCGACAGTAGAATGAAAAAATTATAGAACAAGTGGTGCCAGGCACAACAAATCCCACCCCTCGCTCATATTGTAGCTTATTTTGGCATCAGTCCAGCTGATGTCATCATGTCTATGCATGTGCTGATCTCAGCATATTAATTGCCTCTATATATGTGCCAAGTTTGAAGTAAATTGAAACAAAATTGATATTTTTATAGACATTTGACATTTCGCCTCGTTATAAGTAAATGGGAGGAGACAAAAAAAAATTAAAAATTCATAAAAAAATTTAATTTTTATCTACTTTTCCCAAAATGTAACCACATCTATTCTGGGTCACTGGCAATCTATAAACCAAATTTGGTATGATTTCAACCAATAGTTTTGCCGCTAGAGTGTTAACAAAGAAAGAAAGAAAGAAAGAAAGAAAGAAAGAAAGAAAGAAAGAAAGAAAGAAAGAAAGAAAGAAAGAAACAAACA
>JAPQRP010000016.1:23641018-23651525 GCA_037367295.1 Apogon hyalosoma | reverse complement strand
GACCACCTCTTTTTGGAGGTCTCGGTCCGCTTGATTTAGTGCAGATCCGAGTGCGATTGATGCTTTCACACCAACGAGAACGAACCGAACTAAGAGCTTTTGGTTCGAATGGAACGTTTGATACACACCAAGTGCTGTTGGTGTGAAAGCACCCTTAGAAAAAGATGTAAACTTCCTTTTGCAATGATATACCTTGAGTTGTGGCTACAAAGCCTTGACTTACACTTTGTACAGTATAATTTGATTTGAATGACTTTGCGTATGTGTAAATTTTATCCTCGTGTGAGGAGATGGAAAGGCTTTTTTTGTTAGGAAGAGCTGGCTTCTCCTTTCGACTACCTCACTGTTTGCAGATGGCTCTGCATGTATTTTCATGCAGAAAACTGTGAGGAGAGGTGGAAATAATGTTTCTGATATTGCCCTAAACAAATAATGGTCTAAAGAAATTCTTGAGATGGAGGTCGAGCAGACGGAGAGTGAGTACGGGAGCCAGAGAGCGAGAGTGAGAGAGAAATACTCTATTGTGACGGAACTGCAAAATGGGATTTGCATAAATAAGGCTGAAACATCAGCAGGGCCTTTTACAGCCAACAGCAGGGCTGAGATGAGGGAAGCGTGTGTGTGTGTGTGTTTGCACCTTTCACATAATTCCTTTGTAGAACTGTTGCGTTAAAATCTAGGCTAGTTGAATTGGTTGGCAGCAAGGTCAAGATTTCTCTCCCGATGCAGATTCAACACCTTTAACCCCCCCACCCCCCTACTTCTCTTTGGAGACCCTACTGGCATAAAGCATCCTATCCCCCTTCAGAGAAATTTAGTTGATGTAGCTGGGAAGGGTCTTCTCTCTACACTGTGCCCAGCCAGCAAATGATGACTGTTACATAAGCATGAAATGAAATGCTCCCTTTTAGTGCCACCCGCATTGGAAAACCCAAATCTAATTGAATTGAACTATTTTTTGCGGTCTTTTCATGTGGAACCTCATATTTATATCGGAGGCAAAAAGCTCATTTTTAGAACCTCATTATACTGCTTCCCCATTAACTTGCATGCACTGCAGCTCCTCTTGTGTGCTGTGATAGACAGTTCAGCATCTTTACTGGAGATAGAGGAAGAAAAATCTCTGTGATTACCTTTATGTTGCTTTGTTGTGTGTGTGCAGTGGGCTGCAATGTGTCTTCTTATATGTGTGTGTGTGTGTTTGTGTTAGTGCTTTCCTTATGACAATCATGTCAGCAAGCTCCCCAATTAGAGTCTCATTAGTGTGCGATTGGAGGTAACAGGTGATTGACAGGTCCCACTGTTTGTTTGTGCATGTGCATGTACTCACATTATGTGTGCTTGTGTTCTTGTGTGTTTGGGGTTTGGGTTTAGATGACGCCCCTTCAGGGCATACCTACTAGTTAGAGCTGAATGTGGTGGGAGGCTGATTCTTTTATAAGGAAAAATGAAATTTCTCTGCCAACTGAACAGGTTTTTCAAGCAGTAGTTTTTTCTGACCGATTAGCCGTTCAGCCTACAGGGGCTCCTGTGGTCACTCAACTCCTGGTAAAGGTCGTTCTCCATTTTGACCTCACAGTGGTGGAATGAACTCCTTTCTAAAGTTAGGACAGCAGAGCCATCCTCCGTCTTCAGCTGTAGCTGGAAGCCGTTTTCCAATTCATCCTTTCTGAAATTAATCAAAGAAAAGCTTGTCAAGTTTTGAACAGCTTAAAACCACTTCCATATGCAGTTTTCTGATACTGAAAAGATGAGGCTCTTTGTGGCAATTTATGCAATTTTCTGAAACCAACAAGCATTAAATATGGCTGCAATGTGCAGCAGTTGGCTAGGTATTTAGGTAAGATCATGAACCTGGTTCAGACTTCTCTCTAATATAGCTATTTGTGTTCTTACCCAGAAGATATTGTCTGATTTGCCAATTATCCACACTTGAATGTTTATTTCAATATACTCCTTTCTGACATCAGGCTTTTTGACCAAACTTTGAGTGTGACTCATAACAGGGATCTAAAAACTATGGCTCACTTCTTTACTGATATCTTATTAAAACCAGCAAACCAATTTTAAAGCTGCATATGACTTTTGTCACCAATCTTTCATCAAATCTGTAACACCCAAGTCATAGCCTAAGTATCACAAATCCACACACCTGAATCTCTTTCCTTACGGTGAACAGTTTCAAAGTGTACTCCACCATAAACACTGTATGTGTTTACAAACCAAGCCAGTAGGTCAGTCTGGCATTTTTGGAAATTTGTCGAGACATGCCTTGTGGAACTTTTATTCCCACAATGCACGCTGTGACAAATTTCAAAAAGAGATTCAGGTGTGCAATCATGGAAAGACTTATGGATTTGTGATACTTAGACTATGACTCGAGTTTTACAGATTTGATGAAAAACTGGTGACGAAAGTCATATGCAGCTTTAAGCATTTGCACTGTCGCACTGAATGCTGTCTTAGTTGATTTGGCAGGTGTTGGCATTTCAACACCTTTGTTTTAACAAAAATATTCAGCTTAATAAAGAAAATCATATGTTTGTCCCTGACGAAGTTTAAAATTGACCTAAACATTGTTGATGTGATGCCAATCACTGTGGCAGCACCAAGGGGCATCTGTTAGTACAATAAAGCAGGGGTCACCAACCCTGGTCCTTGAGATCTACTGTCCTGCGTGTTTTAGATGTAGGCTGTCCCTCTTCCAACACACCTGATTCAAATAATAAGCCTATCATCAAGCTCTGCAGAAGCCTGATAACGACCGTCAGGTGTGCTGGAAGAGAGAAACCTCTAAAACACGCAGGATAGTAGATCTCAAGGATCAGGGTTGGTGACCCCTGCCTTAAAATATCAATCAGTACAGCTATATGCATACCATCGTCAAGCTTTTGACTGTACCTTGACTAAGCCATTTAATTGGACTGTTCTTTCTGTTCCAGTGTACATGCACGGGACTGTAATAGATTTTATTGTTGAAGTTATGTCACCTCTGCTACAATAGGTGGCAATATGCACCATTTCAGCTTGTTAACCTGTGCTGCCACAGACCACAATAGTCATTAGCCAGTTACCAAGTCATCAACCTAGAGGTTAATTGCCATGACAATGGACAATGTGGTGAATTGATAAATATATGATTGTATGTACTTTTGGATTTGGTGCAGATCTTTAACGCATTTATAGAAGACCTGGTCCTGTTCCAGTCCAACTGGTCTGTATACATGCTGGAGTAAATTGTCTTTCATTCACATTATCTAAGTGTGTTTGACTATTAAAATTTCAGTCAAGCTAACTTACTTACAGGCACTTTTAAAGTTCAGTTTTAGTCAGACTAATGCAATAAATCTGTGTTGTAAGTGTGTTATAAACCCACTGAATGATGACTGCTCTGCACTGGGTGTAAATAGACTAAGTTTTACATTGAACCTGTCTTAAAGCACTAGACTAAAATGCTATGCCACTCTAATCTTATTCATTTAATTTTGATCCTCTAATAAGTGATCTGGTGCTCCATCTTTAAATATATTTTTTGTTTAAGATTTCACAGTGATATCTGTGAGATCTTAAACAGAAAATATATTTACAGTGTTAGGAAGACAGCGTTGATGTCTGCAGTGTGAAAAACCTGTATTTTCAGCATTTACATCTACAATGTAGTTGTGGTTAGAAGGTTAAATTAAGAAAAACTTTAAAATGAGTTTGTTATGCTGTGCATGATAAAGTTTACAATTTCAGTTGCTAAGCTAGCGTTTAGCATTAGCTCACCCATGAGTCTTTGAAAGATGCCTCCAACCACTCGCACTATTACAGCTCTGCCCCTATGTCCAAATATGGTCACTTCTGACTCAGTCTATGGATACATTGATTTGATGAACAGTGTCACTCAGTCTATGGATACATTGATTTGATGAACAGTGTCAACCACAGCTTTGCCTAAGATCCTTGTAAACCTTTTCTTCTGTTTTCCAAACCATGCATTAAAAAGTCTGACCAAAAAGACTGAACAGAAGGTTCATTTGTAGAAAATATTCTGCTGTATAATTACTAAGACAGAATATAAACTGATGATTTATACTGGATCTGTAGTTTGAGCAAAAACTCTTTGTGAAATCACAGCTACTTTACTTGCTTTTTGCTGCACATTGAGACTGCAAGATTACTACTGTTTAAGAGTGTCTTGTGGTCCTTGTTTCCACAGTTATACATCAAAAGCTTGTGTGGTAAAATGGAAAGATGTCATTTCACTGAACGAAGGGTTCTTTTATGCAATTTACTCGCAAATATTGTCAAATCACAAGTTCATCAGGCAGTAATGGGCTTGCTCCTACTCTAAAAAGCCTCCACTTTGTGTTACAATGTGTATTTTTTTGTTAAAAGGTTAGTCTAATTGTGTAATTTGGAGATACAAGACTCCTCTGTGCTTCCCCCTTAGTCCTCACGGAGAAGCAAACCTCTGCTTGTGTGCGTCTAATGGTTGTAAATCACATTTCTGTAGACCAGTGAGAGACGAGTGTTGCTGCAGTAGCAGGACTTGGTGTATTTGTCTGGGTCTCAGTGACACTAACCCCCCTCCACCACCACCTCCTCCTCCTCAGGGGAACTCTGGAGCCAGTTACAATGTTGAGTGTTTTGGAAGAGCTCCTAAATATTTTCAGGATGACAGTGTAATTTGACTGACTGAGCTGCTCTTTCAAACAGGATTCTCATGCAATTCTCATTAATCACAAAAAGAAGAGGGGGGAAAAAAAGAAATGCACAAGAGTTGGTATAGATGGCAACTGTACGCTTTCAAATATAATCTAACTCAAATGAAAATGGTCATTTTACCCAACTAGTATAGTGAAGATACACAAATTCTTATCTAAAAATCAAGTATTATGTAAGAGGTTAGAAACTGTGGGTTGCTCTAGGCTTTAAAAAAAAAATCAGCTGTTTTATCATAGTTCAGACAATTAGATAATTGCACTGTTTCTGTTTATAGCTCTTGTTGTTGGCTGTTGACGTCACTTGATGCCCTTTACTTGAGTTGCAAATGGAAGCCACCAGATTTTACTTGGACGTGCAAAGCACACTGGTGGCTGTTGCTTTATTTTTTTAAAAGTGCTTTCTAGGGCTGGGAGTCACCAAAGATGTACTGATTTGATATTGATTTGCTAAGGGGTATCTCACTTATTGTAGTATATGTACAGTAATTAGAAATAATAAAGCATGGGTGCAAAAATGTTTCATTTTAGCTCAGCTCTTTTTGAAAGTGTCAGATTAAGGCGGAAAAGGAAGATGAACTCTTACCTGCTTTTTGTAGTTGTGTGAGGCAGTAAACAAACAAGCCTGAAACCCATTCAGCTTTCTAAATCCACTCTCATTTGCTAGTTTGAGAATACTGTTGCTTACGATTTTTTCCAATTAAGCTCTTTAAGACTATAAGAAAAATTCCAATTCATGTCACTCATTCCATTACAGTGAGTCCACTGGTGTGAGGCTGTGCCAGCACAACAGACTGTCAGCCAGGGACAGTAACGGTGCATGGTTAAAAAGTTTAGTCAGTGTTGCTAATATTTAGTTCTGGAGTTGAGAGTTAGTGCAGCTGACAGCCCTGTTTGCTCCATCCCCCCTCACTGGAGAGGAGGGGCTGTACAGTTAGTCTTTGGACCGTAGAGGGGAAGAGAGAGAATCGATTTGCTCTGTGCACCTCTACTGTTACAAAAAAAAAGTATATTGGACCACTTGCACAAAAGGTGCAAAGTTTTTCCTTTCATGGTCTGGAAAAATGGTCCCACATCAAACGCAATACCTATACAGGATATTAAAAAATGGATCTCAGGATTTAATCAATCTGTACTGGGTCATTTATTGAGTCAAATCTGAAAGCTGAACTTCAGTAGTTTGTGAAGTTTTAAGAACATTTTTATTCTCCACATTGTGAAAACTTGTCATTCAAGCTGATTGTAGTTACTGTTTCTTGAAGTGGAGGAAGTTACTGACTCCTAACAGTCACCTTTACATTTATATGCACATGAGCTGGTGGATACAAAAAGGCATTCTGGGTGGAGTATCACTTTAAGTTCAGTCAGACTGCACCCCTTTTTGCTAACTGTCCCTTTTCCTCTTTTCTCTTTCAACAGTGTGCCCAAGGGCCGTTGAAAGCCCCCTTGGGGGAGTTTCATAAATACACACAGAACAAGACAAGCCTCCTGCACTATTGTTGTACTTTTTAAACACATCTCACACACACACATACACACACACACACACACACGCACACCCACACACACACCCACACACACACCCACACACACACACACGAACACACACACAAACAAGGACATAGAGAGAATGTTGGAGGTCCAAGAGGAGAGGCCAGCGGCGGCAGGTTCAGCAGCAACACATTTCAACAAGAAGGAAAGAGGGAAGAAAGAGCGAGAGGAGGCCAAGGACAGTCGGGGAAACCTCTCAAATATTGGAAATCCTGTTCCTGGCTCCAGGAACGTGCGCGCAAAAGCGCCACTCTCACACACAGGCAGTCCTCACCAGCTCATTACTCCACCCTGTTCTGTAGTCCTGGGAGCCCCATCAATGCACTCCAATAGGCTTAAGAACTCCCCGTCCACCAACACACAAAGGTGAGTGGAGTTTATAATGCTCTAATGGTGATAATAACCAAACACTGACTTGTGTGTTTGAGTATTAGGGAGAGATCCCTACAATAGTTTAACAGCCCAATCAGCCAAACACTGATATGAATATTAATAAAAATGATATGCTTAATTTAGACTTTCAGTGACCAAAACGGTACAGCAGAGCAGTGAGGAAAGTCAGCACTGCATTTAACATACATCAATGTAATGTGCTCAATAAGTGAAATAAAGTGGGTACCATAGGCATTAAGAGTATCACGAAATAATTGAAATTTTTAGGGGCATCTTCTCACATCAGTAAATAAGTTGTCTTTACTGAAAGCATTGTCCAATACATTAGCCTGTTTAAAATAATGAAATCACACAATATCACAAATGAATAAACATAAGCTGTCAGTGTTTATTTACACTTATGAAGAGAGAAAAACAAACTCTCAAAACCCTCTGTTTAGAATTGGTGGTGAGAGCATATCTTTGTCTTTAAGTGTATGTGTTTTCTGTTGAAATAAAAACCATGTGCAATTCTGCAAATTAAGTTGCATGCAGTTTAAGCAGTGTGTTGGCTCATGTGATGGGTTTCTGAGTGATCACTGCATCTCCTATTCCTGTGCTTGTAAAACTCTGTGATTTGACCAGTTGCTGCACAATGTGGTGAATTGTGTTTTTTTTTTTGTTTTTTTTTTTTTTAATTATACTCAAGTGTGCAAAACCTTTAGACAAGACTTTAACTACTTCCTTTGCACAGCATTTTTTCCTCACACGTATCACATTTTTTGACATTTGACCCATGCCAACTTCTAGTCCTCAGTGGTTAACATTACAAAGATGATATTTTTATGGCAAAATGTAATTTTTTTTTTTTTTTAGTGAATGTGCTACATGCACAAATAGGGACAAAGCTTAGGCCTTAGGTTTCATTCTTTTAATGATAGCTATTGTAGCTGTGGTTGCTGCCCTGGCAAATGAATCTAAACCATATGCAAGTCATGTGATCAGTAGTGAAACTTGGCCCCAGTGATCAAGTGGATAACAAACCTGAGCTTACCACTTTGGTCCACCCTGTACAGGTTAGAATGCAAGTGTAGGTCAAATGTGATGCAGATCTGAGATCAGCTGCTGCTTCCCTTTTTTTTAGCTGAAACACCGTGATGTGTGATCCAGAGCAGTTCTGAGGTCAGAGAGTACGCTATGCTTGGAAGTTTTCCCTGCTGACTCATGGTTCTGGAGACTCTGGAAATGACCGTCTTGACTGCCAAAATTCTGGCTTTTCCTTCTTTTTCTACTCTGTGTGTATGAACATACAGTATGCTAGGCTGCAGCTCTGCTTTCTGGACATGTTGGCATTTGTTTCAGGCTACTTGTGCAAGTGTGTATGAGAGGGAGAAAGACATGGGGAACAAGATTAGGGTGTGGTGATAGTGTTCCCTGCCAATTGGATGTGTCCTGCTTGCCTGAACTGAACTGCTCTCATAACTAGTAGGCAACAGTCATTTCTAGATTGTCCGTTTCTCTGCAGTCTGTTTCTTTTATGCTGAACTGTGTGTGTGAAATCACTAGTATCAGTAACTTAACATTGTGTCAAAGGCCTCTATACCAACTGCCACTTATCATAATGGCATTGTCTATTTTGACTTTAAAGACAGAAAGGCAGAGAGAGCGATTGCATTTTCCTTTTGGTCTTCTTTACCACTTTTCTAGAGTGAAACATTGGAGAACAAGATTACTGTAGAATGGTAGTTATAATGGGGAGCTGAGGGATTTTGGACCTCAAGGATAGTCAGCCATCTGACTTTGCAACAGTCATTGGTTTGTGTCCAATTCCAGAGCACAGCTACTGGGTAACCCAACTTTAAGCCCCTAGGCTTTGGCTTTTTACTTCATATGCTCCATTTCTTCTTGCTGTCAGTGTTTCACACGTAGACTCAAGGAAACCCAAATATATGTAAGAAGTCAAAATAAATAGTTATGTAAAATGTGTTGTTTTGGGCAGGATTAAGTGGCTAATTAACTTAAATTTGTAATTTTTAATGCAAGACTCTAATGAAATGAAAAATACTTTAAGATGTTATTAAAAAGTTTTTAAACAGTAACAATTTTGCTGTATGTTTTCCTTTTTCTTCTGTCTGACAGCCCTAAACCGAAGACGGAGGTCATGGTGCGATCACCTCCTGTCATGTCACCCTCCACTGCCGTCCAGATGGACTCAAAAATGCCCAATCAGGGTAAACCAGGGAGCACTGGCAGCCAATCGCAGCCCTCACCCTGCGACCCCAAGACACTGGGTGCCAAAGGGGCACAGAATGTGGCAGGGGGCATGGGGCTTAAAAATGGCCAGGGCCTCACCTCTGGACCCAGTTCCAAAGTTAAAGTGAAAAGGGAGAGAAGCACCTCAGTGGAATCATTTGAGCAGCCAGAGAGTGGCACACCCACCAGTGAGGAGAAAGGTAATGACACTTTTCAGCAGGTACCTCAGGCTCAGAAATGGGAAGTACTTGTATGAAGTGGCACAGCAAATGAAAAAATGTGATTTTACGTCTTTTAAAAAATGTTTTAATTGTAATGACTTGGCATGGGTGGGAGTTAACCCACCCATGTTAATATTGCTCCTTCTCTGGAAACTTTTAAATCTGGGCTTAAAGGTCACTTTTATTCCTTGGCGTTTAACCCAGCATCTTAAAATACCTCATGCATGATTTAGGTGAGTCTTAAAATTTGATTGGATTTTGTTTAAACATTTTGAACATAACAGAGTTGTAGCCTTTTGTGTTCAGCAGGTGCCTTGTCTTATAATTTTTGTATAGAGGCAATAGGGTTATAGTTCCCCGGAAATCTTCCACCAGTAAGCATTGATCTGCATTTACATCTGAACCATCACTGAAGTCTAGCCACAACTGGATGAGATATGAAATGGATTCACAGTGATCTTTAAAAGTCTGAAATTTAACAGTTAGGTAAGGTTATATACACATAATGAAATAACTTTAACTGCTCAGTATAGATACATAATATAGTGCTTAAACAACCATTGTCTGTATATAGTGATTGCTCCTTTGCATTATTCCCTGTAGAGCCTGTTATCAAATTTATTCAGCTCTTGAAGAAAACAACACATTTTTCCCTAATTACAGCCCAGGGTTGATTTGTTATGTTCTTTTTATCTCGCACCTCTGCATAACTGCTTAGAAAAGTGCTGTATGTATGGTTTTTGGGTATACAACGCAATCTGCCTAAAGAAGGCAACAGTCTTAAAAAAGTACTGTTTTGTCCCTTGCTGTCACTTGCATTGATAAACTTAAGTCCATTGGTGCTTGTGTGACTGTACAGACAGTAGCAGGGTGAAGAGGATGTGTGTGGCAGAGAGGAGGCAGCCATACAGTGGAGCTGACTGGTGCTCTGGGGGAGAGAGTGATGAAGATGACAAAGGATTCTTCAGTAAGTGTTGTAAAGTGTGCATCCAAGCATGTACAGTCCTTCAGCTGATCAACTTGACTTATAATAGCTCCTCTGTAGAACTACATTCCCATAAGCCTGTGCTGGTCCTAAAGCTATAGTCTTTCCTGTTGTCTCCCTGTAGACTGTAACTCCAGTGACGTGAAGCCCCAAGACTCTGTCACCCATTCTACCTCCAACACTGGACTCAGTCGCTCCTCCACACCCTCCCACAATACAATGGGAGGCCAGGGCTCCACAACAGAACCCGTTAGTGGCCAGAAACAAGGCTCAAAACTTGTTTATGTCTTCACCACAGAGATGGCCAACAAGTAAGGAGCCTGAGAGTTTTAGCTAATCTTCTATACTATATTAACTGAAAAATGTGCCTCAAGCTGTATTTTACCATACTTACATTGAATTTGTAGTTCATGAAAATA
>JAPQRP010000016.1:23620217-23640913 GCA_037367295.1 Apogon hyalosoma | reverse complement strand
TGTTACATTTGTGTTTAGACAAGCTAATTAAATCATCATATCAATACTTGTCCTTATTTACATGAGTACAACGTACACCCACAGTGAAACCCTTTGCACTTCAAAATGAAATGGAATTACTAACAATGTCAGTTGCCTGAAGTGCATCATTGTGCCCCTGTCATTAATAGCTGGTGTTATCTTTGATGTGTGTTGCAGCTGTTTATGTGTATGGTACTAAGATGCTTGGATCTCTACCATTCTCCTCCTACCCCCAACTTTCCCACTTTTAGCCTAAATCCATTGTGTGTTTCTACACAAGCATGTGTTTGTCAGTAGGAGCATACACTTGGCATAGATTAACACACTGGGAATTAATTGTAAATCAAAGATGTTCAATGGAATATGTGTCTGTACAATAGTTTGTGTGGTCTGTTAACCTTGGCATTACCTTGATGGCCTGATTTAATACTCCATCTAGTTCACTGTCACTCAAATTTGCACACGTATATATTGTATCGTTGTGTCTGATGACCGTCTGTCTTTGTGTCCTCAGGGCAGCTGATTCAGTTCTAACAGGCCATACAGAAAACATTATTGCCTTCCACATGAAAAACATCTCCAACAGCAAGGATAAAGCTCATCTCCTCCTGGTAAGCACAAATATGACTGACATATTAAAAAAAAAAATGTGTACCATATCAGACAGTGTTTTGGGTGTTACTAATGATGTAATGTTTTTTTTCTCTGTTCCTCTCTATTGAAGAACAATGCAGCAAGCTCCCTTCGAAATGACTCCAAGCCTCCCCAGCAACCACCTGCCCATGCCCAGGATCAGAGTCACCAGCCTGGATCCAAACCGTCCTTACCTGGCATGGCAGAGCCAACCCCACCCCAGCCTTCAAACCAAGGAAGCCAACCTGGTGTTCTTCCACAGGAAGGATCATCCTCGTCAGGCATGGACTCGAAAAATCTTCCTGGTGGTAGTCCCAGTAACACTACAGTTGCGGTTGACCAGGCTCCTGTCACCCAGACTGAGGCAGGCCTCAACCCTCCTACAGCAAGTGAAGGAGGTCAGGGTGGAGGTTCTAGTGGAACAGTTTTGACACCACAGCAACAGCAGCAACAGCAGCAGCAGCAGTTGGCTCAGGAGCTGTTAAACATGGAGGCCAACACAGAGGGATTGTCCCAAGAGCAGCTGGAGCATCGTCAGCGTTCCCTGCAGACCTTGCGAGACATTCAACGCATGCTTTTCCCTGATGACCGTGATGCCCCACCAGCTGGGCCCCCACAAGCCCATGGTGGACCACATGATGGAGGCCCTGATGGTGCACCCCGGAGGTCTGAGCAGGGCCCTCTACAAGCAATGATTGCACAGTCTCAGAGCCTTGGACCACCTGGTGGGCCAGGAGGACCTCGCCCACAAGGGCCACCTTTTGGGCCACCACACGGTCCCAGGGATATGCCTCCATTTCCACAGGATGAAATGGGTGCACACATGGGGGGGCCAGGGGGCTGTGGAGAAGGTGATCAGATGACCCCTGAGCAGGTGGCGTGGCTGAAGCTGCAGCAGGAATTTTATGAAGAGAAGAGAAAGAAACAAGAAATGCAGCACCGGCCAATTCCACCTGATATGATGATGCACCCTCATGGTCCACGAGGCATGATGAGAGGACCCCCGCCTCCCTACCAAATGGGCCCAGGAGAGATGTGGGGAGGACCAGGTGGACCACCAGATCACTATCAAGAGCGCATGAGTATGGGTCCTGGTCCTAGGGGAATGCCCCCACATATGCAGAGGATGCCTGGCTTCTCTGGTATGATGAATCCTGAAATGGAGGGACCACCAAGACCTGGAATGGGGTGGCCTGACGACATCCCTGCCCGGATGGGAGATGGACGAGGGTTCCCTGGCGGACCAGGGGGGATGTTTGCTGGTCCAGGAGGTCGAGGAGAACGTTTCCCAAATCCCCAGTCTGTCCAGGAAGCAATGTTTCACCAAGGTATGGGTGGAGAAAAGGGTCTTCCTCCTGGGATGATGATGGACATGCAGAGAATGATGGGACACCAGAGAGGTGGAATGGAACCTGGGAATGGTATGGGTATGTTTCCCAGAATGCCTGGTGATGGGCCTATGAGTCCTTCTTCTAGGCTTCAGGGAATGGGGGGCAGAGACATGGGGCCTGAGTTTGGCATGGGCCCTGGACCTGGGCCAGGACCCCATATGCACCCTTCCAAGTTACGAGACCCTCCCATGAATATGAGTCCAGATGAGATGATGAGGATGAGAGGAGGTGGAGGACCTCCAATGGAGAACATGGGTCCACAAGGCAGGCCCATGCAGGGGCCACCCTTTCCTGAGCAGTCACAGCCTGGAGACTTTCCCATGGGACCTGGGAGGCCCTTTCCAGGGGGTCCCGGAGGAATGAGGGGTCCACATGGAGACCAAGCCTTTGGTCCAGAGCACAGATCTACACCAACAGGAGGTAATGGCCGTATTAACCACCTACCTTCTGCTCCTGGCCCTTCACAGGGTCAAAGGAGCCGCAAGCCAGCAGACCTGAATGTCCAAGCAGGAGGCGGGAACTCCCCCAGCGTCAACCCACTTAAGTCCCCTCCTTTGAGACAGGTACAGTCCCCCATGATGGGCTCCCCCTCTGGAAATCTCAAATCCCCACAGACTCCGTCCCAGCTGGCTGGCATGCTCACTGGTCCAACAGGTCCCACTGCTCCTCCAGCTCCACCAACCTCAGCACCGATGAAGTCCCCTCACTCCATGATGGGATCAGCAGGAGCCTCTCCTGTTCATATGAGGTCTCCTTCTCTTCCCAACCCTTCTCCAGGATGGGCCTCCTCACCAAAACCGCCCATGCAGAGCCCTGGTGTGCCACCTCAGGGTGGCAAGCCTCCCCTCAGTATTACCTCACCAAACATGATGGGCAACATGGAACAAGGTATACAAATATCTCCATTTCTTTCTCTGCATCTCAATCTCTGTCTATTCTTTAACACTTTAGTTTAACTTTAACTCTTTGAGAGTTAAAAAAACAAAAACCTTTACTTATTTTTTCTTTATTTCATTCTATTGATGTTGGTTTGATTGGACTTTTAGGTGTACAGATTAGTAGGACTTTTAGACATTCAAAAACAGTAAATGTACAAATATATTAAAATTAAATTACGAAGATGTCAATATTAAGGTGTTTCAGTAGGTGTTTTTACAGCCTAAAATTGAAATTGAACTCAATTTAGGCCTTAAAATGTCTTGATTTTTTAGCGGTTGTTTGAATTAGTCTTATAAAGTTGTTTTAACTTCAGTCTTTTCCATTTGTTTCTGGTAAAAAAAAAATGCAATTGATCATTTTGTAACAAAAGTACAAAACAGACCAAGATGGAACCAATAACCACTGAGTGTCCTGGCCAACCTTTATAGGAGCACACCCAGCTAGTGTCACGATGCATTGTGTGGACTAATGTAATGTTTTGTTTTTTTTTTTTAACTAGTTTGGGTGTGAAATAGGTCTTCAAAACCCATGCATGATAATCTTAGAGTGTGTTCAGATTAATTGGTTAAAATCACCAAAAATCCTGTATTAGACTGAGACCATTTTCCTGTTAATCTTAGATAAATGTGGTCTAGTTTTAATGTTTTTGGTATCTGGATTATCCTACAAAACTGAGTAAAGATGTAGAGGCTACAAAGTTGGAGGTTACATGTACACTCTTGTTAAAACATCTGTATGGAAATTTGGGTGGGGTGGGGTGATGGTCCAGTGGCTCCCTCTAGTGGCCATACAGCTGGAACCACACAATTTGTAAAGTGGTGTTGCTTTTGCTAATCTTGCAGATGTACTGTCTCTGTGTAGAGTGTAAAACAATCTAAATCTTGGTTAATTGCTGACTTTTATCATCTGTCTGATCCTCCTCTCATCCTGTCATCATCTAGGTGGTAATGGTCCTCCCTCAGCCCCTCCTTCATCAGGGGCTCCATCTGGTTCCATGTCTCTCCCAGGCAACGTCCCGTCTGGCAGTCCGTACACCATACCCCCTGAGCCAACACTATCTCAGAACCCGCTCTCTATCATGATGTCACGCATGTCTAAGTTTGCGATGCCCAGCTCCACCCCACTCTACCACGATGCCATAAAGACTGTTGCCAGCTCTGATGATGACTCCCCCCCAGCTCGTTCCCCCAACCTGCCTTCAGTGAACAATAATGGTCATTTACTACTCTTTATGTTTTACTTTGTAGTTTCAATTTTGTTCAGTTTGGGCTATTTTCAAAATAATGTGGTTTGGTTTACAGAGGTCACTGTGATTGTAAAATATCCATTTCATTTTTCCCTTCTTTGTCTTGCACCTACAGGTATGGCAATGAATCACCAAGGAAATCCTCGGATGATGGGACCTGGAAACTCAGGTCCTATGCCTGCCCTCAGTCCTCTGGGTATGAATCCAATGGGATCCCAGCCCCTGTCCCACGGCATGCCCCCACAGATGCCGTCTCCCAACGCCCCTAATATGGGCCCAGGCATGATGCCTCATAGTATGATGATACCACCAAATCCCCAAGACCCTGGTATGGCAAACCCTCAAATGATACCCCAGGGACGCATGGGTTACCCCCACCGAAACCAGGGATATCCCCTCACTCAGTCTCCCTCCCAGCAAGGACCTTTCTCCCCGCACAATGGTCCTGGTCCCCAAGGTTTCCCTGGCCATCCCATGGGGTTCCAGGGAGATGGAGGACCTATGGGAGGGCGGATGGGGAACATGCCTCATGGAGGAGGGAGTGATGGAGGCATGTGTAAACCTAACACCCCTGGAGGGCCAGAGTTCAACAACATGCAAGGTGGATTCAGTGATGCAGACCTTCATGAAGTAATGCGGCCGGGAGCATCCGGCATTCCTGAGTTTGACCTGTCCAGGATAATCCCATCAGAGAAGCCCAGCCAGACTCTGTCTTACTTTCCCAGGGGTGGAGGAGACAATCCTGGGGGCAAACCACCACACCCCTCTGGCTTCCCCATGCAGGGCATGATGGGTGATGGTCCACTGAGGATGGGAATGTCCATGCAGGGAATGGGGGGGATGCCAGGGGGGCCAGGTGGGGGAATGGGCCCCCAAGACATGCCAATGGGCAACCCTGGCCATAACTCAATGCGGCCACCAGGATTCATGGGCCAGGGCATGATGGGCCCCCAGCATCGGATGATGTCCCCTGGGGGTCCAGGTGGGATGATGCAGGGGAGACAAATGGCCCACCCAGGCCCTGGCGGCTCACCCAACATGATGATGTCGCTGCAGGGTATGGGCGGTCCCCCACAGCAGACAATGATGATGGGGGGTCAGATGAGGCCCCGTGACATGGACATGGGGTTCAGTCCAGGCCCTGGAATGTTCTAATCCAACAGAAACCTTGTATCTAGAATGTTCTTGGACAATACACAAGGCCGGAGTAAAGATAGCGGTATGATGATGGTGTTTGGAAAAATCTGATAGACTCAGAAGTATAATATGAGAGGATTTACCCAGAAATGAACAGAGTGGAGCAAAGCAGTAATGTCCTCTGTGGGAATTATTCCATTGGAGACTTGGACAGGCCCAGATTGGAGTACTTTTGCCACAAGAACATTTAATTTTGACTCATGAACTTCAGAATGTATGGGATTGTTGTGCATCAATTTCGAAAAACTGTTCTTGTGTTTTTTGATTATCTGACTGTAAAGATGACTTCAACATCAAAGAGGAATCAACCTAACTAAAAGTCAGCGTGGAGATGCTACAGTATATGTCTACTTTTGCAAATTAAAAAAAAAAACAAATTTGTCCTGAAAGTGGTATGGAACAAGAGAAAGGAATAAGAAGAATTTGTGCTTTGTGAAGAATTTAGTGGAACTCCATCTTGTCTCTCGCTCCATTGTTTTGACTGTTTCTGTACAGTATATACGTATGAGTGTGTGTGCGTGCGTGGGCTTCACAGACTGTATGTTTGTGTGGTATGTATGTATGTGTCTGTATGTATAGGCATTCTATCAGTGACCTCTCAACTCCTCTTACCCAACTTTCATTGGGGGAGGAATGCCCCCTAAAAATACTGTACTGTTTACCATTGGTGGGCTATTCGAATTTTAGTCTATTTTAATTTCCTTTGTAACTCCAGTGTATAACAAACCAAACTATGACCTCATTAAGATAATAGTATTATTAAAAAAGCACAAACATGGACCGTCTGCAGAAAGCGTCTTTTTTCTCTATTTTTATCATTGAGAGCAACACATTAAATGTGAGGATCCTGGCAGCTTTGCAGCACAATGATCTCCAGTCCATTTCAAGTTGTGGATGACATTTGACTTGGTGCTCCAAAACTTTCAGGACTCAACTTTCGCCAGCGTGAATAATACTGCTAATACCCAGATGTGCTATGTGTGTTTTTCTTGTTCCTGTTGTGTTCCTGTTTTGTTTTGACTCTTGTTGACTCTGGGTAATAATCATTCCCACAGCAATAATCCCCCAATGGTCTGCAGAACAAGACAGGATTGCTGAATGCCACAGCAGGTATCATAGAACTAGAGCTAGGTAGATCTGGTTAAATTTAGTATGGCAGATATGGTGTCAAGAGTGAGACACAGAAATGTAAACACATACTGCTTACCATCCAGTTGACTTCCTCTCTTTTCTCTATTGTATAAGCTTGTCATGTGTTTCTCCATTGGCTTTGGTGCAGAATAGCCTACCAGGGCTGTGGTGATGGACTACAAATAAAAGATATTGTTTTGGTATATACATGTTGTCTGGTGTGTGTGTGTGCGGGTGTGTCTATGTGAGCTGCGTAGGCAATGTGTTGTCTTTGTCAGTCTACATGTCAAACCAGCTAACCAGCATTCAACTAGAACTTGGAGAGCGGGTCATACCAAGAAGCAGTATTGGTAGAAGCTGACAGTTTAACATGAAGCACTCGAGTACTATTTTTAGAGGACACAGCACTTCCCAAATAGTTGCAACAATGCTGATGTATTTCAACTTTAATGATGTGCTTTCCAAAGTTTTGCTGTAAATTTAATTTCCTGTCACTGTGACAGGAAATACTAAACATACACAAAAAGTGATCAAAATCTTTATTTGTGCCTCATCCAGACTTTAATATTTAAAGCAGCAGGTCAAGGGAAATGTCCCGTTCATGAGGTACATTGTGATAACACAATAACACTCAAGTTCATATTGTGGATAAATACTTGTATCTTATGCTGCTAACAAGAAGGCAACAAGATGTTTCACTCTTTAAAAATACTATATCAGCATAAATGGTTTTTCTGCAGGTTCTGATTATGAAGACATTCACCTGCACATTAATGTACATTTCACTTGTGTACGAAGCATTCTGCACCCTGCTAGGAAATATTAGATACAGTACATGAAGCATGATGCTTAATATACCCCTGAGGAACAAAATGACGGAATATGAAAGATTTGGTTGTGAAAACAACCAAACTGGCGTGTGACTTAGCAATCATTCAGGCACTAACAATGCCACTTTGTCCATCGTTTATGTTATCCCTAATTTAGTGAGAAGTGTAGTTGTTGCAATGGGTGTAATTTATGACGGTAAGACCGCTGAAATTCTTCCAATTCCTTTAGAATCCAATGAAAAGCCCAAAGCCATCAGTGAATTTATCAGAGTTCTAAGTAACTGCCTCTAGCAAAGTGATTTTTAAATGTGAAACTACATGTGATCTGTTAATTACATTTTCAGCAGGAATAAATGGGTTTCAGGCTGAGTTTATAGACAAGCTGAAAAGGTCTTAAAGTAGATGGGACTTGGTACTGTTGGTTTTGGTCTTTTTCAGGATTTATCAACACAATGAATTAAGTCTACCGTAATCTTATGCCAAATATTAAATACATACAGATCTCTATGCACCAATCTGAGTCTGGTTTTGACCGGCTCTATATGTAAAATATCATGAGATAACTTCTGTTATGATTTGGTGCTATATAAATAAAATTTGATTTGAAGCATGTGAGAGCAAAATTAAATCAAGTCTTTCATCTTATACACCACTGTTGTCAAACCAATTAATTTTATCAAAACAGCAAATGAGGATAAGGAGAATATGAAGAAAAATATGAAGGATAATAAGAGAAATATAACAATTTGATGAAAAGTCAAATATTTCCAACGAATGACTAATACACAACTTGCTGAGGACCGTTTGAGCTGATGTAGTCAGAAGGTGAGGGATAATGACTGATGGTAGCTGGATGGAATGAAGACTGAGGACAAAGGCATGATGCATGGTGACTCTGGGAGTATGGGCACTGGGAAGCACGGTGTTTGGATGTGACGGCCTGTCGACGGTTCAGGGTTCAGTCAAGTGATCTGTACTTTCACAAAGTGACTGGTAGAGTTCAGAGCTCAGTGAATATGCTGAAAGGGCCTGTTTGAACTCCTGCAGGGGGCAGTAGACTCCACTGCATCCAGGTAGAAGCTGATCCTGCACAAAAAAGCAACTTTGAATAAATGCAATTGTTACCACCGCAAAAGCATATAAAAAAAAAAAAAACCTCGACAGTCTCTCACCTGGCCTATGTACGACACTTTAACAAAAGCCTCGTTGGTCTGCTGGTGTTTGTGCAGCTCCACAGTGATATCAGCAGCATATGGTGGCCATCTCATGTCAAAAATTCCCAGGGCCATGAGGCAGGGGATCAACGTGGTGTCATGTGCAGAGTACAAAAACAATTTCCTGGATGAGAGAGAGGGGGCGAGAAAATTTTACATTGTCGTTTGAAGCCCAAACGCAGTCCCAGTGTGGAACAAGAGTGGGTTTCATTTCTGTGGAGTGGAGCCCAACCTGTTTGGTTCTGATGAAGTTTCCTGCAGTTTCTGGTCAATGTTGTCCAACAGCGTATGCAGGAGGGGACCCACGCACAGCTGCAAGTTCTCCCTGCCACAAACAAAGCAGGAAATATTAAAAATGGCAACTCTTAACTAATGATTATTAAAACTTTTCCATAAGGCCCCCTCTGTTGAGTTTTTCTAACCTTTTACTAGGATCATAGATATGATAAATCATATCGACTGCTCTCTGCTCCACTTTATTCCTCCAGGTGTCCAGCACTGGCGGGCAGGGAAGGCCATGAGTCTGATCACACGCAAAAACATTATCATTATCAGCCGCTGTACAACACAAATCACAGAGGAACATCTCTATGTTAACTGAGGCTTTTCAGACATTACAAAGCACTCCTTTTACAGTCCTGCAATACATTTAATTTACCAAGTACAGCAAGTCATTTATAAGCAACCATAAAATCTACTGGGGGCTTACTTAATGTTTGAACATGGATTATTTTCGCAACTGCATTCATCTGTTAGTGATTTTATGAGTCATAAGTAATAACACATGATCAGAATAAACACAGGATAAATAATAAAGCATTAATCCAACTGTGTTTTCAAATGTGGTAACATGTTTAACATCTGCAAATAGATTCACGTCTTGTGCTGTTAACTGAATTATTAGTCTTATAAGAATGACCATCTATACAATTAATGTACTAATAGTGACAAAGAGCCCAGCATATTTGGTTAAAACTGATCCCAAATGCCAATCAATATTCCAGTTCAAACTGTCCTGTCACTGCTCGTTTTCCCAGGTTCAAATTTTTTAGAAAGTTAAAACTCTAAACTCTGTGTCTTATATAACTAGTCGTTCGCTGGGCTACAGCCTCAGTCTTAATAATCACATGTATTATGATAGCTTGTGGAAAGACCTAATAAAAGTCATGAATCATGATGTGGCAGTGTCACCTCTCTGGCAACCATGTCGTCCCTAATGAGGATGAAGTCGACGTGCTGGTGAGCAGCGATGCCCAACGCGTTCTGGATGCTCTGCAGGTCTGCTGCGATGTCTGGCAGAGTGGACGACTCTGCCCAGCGGTGGCTGCACAGAACACACACATTGTCAGCCGCAAAACGTAGATACGCGATGACAACCTGTCAGAGGCATCTCAGCTCTACTTATAATTTTGCACAACACATTATTCAAGATTTCATTTTTGGGTAGGGAGTGCATAGAATGTTCTAGGTTTGGTGTGACTCCTGACTGGTATGAAATTGTACTGCACATACCCGCCAAGGGTTTTGAGTAGCTTGCATCCGTGGTAGTTGGGGTACAGGATTTCAGATTCCGCCTCTGTTGTTACTATAGGCACGACTTCTTCAAGTAGAGGCAGAAAAGAAAATTAGAAAAACAGATGAAATCCACCAGATCAGGGTGTTGAACTCATTTTAGATCAGGGGCCACATTCAGCCCAATCTGAACCCAAGTGGATCAGACCAGAAAAATAATAACATAACCTAGAAATGATGACAGCTCCATTTAAAAAATCTTTTTAGGGTAAAAAAGTAAAACTAGATTATGAAAATGTTTACATTTACAAACTATCCTTTCACATAAAATGGAAATAATTGAAATAATCATGAACCTGAAATTCCTTATGTAAATAAGTAGAATTTTAACAATATTATGCCTGTTACTAAATGTTTTGTGTCTTCGTAGATCCACTGTGATCTATACGTTTTAATGCACATGTGTAAATGAGAAGCTTAGGTATAATATTGTCAACATTGCACTTTTACTTTTTGCACTTAAAAACAGAAACATTTTAGTTGCTATTTCTAGGTTATTATTTAACTGGTCTGGCCCATTTGAGATCAGATTGGGCTGAATGTGGCCCCTGAACTAAAATGAGTTTGACACTCCTGCAGTAGACGATAGACAGCACCACATATGTACACATTTATTTGTAGTCTACCTTTTTGTTTTTGCTGGAAGAGCCCTGCTACCAGACACCTGGCAGATTCAATGGTCCTCACAATGTTAGTGGAGCGAACACTAAAAATGGAAGGAAAAAAAAAAAAAAATAGGTCATGGAAAGCAGCCAACTTGAAAATAGTAAAACATTTAGGTTGATATCCTTTGTAGTGGACCCACAAGCTCAATATATCATAACTGGACAGTATAGAAAAGTGTTTGGGCTCTTGTTACATCTAGTGATGAATGACACTTACTAGACCTCAGCTGGGCTAAATGTGGGGCTGAGGAAGGGACTCTCCTCGATGTACCTCCTCCTGAGCCGCTTGCCCAGCTCATACAGCTGCTGCATGCCCACGGAGGTCAGCTGACCAGGGTAGGTGCCACCCTGCAGAAGGTGACAGACAGTCAAGTTCTGATCACAGATGTAATATAAGAGACACACACTTGCAGACAGGTGTGGGGAAACTGAAAAGAATGTGGTACACCAATGGCAGGGGTCCACACTGCAGGATTTAGTCATCTAATCTAAATCCAGAATGGTAAACCTCTTTAGTAGCAAAAACAGCACATGCAACAAACATTTCCTGGGACACAGTTGCTGGCAGATGGAATACAGCATCTCACTGGGAGGCTCCACGCACAGTTGAGCCGTATTACAGAGGATGCGAATGAATGAACCTGGGTCAGTGTTGACATGCCATTAAATGACCACTAGAGGGAGTTTGGCTAAATGCACCCACTGCATCATTCTGAAAGTTAATACAAAGTTGTAAACAGTCGGATAGTGTGGAGATCAGTGTCTGAATGTCCAGGTGAATAAACAAGAGTAGTTCAGGAACATCCAGGTGACAGAGACTCACACTGGGTATCGGCAGGCAAGACATCTTTCATGGCATCTTCAGCCAAATTTAAGACCTTACATTTACAAAAATAACTGTACATCAGGCCTCAAAGTTATTGCCTCAAACCAGTCATAAAAATCTTGTAATCGAGCTAATGTTCCATTTCTCCATGACTAATGTTTCCACTGATGTTGAGACTGCTACAGCTCATACCTGAACTCCTCTGCCGATGAATGATTGTCGGAAGGTCCACTCATCCCCATCTCCATTATGATCATATGCTAAACACCAATCACACGTCATTCATTTATTGTGTCTGGATTTTTTAAAAGATTTGAGTGTCAGATTTAAGGATTAATTATCAATTTTATGGATAACTAAGACCTTAATTTAGGACAATCAAATTTAAGACTTTCTAAGGATCTGTGGAATCCCTGATCACAACAATTGTAAGACTCTGAAATGGTTAAAATCAGGACAAAAAGTCAATCTAAGACCTGAGAAAGGCCTCCCTAAAAGTCCATATTTGTTTAAGTGTGAACAATATCTAGAATATTTTTACAGCTTTGTCTTGCCCTCATAGTCATTTTCCACAGGGAACTGAAACGTCTTAAACCTATCAGAATTCACACAAAGAAAGATAAATTCTTGAGCCTGTATTGTTGTTACTGTGTTTTTCAATACATTACTTAAGATTCAAACTAACAAACAACTTAACTGATGGCAAAGGTTTTATTTGACAAAATCACTGCCTTTTTATAAATCTGGAGGTTACAGATGACAAAAGGGCTTCAGGTTGACATGTCCGAAAATGAATGAGGTTTGTCAGAATTTGACTGAAGGACAGGTTGACTGAACACTTCTGCCTGGAGGCAGTACTACTGACTTGAACAAGTGTCATGAAGTAAAGTTGTACTCTACATTAGTACATCATCATCACTGTGGGAAAGCCCAAGAAGGTTTTCAAACAGGAAGTGGCAAGTTGAGCCGTTTTCATCTATAAAATGCAGCACTGATGCATTTCATCACAGTTGGGTCATATGATGTGGTTTACAGTATTCAGTATTTAATATCACTTACCACACACAAATCTCCACTAATAAAAAGCTAGATATTTCCCACTTTAACTAATGCTTTAACCTGACTTTGCTGAAGGAGCACAAATACAAATGTATATCAAATACTGCCCAGTTACAGGTCTCAATAAGGTAAGTAAACATACACAGCATCAAGGACCTTGTAATGACATATCTGTTTTTGTGCATTCTAAATATATGCTGTTAAAAGGAGCCTATTGACTCAGCCTGTCATTTTTTTTGTCTTTAATTTTTTAAATATAAATGAAAATTAAAGACTTGATTTTAATACAAACATTAAAAGACACTACACACACACACACACACACACACACACACACACACACACATCGTATACAGTGCTCAGCATAAGTGAGTCCACCCTAACAGATTTGTCACAAAACCTTTCGTTTTCTTTGAGAATCAACATTTTCTATGGGACAGTATACAACAAAATACTCCCACAAATGTGGGCCATTGATTACAAACAAGATATGTTAATTTGCACACACAAAAAGTAATTTTCCTAATAAATTCATTCAAGACCATGTTACACAAATGAGTACACCCCAATGAAAGTCTGAGGAGCAAAGCTAGATTTTAAGCTCCAAAATTATAATGAACAGGAATTCAGTTACAGGTGAGTGCATTCATTAAACAGGTGTCCAACAGACAGCTGACTACATTTTTACATCACCTAATTTGAGTAAAACTGTAGATTTTGTCACCTAAGTTATACTATCAGCATTACTATCATGGTCTGAGTTAAGGAAATGTTCTATGAACCTCAGTTTTGTCCAGATTTTTGAAATTGCTGTGTTCTTTGAGATATTGATTAAAATCTTACTTCTTTTCACTCATTTCCCTGTGGTGTACTCATTTATACTGAGCACTGTATATAATGTGTATAATAACTTGTTCCTTCAGCCATTATCTTTATACAACACCACAAAACACACCTACTCACGGTCAATACGTTTTTACGATAGCTATCTTCTACAGGTGCTGGGGGCCTCGGGCCCCCATGAAGATCTGTCACTGTGTATTTGATGTTGGTGTGTGCTGGAGGCTCCAGGAGGTTCGGCACCCACTGAACCTTTAATATGTCCAGACAAAAGAATTGTGGATAATTGTAATTAACAGAGAAATATATCACAACATACAATATATTACTGTTATTTTAAATGACTAGTGACCACTTTAAAGACCCAGTATTCAGTGAGTTGATGAAAAACTGAAAGGGCATTCTACCTCCATCACATCAGGTATGGACTTCAGTGGTGTCCGAGCACCATGTCGGAACACAACTTGAACCAGTTTAAGTTCATAGGGAGAAGTGGGCTTTGTATCAGAGTTGGAGCCAGTGTCAACCTGATCCACATCAGTCTTCTTCTTCTCTGACCACCAAAGTGAGCCAAAAGCCACAGACACCGAACTAAAAACACCAGCCTTGGTTAAAAGTTTCCTCATGGCTGTGCTGTTGGTAAAAACAGGGGAAGGGTGACAGTCAAATTCACAGGGAAAAAACAACAACACATAACCCAGAGACATTTGTGGTGATAAAAACACTCAATCTGTCAGATACTGATGAATACTGTATTAAAAACCTAAAGATAAAACATCACCAAAGAAGAAATAAAGAACATAGCAAATATCAGCATTTGAGAAACTGGAACTTAAGTATTTTCCCCAAATTCTGTCTTAAATTTCATTACTACCATGATTTAATTAGCATCCAAATGAAGGGCTTAATTCTCTTAATTCTTTTTATGTATAACATACAAACAGGCCTTACCAAGTGATAAAATGAAACGTCCTGGACAATCCGGTAAAGTCAAGGGTGAATATTGTTCGGGTGCCTGTAGCTGGACCGATGTTAGGTTAAATAACAGGCTGTTGTTGCTATAGCTGTGGTTACAGGTTAACATTAGCATTATGACACCGGCTTCTCCATTTCCTCATTCCTGAAATAATAACTTTTTATAACCTTATTGACACTGTAAGGATGTAGCTTTTGTTTCGGATAACACAGACAAACGTTGCTTCACTGCTTTCTACACAAACCTAAAGCCCGTTATCACATTAACCGGCACGAAGCTAGCATTAACTCTTTGAATCCTCGCCACATGAACAGAAAACACTGCAAATTACATCTGCTTTTACCACCAAACGTCACTAAGACAATGACACCGACTTTATCACAAGTGAAACGTTGACTTACCTTTTAAGAGAGACAAACCGACCGGAAAATAATAAATTCACTAGTTATTTTGTAACTCACTCCTGCGACTCGTTCACGCCGCAAGGCATGTCGGGAAATGTAGGGTTAGTGGTATTCTTCTTCTTCTTCTTCTTCTTCTTCTTCTTCTTCTTCTTCTTCTTCTTCTTCTTCTTCTTCTTCTTCTTCTTCTTCTCTCATTTAATTGGCGGATTACAACCAACGTTAAAAAGTGAATACCGCCACCTATTGTATCTGAGGGTGAAAAATCAGGGTTTACTACTATAGGTTACAATCTAGATAATAATAATAATAATAATAATAATAATAATAATAATAATAATGATAATAATAATAATGATAAATAGTGGTCGAGCTATAAATAACATCAATATCAACGTCATACTATATACATTAGAATTCATATCTTATCTATTATTCCTGTTTCCCCCAGAAAAATGCAGAGCCTTATAGCTTTGACTCCCATTTTATCATTTTTCTGCCTAATATTCCTTTTAATCTCCATCTCCGCTCTAATTTATTTATCCTGTCATGTAAATCCTCCCTCATTGCATTATACTTGTTACACTTCATGACGACATGCTCTACGTTTTCGACTTCATTGCAAACGTCACATTTATCTAAAATGCACTTGCCCATTAAAAACATTGTTGCACATAGATAGATAGATAGATAGATAGATAGATAGACAGACAGACAGACAGACAGACAGACAGACAGACAGACAGATAGATAGATAGATTCTTTATTGTCATTGCACATGTTTATACAGTGATATTTTGTTTGACAACAGTCCCTGTCATGGCAGATAAAAGTATAAATACAAACCAAATAGACTTCAAGTATAAAAATATAAATAAGTAAAGTTTAATTAGGAATATATGAAAAATGGGGCTTTATTACAGACTCCTGGTCCACATTAAAAATCTCATATTTCCCAACCTAATTCTTGCCACTGCCACTTCTTGTCTTCTGTTCTTGGCTTCAGAACCTTAAATATATCAACTGCTTTTTGGATATTATAATAGTGCCTGCCTCTTTTATCTGTGTCACATTGTTTCTGCCATACATCCCCAACTGTTTTTTTTTTTTTTTTATTAAGGATTTGGCCTCATCTTTGCCAAGAGATATTTTTAATTCATTATATTCATTTAGGTTTAAGCCTCTTTTTGCTGCCTCATCTGCTCTCTCATTTCTCTCTCTCTATCCCCACATGAGCTGGAACCCTGCAAAATGTTTTTACTGTAATTCCTAATCTTTGGAGTCTCAATAATATGATATTCATTTCCATCTGCAGGTCCTCTCTGGCATTTTCTTTTGATTTTAAACTTTAAAGTGCTGCAGTTGAGTCAGAGCAGATGGCCGCTCTCTCAGGCCTCACCTCCTCTAGCCACTGCATTCCCAGAATTATCGCTGTCAGTTCTGCTGTGAATATGGGCAGATTATTACTTAATATTTTACACATGGCTATATCAAATTCAGGGATAATCACACCTGTTCCTAAATGGCCATTTCCAGGCTCCTTGGATCCATCTGTAAACACTGGAATGAAGTTATAATATTCATGGTGCAAATATTCAGTTACTTTACTTCCAGTGTTATTCACACCACTCTCGTTCTATTTTTGTTTCTGTTCCACCAGTTTGAAATCCACTATAGGAGCTGGAAATATCCAGGGAGGGACTTTGCTCCATGCAGCATTTGGTCCAAACTCAAATGTAGGGTTGCAACAGCACCGCGACGGTTAAAGTAATCCTGATGGCAGTGGAAGTAAGACTACAATTCCCAACATGAGAGACCGTTACTCTTCTTTGATCATATATTCAGTGGATAAGATTAATTTAAACTCGCTGCTGTCCCCACAAGATGTAAGTATATCTGCTTTAATACCCCACAATAGATGTAAACAATTAATAAGATGTTAAAAGATTTGAAAATCATTAGACCATATCTGATTTTTTTTTTTTTTTATAAAAATTTGAAATATTCTTGTTATTTGAAAACTTGCTGGATTGTTTTAACCATCAGATGTTCTTAACATTTATGGCACTTGTTGATTACTTTAAACACAGCGTATTAGTTGATTATTTATCTCTTTTTGCCATGTTTTTGACTCAACATGAAAACCGTGAAGTCACATGTGTGTTTACTTGTCATTAGTTTGCCACAGTCGGCAATGATTATTTATAAGAACGTTGGAAAGTAACCACATATCTGACACCCCCATACTTGAGTATTTGTTTTCTTTCTACTACATGTAAGATGCAAAGATTCATTTTGCATTATTGTATTTGTCATTGCATTTTTGTCCTTTACTCTCTGTGACCAGATATTATGGCACTTATATAATATTTTTGCACCCCCTCTGTGGGGTATTTTTCCATGTTACTTTTCATTATGAAAACTTCTGCCGCAAATAATTAATAGTTACTAACCATCAAGTAATTTTTCAGATATGCAGAAGGCTAAATCAAGAAAAAAAAAAAAAACTGAAATTTGAGAGGTAAATTCTGTCTTAATATCCATATCAAGGACATTTTCATTTACTTATTTATTTAACCCCAGGCACCCTATCCAAGTGGAGTAACTGTTTACAAAGAAAAGGGAGACAGGCTCACCTGGTAATGTTCAACAGAAACAGTGATAATGATATTAGTTAATTAATTGACCAAAGATGATTCATGTCTGAAGCAAACAAACAACTTCAGACTTGATTTCAGCTTCTCATATATTTTTGGAAAACATTTCTGCAAGTTAGTTGTTAATACACGACTAAATTATTCATAACATATGCGCATATTTTTGTATTTTTATTACTTTTGCCCTTAAACAACAAAGCAAAAAACAAATACCTAAGAACACTATAAATAATTTAAGGTGTTTAAATGAAGCACAGGCCTTGAGAACAACAGGACAGGTTGTACAGCTGATCATTTATTATTAATCTGTTATGGATTTGTTGTGACAGGTCAGTGGGAAAAAACTGCAGAGAATGCACAGAAGAGTTACTACAGATATTTGATGTTCAGGTACAACTCAAACCCACAGCTGCAAAGGATGTGCATAAAGACATAACAAATATAAAGCATTTAGGACACATGAAATCAAAATAAAATGACAAGAAAAATATTCAAAAACATCAACTGAATTATAAATTGCATAGAAACAAAGTCACTATTTACATAATGGCTTTAGGACAGAAACTGATAAGAGTAAGTGCAATGTTGCCACCTAGTGGCCAGATTTCTTCATAATCAGCATCCGTGCAGGACCTCCTCTTTAGTAAATCTCAAAAGAATATTTCTGAAACAGGCTACATTCTTCCATCCCTTCTGGATATAATGTTCATAACATTATGTGTCCAATGAATATGATTTTACTCACATACTTTTTCATTCTTTGTTGAGCTGCAGGTACAGTACAATCACATTAACAATTCAACAGATGGCCTATTTATTTCCTATTTTAGGAAGTAATTATTTAAACATATTATAGGGAATTCCATTCTCATTAAGGCACATAATCTTAATTTCTTAAAATTGTAAATCTGCTATGAAAGATCTCTTTATATAATTGTAAGTTTCACAGTTTATTGCATGATGAATCTATTTTTTTTTTTTTACAAGTCAAAATACATATTTAAACTACATTTGTCGGCGCTATTTACAAACAATCTGATCCATAAATCATTGAAGAATTGAGATGTGTGTCATGATTCACTTAACAATAAAACTCTTCCCCATTTGTGCTCTCATGTCAAAAACACACATCAGATCATTCTCACTCAACAGTCTCGCTCTGAAGTTTAGCTTTTACTATTTAACTAAAATACAAAATGTGCAAGTGTCAGGTATCACACCTGTTACCCTGTTTGGATCTCCAAATAATTTTGCAGTTTGATTGTCGGTTTTTCAAGCTTTGGGACAGATTGGTTCACAAAGACACTGAATTCATTGGTATCAAGTTTACATGTTTTTTTTTGTTTTTTTTTTCTTTTCACAGATCTCAGTCTCTTTTTGTCTTGGACATGTACAGTAGTCGATCCTCAACAGTCAAGTCTCCAGCAGCGAAGCCAGAGTTTGCATAGTTAACCTGTGCTCACTTTCATACCTTCATTCAGAAAAAAGTCTTGTTCAGTCTCAGGTTTTTGTCTTTTTAAACTGAGCTGTCCCTTATTTGACTCCTCTGTCCCCCCCTAGGCCAGAGTCTTACACTGCCAGGTCATCTTGTCGGGCCCGGCTGCTGGTCCCGCTGGTCTTGCTCAGGCGCCGTTTGTCCCTCATGTAGCTGGAGTGCATCAGAGGTGAAGGTGAGCAGCTGTTGGGCAGCTCTGTAGGTGCCTGCTCATACCTCATCCTCAGAAAGTCTTCGTCATCCTCCACGTTGTCGCAGCTGTGATGGCGCTCCGTGGCCAGGTTGACCGAGTTCTGCTGCAGCGCCATCCTGTTATTGAAGGGGTGGGAGGCCATGGAGGTCATGGGGTTCATGGAGGTCCGGTCTGCCAGGCACTGACTGAAGTCTGGAGGCGGGGTGCAGGAGACCGAGGGCCGCGGTGGACTGTTGGGCTCCAAAGCTGCAGACACGGACACTGTCACGGCTCTGTGGCTGCTCCTCTGCACCACCTTATTGCGTACACACTTCTTAATGCTCTTCCAGCCCAAGTGGTAGAGCTCCAACACGGACAGCAACAGAGACACCCCGGCCACCACCAGCATGAAGACGATGAACACGTTCTTCTCGGTGGGACGGGACATGTAGCAGTTGACAGGGTTAGGGCAGGGCCAGGACTTGCAGAGGTACAACGCCTTGAGGAAAACCCCATAAATCAGGTACTGCACCACAACGAACGTCACCTCCATCACAGTTCGGATCATGATGCTCAGGACGTAAGTCTGCAGCAGCGCCCCTTTGAGGCGAATCCGACCTGGCACTTCAGATAAAACTTCCTTCCCGCTCTCCCTCTGTTGGAGATACTCCTTCTCCCCCTCTAGGTCTCCGCCTCCCTCTCCTCTTTCCTCTCTTTCCTCCTGCTCCCGCCGTCGTCGCTTCTCCTCCCTGCGCACCGTGTGCATGGCGTGACCCATGTAGATGAGGGAGGGCGTGGAGACAAAGACGATCTGGAGCACCCAGTAGCGGATGTGGGCGATGGGGAAGGCGCTGTCATAACACACGTTTGTACAACCGGGCTGCTGGGTGTCGCAGAGGAAGTCGCTCTGCTCGTCGCCCCAGGAGGACTCGGCCGCTGTGCCCAGAACCAGGATCCGGAAGATGAAGAGCACGGTGAGCCAGACCTTCCCGACTGATGTGGAGTGTTCCTGGACCTCCTCTAAGAAATTACCCAGGAGGCTCCAGTCCCCCATCACTGCTCAAAGGCCGAACACTCGCCTGTGACAGAGACTAGAGAGGGAGCCCAGAGAGGAGGCGCAGAGGAGGTGAAAAGGTCAAGTAACTGAGGTGAAGATGTAGAGAGCAGAAGGAAAATACAAAAGAGACGAGAGGACAGTCAGTCATGATCAACAAATGTAAACAGGCCCTTTCAAGAGGGTTCAATTTAACACTTTTTGACGCAACACTTGATTTGGCTTTTATTCACCACTCCCCTTAATACAAATCTGAATAATAAGAATAAGAAAACAAATGAAAAGTAGCTGCTTTGCATCTTCACACATGACAGAGATGAGGCTGATAATAGCAGTACATTTTACTACTGACAGAAACATGCCTAATAAAATATATA
>JAPQRP010000016.1:23606413-23618608 GCA_037367295.1 Apogon hyalosoma | reverse complement strand
TTTTCTGTCTGTTTTAGTCACATGATACACACAGGAGTTAGTACTTGATTGCATAACCATTGTTTCTGATGACTTTCGTTGGTCTTATAATTTTTTCCGCGACTGTATTTGTCACCCCGACCTAAAACTTTAGTGGATCTATAATCTAAATAAGTCTCTGAAACATTTAGTAAATCTAACAGATTTCTGACTAATATTTAACAAAGTTGAATTTTCTTTTCTTTGGTTACATTAAATATTTCTGCTGCATTAAAAACACTTGAGTGGCTCACATTGTGTGTCGTGTTCCCTTTTTACATACAGCGTGCTTCACATCCTGACGGTAGGACTTCTATGCTGTGTATTCCTGGCGATGAAATGACCTGCCTGTGTGAGTGGCATCATATGCATAAAAATAGTGTCTGTGCCTGTGAATTGCTTGAGGACTGGACTCTGTGGCATGAGAACATCCATTTTCCCATTAGAGAGAGAGAGCGACAAGGCACAGAGACGGAGGCAGAGGAAGTTCATGAGTCATGTAAAAGTAAATACTGAAGTTGTTTTAAGAAAAATGATTCACTTTTACGCTATGTGTGCTTACATTCCCCCCATTTCCCAAATTACGCATGGCGGACAGATGGGGTAAAGGGCCGCCACGGGGCAAGTCAAAGCTAGGAGACTGTGTCCTAATGCTCTGTGACCCGGCGTGGGCTGCGTGGTCTCCAGCGCCCGTGGCAGATCACCAGCAGACTCCACTCGCAACAACACCGCGGCAGCTGGATGTCTGCCGTCCTGTCATGAAACCCTCCTACATGCTGTTATCTCAGACTGTCATTCAGATCTACACCATCTACGGCTGCGTTCACACTGCAGGAAAACACGGACGGCTGATATTTTCACTCATGTGACTCATGTCTGTTTTTTCACGACGGCGTAAACAGCACAAAACGCATGGAGTTTGGTCTTTTTAAGTTGGGTTTGAGCTACTTCGTCTGTATTTACACGACCAGTCTTACACTTAAATCTTATTCACGCCTCAGGTCTGACTTTTTGTTTTTCTTTCACAGTCTTGAACTGAGCCACCTGCTCAAAAGTAGTGGAGTTAAATGTATTCAGATAATTGTCTTTAGTGAAAAGAGACAGTTAAAATACTCCACTACATGCAAAAGTTGTGCATTCACTCAAAAGAGCATTACTTTCCAACCTAAATAAAAGTATTATTGATACTCATTGTGCAGTAAAAAGGTCCCTGTCAGTGTTTTATTAATATATATGATGTTTTGGATTAATTTTACTGCTACATTCACTTGCATTAACTAATTTATAGCCTATGAGTGACTCCCTCCAGTGCACAGTCACGATTTATCTACTTTTAAAGTGATGTTGAGGTCACATTAAAATAGAATCAGATCTACGGTATATCTGATTCAGGACTACATATGGGAGACTACATTCACATTGAAAGTCCTGGTGGACCAAAGCTGGTATTTTCATTCATATGTGACTCAGATCTATTTCTATCGTGACTGTGCGAACACGACAAATCGCATGGAATCAGATCCTTTCGAGTTTGATCTTCATACACGTCAGCTCGTTTTCATCGTCAACAATCAGAATTCATCTGACTTTAAGTAACTTTAAATGGACATTTGTCACAATCTGCGCTGGAGGGGGTCACTCATATGCTATAAAGTACAATGTGACATACATGAATACAGCAGTAAAATTAATCCAAAACATCATAAATAACCGTAAAACGTATTAAATGTAAAGTTTAATATGCACAACCTATGCACACCTGTGCTCTGACAGTGACGACATATTAAAAAATAATGAACAAAAAATCAAATGTGAGCAGTAAATCAGACTTGAGGACTATGGCTGACTGTGAGGATGTCGCTTAAGTGTGTGTGCAGACACTTTGACCTCAGCGTTAGTGAGAGTTTGGGTGAGACCCAAACATGGCAGTGTCAGCCTGGTGCGTCTCAGTCCAGACCCTATAAGGCATTTCACTGGACAGCTTTATGAGTGCCATAAATGACCCCCATCATTGAGAGGCCAAGAAAACCCATCAAACTCCACTGACGGGCGACCTCCGACTCCTCGATGCTGTAGGGCCTATGTACGTTCGCCTACTTCCTGCTTTTACCTCACCATTAGAGATCAAAGCAGGATGAAATACTACATAAGAGGACTGGAAAGAACAACATGACAGGTTTTTCCAACACGTCACACATCCGGACTTATTGCCCTACTTGGGTAAATTGTTGAAATTGTTGAAAACACATACATTCTTCAGAAAGTGGAGACAAACTGTTATTTTAATGGTCTGAAAAGTATATACATATACAGTAGAATATCACCTTTACAATCCGAGAGTGTAAATAAGCCAAACAGGGACTTAATATTGTATCTTACCACCCGTCATCTCTGGCTGAGTGTAATCCATAAGTGGTTGCTTCCATTCTGTACAGAGATAATTCGACTGTGCTCTGAGCTGCTCCTTGGCTCTGAGGCTGAGAAAGAATGATCTACATGACCATGACCATCTGTCCCCTCGTCTGTCTCTCCCTCCCACTCCTTCTCTGTGAGGTATATATATGGTAATAAAAGTGAAAATTACATGATAGCGCTCTTTATTTAACTGTATCAATCACAGAGAGGCGGGAAAAACACCCAAATGAGAACTGTGGGAGAGTGAATGTTCAGCATTTATCCACGCCCAAGGCTGATCCACATGGCCGAGGAAAGTTTGCGATGTGACACTTGTTTTCCAGAATTAACCTAATACCCTGTAACGTCATACTGATCACAGTTGGGGACCAGTTGGATCATTGGTCAGCGAAGCTTGTCCACTCAGGAAACTGGCTCCGAGCCGTCCACGGATAAAGCTCATGATCTTTACTGGGAGTAAATCACAACCAGGCTGAAAGTTTGAGGAAGGGACTGAGAGTTCAGAACTGTACAATAACAGGAGGTAGAGAACAAATTAAAGCGACCATGTTCTTATCAGCTCACAGTGACAACAGGCTTTCCTCACCTGTGCTAACAATACATCTCCCCCTGGACTCATTTGAAAGGAACCTTTGTGTGGGTCTGTGATTTAGCCTCAGACCATGACAGTAATTATTAAACCACCAGTGCAGTTAGTGTCATAAATTAAGATGCAAGAAAAAAAGGCATTACTTAGTTATATGTTTCAAATATCCCAAAAAAGGTTTATTGTTTTATAGTAAATGAAATCAGTGCTTTAAAATAGGTTCCATTACTCGAACACTGTCAAGGCTTTGTATGAATAATACACTGTCCCTATTATTAAAGAGGCTATATGTAATATTTCTGCTTTAAATATTCAAATTTCCCTAGAGTGTTTTGAGAGCAGACTTTTGATGTTATATCAAATATTTAGTCAGAGCCAAAGTGTTAAGATAGAAGCACTGCCATTGTTTTCACCACTGTCCAGAACTCTAACTTAAAAGAATAAAGTTTGATGCTGAAACTCTAGCATTTCTTCTCTATTAATGATTTATTCATGATGCTTTTGAGGCTGTAAAGTTACTGTCTTATGTTATTATGTTATTACTGTTAATTGATCTTGTTTGGATGGTGCAAAGTGGATCTTTAGTGCTGCTGTTGACCATTAACTGTATGGAAAACTGAGGTTATTTGTGGTTTTACTGTGGCTGTTTCCTGTCTAAAACAGAGCTGAGCTAATGACTTTAATGTAAACTATCATCCGATGCAGCATGCTATTACTCCAAGAGCTTGGGCTTTTAATGTTAGATATTCTATTACATACTTTAGACTGTTTGAGTCTGAGTCTAAACTCTATATTTTCCTTGTCAGATGCAGTAGAAGGTACAAACATCTGCACTGTTGTATTAATACCACTTGTTAGCTCACACTGAACTGTGGATACAGCTAATATTATTTAGCTCTGATGGCTGACATACATCCATTCCAAGAAATTATTACATAACGCAACATCTAATGACCTCTGAACCTGCTGCACAGTGACCCACATCACAGACAGGTTTCCTATGACACAACTGTTGTAGGGAAAAAGCTAATCTGATAATAACGTGGTGTTTATAAGACAGAAGAGTTCTTTTAACCGACTGTCTGCATTTGGGATTGAAAGGAAACTTGATGATACCACAATTAATCCACTGTAGCTTCAATTAAAAAAATAACTACGACACAAATTAGAAATGTGCATACTCATGATAAGTGGGTTACTATATTTAACATTCTCAGTGTACAGTGTGCACGCTCGTGTAACATGTAGTGTAATGTCTATGCGCATTTGGCTGCATGGCAGGTTTCCAGAACAAGGCGGAAAATTCAGAAAGAACAAGGAAAGTCAATGATCTTAGTCTCTGTCTCCTTCCTTTGCTACCTCTTCCTGTTCATAGATTCTCAGAGGAAGTCATCTCAAACAAAATGATTTCCGAAAGGACAAAAGAAACAAGGTATTAAAAGGAGTTGGGGGGGTGTTATTTTAGTGAGCGTCCTTGCTGTAAAAGCCCTTCTGTCATTACTTTCACCTGTGCTCATGTTTCTGGACGCTTGGCACTAACCAGGGATTTACTATGATACATTGTGCCCTTTGCTGGGCTGTCTGGTTTGCCTGTAGACCGTCATGGCTGTCACATTTGTTTATAATCTCTATGGTAGAGTAATGAAGAAGTAATGGACAATATGGTTATGAGGTATTCCGAACAGTCAACTGCGCAAATAGGGTATTACGCACCCATGGTTTATTTCCCTTTGACATTTACCAAAGCGTTGGATGTGTTCTCTGAGTCTGTACATGTCTTTGTATCTGTGTGTGTGCCCATGCTGTTCCGACATTATAGTGACATAAACCTGATTACACGTTCACATTATGGGAATATTTCAAGTAAATTGTGAAATATGGTTAAGAAATGTCAGGGTTTAGGTCTGGGTTGGGGTTAGTTTTACACAAATTGCGATTATACATAACCTATAAGAACCCAGTGTGACTTTTGTATCAGTTCCCAAATGAATTTTTCTCACTATTTAACCTTTCCCAAGTGATTTATCACCACTTATTATCATATTATCCTATGCATTTTGCATTTTTTCAGTGAGAATTAGCTATTTTCCTATGTTTAGTTGACTAATCATGTCGGTGTTCATAAAACCTCAGAGTAAAGTCAAAGGTAATTATATTAAAACAGAAAAAACTGATGAAAAAGTGACTTTTTCAGTAAAATATATCAGTAACTGAACATAAACCAAGTGTGTTCATCCATTGTCATTTATTAAACTCCATGGGTTTTACTGGTGAAACAATGCTGTAGAAGATGAGGATGTTTTCACGTTCACTATGAAGCCTCTGAATGTCCAAATGGGTCATGAAAAGACACCAAACTGCATTTTACACCAATTATTTACATTCATTGGTAGGATTAGTGGATGAACAGTTTAGATCAGTAGATGCTTTTGGATGTTTGGGGCTTTATGGGTTAACGTTGTGGTTCATCTCAAGTGTACAGTTCCTCAAATACATGTGTGCCTTTATAAAGTGTTAGCAAGTGAAAAGCAATCCACGGAAACACAGTCTAGGTGTTGGAGAGTTATTATGATAAACTAAGACAGAAAATTCTGCATGAACCGCAGCCAAAAGCTACAGTCACTCCATCACTCCAGTGTCCGCTCAGGCTGGATGAACTGCACAAGGTTGCATTTGACTTTCCAGGCAGAGGTTCATGCAACGGCACTATGCTGGTTTGGACGGCAGTCAGATCGCTCAAAAAAGGTAAAGAGCAACTAGTGAGCTGCATTATTGCCCTGCACTAGAGAAAAACAGGGAGTAAACGCTCTCTTCTAGCATCTATAAATTCTCTGTGGAGTAGGTCTGGCGCTTACTCGGATGGCAGTGAAAGCCTCATGATGGAGCCAGTTAGATGTTTTATTGGATCATCAGTGTTTTATTGTCTGAAGGTGGCACCGTGAGCAATGATTTCAGATTTATGTCTTCTCATATGACCGTTGAATGTGACTTGAATGTCTTAAAACAACAGTGTAGAGCTCAGTTTGACTTCCTGTAATACCCTTAAGCTGTAACCCTGAGTTGTTGACATTCATATCAGAAAACAGCCGCATGTTTAGAACTGGCTCGTTTTTCCATTATCCCCTCACACTGGGCTCTCTCGGCCTGTTGTGTATCCGCTGACCAGTAACAACAGGGGGCAGGGTTGATTTAAACATTCCTGCGGTGATCTGCGCCTCTCAGCGCTAAGCCGTGTTTGACAGAGTCTGGATCCTCATTGAGGATGAGGATACACTACCTGCTCTGCACCGTCCTCATAAACACACATTCAATTAGACGGGAGGTGCATATTTCTTTGGCCGGGTTCCTTTTAATGGGACATGTTTAGACTACATCAGTGGGAGAAAAAGTATTTACACGGTGCTGTGCATTAAGTACAGTCGTCTGAGAGGAAGATAAAATACATTTTCTGGCAATCTCACATTGGATCTCAACACAGTGGCTTAAAACTACGTCACTTGAAAGTAATGTATTGGTCAGAGGGAAAACGCATTTATTTTCTAGAAAAATGTCAACATTATTTGACAGATTCTAGAGGGACAAATCTGACCACACTGGGTCACATCAGTGGGTCATAATGTACACAGTGAAGAGCCAAATATGAGCCAGGAGAGGCCACATTACATGGATATATGTCAAATATTTGGACTGTTTTACTGTATTTTGGAAACTTCACACAGTAAATTCCTGTCACAATAATTCAATAGTCTGTTGTGTTTTTGCCAAAGTCAAGATGACCCAGTACGTCAAGTGTGTGATCCCAGCTTATGTCAATTTGTCAAAACTGAAGCAAAAACTACTTAAAGGTTTAAATGCGACTGAATTTTCCCCAGAAAGGGAACCTCAGGGGTTTAGTGCATGGGTTTTGACTGGATTAAATTCATGTTTTTTCTGCCTCCTGACAGCCGAGATGTAAACCACCGAACTGCACTGAACAAAATTTAGTTTGTCGGGCAATTTTTTTGTATGCTCACAACTGTTATATCAGCAGGTATATGTACTTTACCGTACCTTTAAACATAGTTTCAACTTGATCATAAATGCCGTTCATGATGAATTTAACCTCTGGGGGAAGGTTGTATCAACAGTGCATTATGGTTTTATTACATTTATCACTTGCTATCAGAAATGTCAAATTGGCTAGAGGACAGAGAATAGAAATAATTATTTAACTTTTAATATTAGAAGAGGTCACTGATCTATTAACTAGCATCGGGAGGTGGGAAGTAATAAATATTAACAATTATTCTGTAATTAAGCAGAGTTTTCTTGTGTCTGGACTTCTGGACTTGAATATTCACTTTTCTGAAAACTTTTACTCTGTAGATAGTAACACAAATATCAGTGCTTTCTGAGCTTTCTGGGCTCATTGCTTTTTAGTTTTAATAAAATATTTAGTATTATTGTGTGCTTTCACAACATCAACACTGATTTCAATCTAAATGATAGAAAAGATGATCCTCTGGTTTTTTTTATTGATGCATATCAGGCACACAAAACTAAAAAGACATTAGTAAAAGATGTAACAACACAAAAACACATGAACTAGTACAAAGATGGTAATATAAAAGATTCATTATGTTATTTTTGTACTTTTCTGAGCTTTTCCTTCTTCATTTTTACTTGAGTAAAGAGGTTCAATCAGTTCTACTTTTACCAGTCTTCCGTTCCACACATATACCTCTGTGTTTTGTCATCTCTTTAAAGCTACAAATTGACATTGTGCTACACTTTTCCCTGTGGAAACGTGGAAATCCTGTTGCTTTTTTATTTATTTATTTATTTTTTTAATTTTTTTAATGACTCTTGTAAATGTTTTAACTAAATCTGTTTGTGGCATGTGATCATTATCAAATAGTGCCAGAAGCTCTATAACCCAAGTAGCGGTTTGCTCTGTGTGGTTGTGTGGTGACAGCTCAGTGATGTTTCGTGCAACAGCGGCACATGAGAAATATGTCACAGCAACCACACAACTGCTCTGCTGTCATACATTTATATACAAGTTTCATCAGTCACTTCATACAGGATGCCATACATACTCCAGTTCAGTGATGTTATTTTTACACTATGGGTGATTGAAGTTGTCCCTTTGTGCTTTATACTATTATCTACATAACACGGAATGATTAATGAAAACAAATGGCATCTAGTTAAGACCTATTGTACATGCAGTCACGGAAAAAAATATTAGACCATCAAAAGTCATAAAAAACAACGGTTTTGCAATCAAATACTAACTCCTGTGTGTATCATGTGACTAAAACAGACAGAAAAGAAAACATGGAATGCCTAAAAGCACTGTTTTTATCAGTACAATGCCATAGATATTGATGTAAGAACTGAGGTGATTTTGGTTATTATCAAGAAAACATGAAAATGGATAGATATCAGCTCTGAAATGAAACTACTATGAGCTATTTTTGTTGTTATAATTATATTTGTTCAAACAAATGCACCTTTAGTTCTACCAGGCATTAAAATGAACAAGACATTGAAGAAAACAAGAGTGGTCTAATAATTTTTTCCGTGACTGTATGTGTCTAAGTTTAAGAGGCATGACTTTTGCATGTCAACTATCTACATTAATATGTGGAGGGTGCGTCTCACACTGCAACAGCTGGACCGTATGGGTGGCGTGCATATCTCTCCCATGAGCGCCGGGATTACAATCAAGGATGAGCATGTTTAAGTTTAGCCGTATTGGCCTCGTGCAGGGGTGAGTTAAGGATAGTATGACTGACAAAGTGGATCTGATTCAGGATTATTTCCCATTCAAATAAATCACCTGTTGCCACCACTTACAGGCCAGGGTGCATCTCTGCTGCCATATATCAGTCACAGCGGCAGAAGCCAGCGGACCGATGTGCTGCCTGCTACCTTACATGGCTGTCTGGCTCTTCATCTGCCCACTACTGTACACAGACCCACAGGCCTGTTATGATCTATTGTTAAGCTGCATATGGCATTACACTGGAACTCTGCAGAGATAGCTGCAAGGTGTTTCATGGAGGAAAATTCTAAGTAATAGACTTCCAAATAAAAAGGCTGCTATTTTTGGGGACACTAGATTGTATGTTTGGCTTATTTTTTTGTGTTTTTATAGCTTTTGTGCATGTTTGTTATTGTAACAACAATATTAACACAAGATTTTTCTTACTTTTACTTGTATATTTTTTTCACTGTTGTGGTTTGAGTGTGCTGGATGTTTTTGGCTGTTGTAAACTGTGAAATTTCCCCCATGGTGGGATGAATAAAGTCTTATCTTATCTTATCTTATCTTATCTTATCTTATCTTAAAATATTCATGGTGATTAATTCCATTTTCACCGACACTGACATACTATTGTGAACAGTCTAATTTTTCCCTGTTCCTGTGAGGTATCTTTTAATGTTTAGTTTAGACATATTATGTAATTTTCATGACTGTGCAGGGATGCTACCGCTTATTCTTTATGTGTCGTCACTGTCAAACAGAAGCACACCGGTGCAGACTCACCAATATTAAGACAGAAACTCATATTACTCTTTTCTGGAGGGATCTAAGTTTTTTTAGACAGTAAATTCTGTGACAAAACTTTTTTCAAAATCAGTCTCTTCTAGAGTCACTACAATGGGTGCACATTTGATTATTACACCTTATTATTATATTTGTAAAATCCAGATGAACAGAAATGACATCTGAGTGGTAACTTGGTTGGTTTGATAACAGGAGGAAAAACAGTTACTGTTCCTATTCCTTGAGTGTGGAAGCAAGACGCTCTGGAAGATGATCAGATAAAGTCAGGATTCCCAGAAATCATAAAAGACTTCATGTGATTTGCACACGTTGCCACTGACTCTGAGTTTAAAACTTGAGTCACGTTGCTTAAGTATATTGATCTTTTATGAGAGAGGAGGCAGAGAGGGAAAGGTGGAAAAAGACCAAAAAAAAGCTGAAAAAAGTGAGAGACCTGCCCCCTTTATCACCCAGTCTTTTTGAAACAGTGTCTTCACCATCATCTGTCCACTCAGACAGTCTGATGATGCCATTTTGACTCAGGATGCTCACAGTGTTTAACAGAATCTGTGCCTCCCTCTACAAAAGTTTAATGTAAAAATCTGCTGCTTACTGGATCACCTACCTGCTGTTTTGCCTCAGTCAAGGTGTGCTGAAAGCAGGTTTGTTCTGATGACACGAGTTGTCCTTGGAGTCAGGTGGTGATGCAGAGATGAACAGATGAGCTCTGGTGGGACCTTGCTCTTCTTGGCTCTAGTGGACGATGCTTGAGCTCAGTGTCGTCCCAACACCAAACTGTACGTCCGTGGAGGGGGCATGAGAAGAAAAGCAGGGGCATCACGAGAGAGTGTTTCCCACCACGGCCCTCCCTTCTGTCTCTCCTCCTCCTCTTCCTCCCCCCACTCCCCCTTTCTTACATCCCTGGTGCTCTATTTTTTGCTGGGAAGCATTCTTCGGCAACAAGAGGGGAAGTGGAATTGTTTCTGGGATCAATGGCAATTCCGCTCAAAGTAAACTTCCAAAGTGTTCTTATTTACTCTTGTAGTTCTTTTAGTTTACAGCTTGGTTGTCTTTGCTGGGCACAGTTCCAGCCATGCTGAAATTCCTACAATAAAAGAGTCATAAGAACATTTACACATTATTTTACTCTATAATGACATCATGTTTAACTCTTATTTTTATACAGGCTGATTATCTCAGCAAAATCTGTGACTTAGGACATTAGCAGGATGAATGAAATACAGATAGTTAAAAAGCTAATATTAGTCCTAATTTGACATATTTATATAACACTAAATCATACTACTTTTTTTTGCTAAGGTAAATCTGAAGAACTAAGAGTCATAACCTCATGTGCTACATTCAGGGTTTTAATGAAAATATAATACCTACTTTGTTCTTGATTTCTTCTTTCCAGTATCTCTTCTGTCCCAGATCAACATGGAATCACTCGCTGAGGTTTGGGATGGGGATGCGAACACAAACTCACAGACTGAAGCACGTCCTCTTCGTTCGCTCTTCTGTCATATGTGGTTTGAGTATCAGTATTTCTCTGTTTCAAAGCCTGCCTGCAGACAAACACAGCATTATAGAGTTTCATGTGAAGGGCCAACATGCCTTCAAAGGTCGTTTTTATGGCCGCAGTCAACCAGCGAGGACACACACATAGAATACAGTATGTAATTTTAATATGCTTTTATGTACAAATGAGACTTAATACTCGTTTTTCCTTTTCATTTGTCACTAATTTGCCTTCCCTTTCACATTAGATTTCGCTGTCAAATATCTACTCTGGGGCAGTCAAAGACCTCTGTTATTTCTGCTTTTGGTCACAGGCTTAATTTTGTGTGATGCTTAAGGTCTGAAAAGCTCAATTCACCACTGTAGCAACTGTCCCTCTCACCACGGGGTTAAAAAAAAAGCTTTCTACGTATAAACAGCAGTGGAAACTTCGCGATAAGGATCTCATGACAAACCATGCAAGACTTGTGGCCAAGAGCTGTGACCCTGCAACCTCAAAACTGCTTCACCTCCTCCTCTTTCAGATATCTTTTAGACTTCACTAGTATTAATTCTCATTTCTTGCTCTTTAATCTTTCTGTCTGTATATGATTTGTATGATTATTCTATATGGAATAAAGATCAAACTCAAACACCTCATGCCCTTATGGATGTTGAAAAGGTCGCTAGTAAGAATCGCCTGTTATTTCCAAGTTGGTTTTTTTTTTATTACGTGGAGCATTTAACATCCCCCCAGGCCGCAGTCAGTCCAGTGTTTGAAGGGAAGGAAAATCTATCGCTAATTCCTCCTTGTGTAGCCTTCCCAAGTTTAAAGGCTACTCTGATGTTTCCATTGTGCTGCTCATCAGGATGGATTAAGACGTGGAACAACGTTCACACAGAATAACAGCATGAAGTGATTTGTAATAAATAAATGATGTTCCACGACTTCACCTAATCTCATCACTTAGAGCTGTTCAGTTGTGCCAGGAGGAGTGTGTCTGTACGAGGGCAAGATCAAGAACAAGAGACAACAACTACATGTGTTTATGTGTGTCTGAGCATACTGTATGTATATATATATATATATATATATATATATATATATGTCTATGTGTGTGTGTGTGTGTGTGTGTGTGTG
>JAPQRP010000016.1:23588919-23603221 GCA_037367295.1 Apogon hyalosoma | reverse complement strand
TCTATCTATCTATCTATCTATCTATCTATCTATCTATCTATCTATCTATCTATCTATCTATCTATCTTTATTATGTACACACACACGCACTGCTCCACCCATTTTACCAGTGCTGATATGTCCAAATAACAGCACAAAACATCACCGGTTTTAACAAAAGGGAGACCTTGGTGAGAACTGTGAGGAGGCGCTGTCTGACCCCTGAAGTGGTTTAAAATTTTATTGAAGTTTTACAGAAATTCCTTCCAGTTCCTTTATCTGCATCCTGTGATTTTATTGTTGAAAATTTTAATAACAAACTAAAGCCAAGCCTCAATTTGGTCGCTCCACTGGTCACAAAAAAGGTAAAAACAAAGCCTACACCCCAGAGAGGGAGATGGCCACTGCCTGGGCACATTTTACCTTAATCTTTGAGAACGGGGTGAAAAAGTGTTATAAAAGGTGAAAATGGCCCAAAAATGTAGTCATGTTGAAGCTGCAGAGACATCTTCAGTGACTTGGAACAGATCATAGAAAGACACAGTCACAGAACTGTCTCTCTGACATTCAGGTGTTCAGTATATCTACTTCAACAGTTATATCACAAACTATAACTTTCTTGACTTGTAAAATTATATATTAAATGGACAAACAGTCTTTAAGTAAATGATGGAATAATTGAAAGTGAATCAAAAAAAAATTACATGTTTCTCATCACCAACTATAATAAAAATATTTTAACCAAAAGGGGCTGATCACTGACTTTTTATGAGTACAGAAAGTCAATATATAAAGTCAAACTTTAACCTTTATTTAATTTGACTGTTATATGTGTTCTCTTGACGTTATCTATTTTTATTATTTCAAATAAAAAAGAACATGCTGAGTAAAAATGGTCGTACAGAATAAGGCAGTAAAAAGTGCTTTGTAATGACAGTGTGTAGTTAATGTTTGCACAGATAAACCACTAATGGAGAATATGTGCCTTAAATATAAAGTGTTACTGCTGCATGAACACATCCGATGCTCACTGTCTTTCTGCAGAAAACAACACCATCCATCCACACTTATGCCGTCAACATCATTTGTGAAGTTATTATTAAACTTCTGACACCTCATTGACAGACCAACTCACAGAGGGGAGCTCATGGCTGGGACGGTAAACGATTAGCTGTTGTTGTTTGCTCATTATGGAATGACAAAGCTTTGTGACAACAGGTGAGGGATTGTGAAAATCCGATGCAGCAGGCGGCTGTCGTATATTTTGGATTGCTGTCACTTGAGGCTCCGTCTGTTTCATCTCCAGATTTAGGCTGATACTATTCTTACCAGTTGACCTCTGACCCCACTGCTGTTCCAGACTGAAGGCATGGATGATGAATATGTCATGGATGCATTTATGGGTCACACATGCTTTACTATGCGTGTCAAAGGTGACAGTTTCTATGTTTTTTCTTTATTTTTCAGTGTTTTCCCATTAGCCACATGCATATACACTTAAATATATATGGAGATGGAAAACAGATATGTGATCTATTGCATTAAGATTACTACAGTATTATAGTATTGTTCCATTCTCCAAATCCACATGTTCCATTCTGCACGTGCTCTGTTCTGTTGAGGTCAAAACTGGACGTTTCAGCAAAATCATGAAACACATCCAGGTTATGACGTGTTGAAACTGTCAGGATTTCTTATGTTTTCTTGTTAACAATAAACCAAAAAAAAAAAAATCATTTGCATTTGTTTGTGTCTGTCTGATGCAGCCACACCTTTTGAAATTCAAATTTTCCAACCCTTTAAATATTTCATGATAATATTTGTGATTGTATGAAGTTTTTTTCCCCACTACTATAGACCTACATTGTTTTTAATCTGAACTGGCCCAGGTAATTGGCTGCTTTTATCATTCTTCTTTGTAAAGTTTACTTAAATATATTTTAAATACATACCTGAAATAAATCTTAAAATAAAAAAGTATCTGAAAAACTGTTGCGTCATGCTGTTTCCAATCACGGCAACTATTTAAAGTGAAAACATTTACTTTCCTGGGTCTAAAGAGGATATGAAATATAATGTGCGTTATATCGGGCATATTTTACCACAAAATAATTAATTCAAGAGCCCAGCATGCGTCAGACTCTTGTTCAAATCTTACATCAATATTTTTATTCAAAAAGCATTCATAAGATTATTTTCCGTCTTTGTGCAGTCAGTAACTGATGGTATAGTCAAAGGAAAGTAAACAGAACCTATGCTGTAGACCCTCTTGTCAGTTCCTCCTCCGCCCTACTAAGAACAAGGTTATCAAGATATGGAGAGAGCTGGAGGAAACTTGGACTCTTAGCACCATATTCATTGCCCTGTCACAACTATAGAGTTACAACATCTCCAAGAGCAGTTGTGGTGGAGGAGCGACCTAACAAACGCAGGAAGAGGGATATCTGCAAGACCCCTCACCCGAGACAAGAAATAAACGCAGACATGAGGATAGACGGGTGTGTGTGTTGCACATGCCTGTGTGTGAACAGATGGACTTTGTCTGGTGTATATGTTTTAGGTGTGTTTGATGACTGAAGAAAGGCAAGGGGTGCATATGCGCTCATGTGGCCGCTATACACCCCTGAAACTGAACAATGGGCCACATCATTCACCAGGTCCAGCAGATGAAATATATGCAACATACAGTCACGGTGAGGGCAACGAGAATCCAAACCCTACCAAAAAAATATTGAATGATTAAAGTTAATTGTAGTTATTTTCAACATAAACACATTAAATCAGGAATCTTGGTTGCATTTGAAGTGGCCAAAGAGTGTTTTCTGTCCTGTAGACTTTATGAGGGAAATACTTTATGACTTCCTTTATGTCCTGGTTATTGTTCAAGTGGTTCAGCTTCATCTGAGGAAACAGCACTGTAAATAATGAATCATTTCTCACACCCGGCGAGAAACTGTGGGAGAAACTCTTATGGACGTCTGGCAGTAGACGGTTGAGCATGTGTGCCAGCACTCCTATCGTAGATAACATTGTGTCGGGCGGCTGGCTGACTGAGGGGACCTGGAGGCATGAAATCATCCTGTGGCAGGCCATGAGTTCCCCTGATAGAGACACAGAGGGTGTTGCCCTCCTTTCAAACCTTCTGAACCACCGTCCAGCCCTCAGAGCAGCATTTCCTGTCTTGAGCAACAGTCTTTCCTCTTACACTGCATTTCTAAGCAACCTTAGTCACCCTTATAACTTAATCAGAAGTCACATTGTGTTCATCCACTTTTTTGTTTGGTTTTCTCAAGAGTTTTCAAGTCCATCATCAACCTCTTAGTGATTCTCAAAGCTCCACTGAAGAATGTTTATAGTATTTTAGCACAGTGCAACAAGTTAAAGCAGCTCTAAAGGTACAGGCTATAGTATTTCTACTTTAAAATACAACAAAAATCCTAAAAGTACCATTTGAATGTTTAGAAAAAATAGTTATAGCATTGTACTAAAGATGATATTGGATTGCATTGCAGAGATGTGAATTGAAATTGAATTTATCCACAGCCACAGGTCAGTGTGTCACTGTGAATGTATGTGACCACTAGAGGGAGTAGTGAGTCGCACTTCTGATCTGACTTGAGGATGAGACCCCTAAGAAACAACTTTCAGAGAAGAAAGTCAGGGACAAATCGCAAAAATAAACATAATAGATAGAATATAAGTATTGTTGTTGTTTTCATTACTGGACACAGCTCTAACTTAAAAGAATGGAGTTTGATGCTGCAGAAAATGCAGTTTTAGTATAAAGTATAAAGTTATTATGTGATGTTGTTATCTTGGCTAAATTGGTTGTTTGTTGATCCACAGTTCATACTAAACTGTGGCAGTTCTGACCTTGTTCGGGTGATTATAAACAGATCTTCAGTGCAGCTACTGACAATACAATTCATACAGAAAATATAGGTGATTTGTAGTTTCACTGTGGCTGTGACTGAGGAAGAAAACATCATTGCCAATGCGTTACAGCGTGGCAGTGACAGTGAATGTCTAACATTTAAAAGGATCCCCATCAGCTGCCACCAAGGTGACAAGCTAATCTTCCTGGGGTCCACACAGAAGGACAACACAAAATACAGAACATAACAATACATGATACACATGACAACCACAATTCATATTATTAATAATGCAAAGCTAAAAATAATAACCATTATTAACATAATTAAAAACATAAAACATCATCAGAAAAACATAGGATTAGTTATTACATTGATGAATTGCATCAATCAAAGAAAATAACGTACACTCCCCTCCATAGTGAAGGCCTCACGCCTTTCACATCAGCCAAATCTTCAATACTGTCTAAGCATTTAATTGTATGAAGTCCACTATTTCCCAAAAGAACTTCATTTTCAATAACCGCCATCAAATTAACTTAAAACAGTTACAGAAATATCTAATTAAATTGTGTTTATTATAGGCTCATGTACAAACCGGATGCAGTGATCAGTAACCAGGATACTACTGTGTGTCAAGTGTACAGGGATATGAAAAACTGGTTTCTTTGTGTTCTATGTAAACACCATAAAATAAGACACCAGACGAGCCTCATAACTGGGACACTACTGAGCATGTAAACACAACCACGCATCAGATATTATATATGACAAGAGTTTAATTACCCAGCACTAAAACTTGTCATCACCTTTACAAAGGTTTTCTGTCATTGCTTTTTGTTTTACCATATCAAACTGTACTGCTTTGCTTGGTTTACATCATTTTCAGCCACAGCAGATAATCTTACTGTTTTATCACTCAACTGGCAAAAAAGAGAGAATTTAGCAGAGCTAGCCAGATATTTACCCTGGGGATTAATAGATCCCAAAGCCAGAAAACTATATATTTTAACAAGCAATCGGAAGCACATTCTTTAAAGACTGAGATGTATTGGGATTTAACTGCACAAATAGAACCTGATATTTTAAACTTGCTCAGTATGATATAATAATGTGAAAATAACAACATTATGATTCAATTCCACTTCTTATTCAGTTTCAATCCCAGACTGAACAAACCTATCACAGACTCTAATAGGAGACTTCTATATTTTTAGTGACATATTCAAGGACGTGTCAAACTTATATTAATTCAGGGGCCACATACAGCCTAACTTGATTTCAAGTAGGACAGACCAGTAAAATAATAGCATAATAACCAATAAATAATGACAACTCCAAACATGTCTGTTTGTCTTAGAGAAATAAAAAGTACAATTACATTATGAAAATCTTTACATTTACAAACTATCCATTCACAAAAAATATGAATAACCTGAACAATCATGAACCTAAAATTTTAAAAGAAAAATAAATGCAGTTTCAACAATATTATTGCCTCAGCTTATCATTTATACGTGTGCATTACAATTTACAGATCGCAGTGGATCTACAAAGGCACAAAACATTTAGTAACAGGCATCTGGAACGGAACCATATAGTATTTAACTTTATGATCAAAACAACTTGAAAAGACTCAGTGACACCCCTGACTGTTAATGTCTTCTGTGTAATTTTTGCACTTTGTGAATTCATCCCATGGGCCAGACTGGACCGTTTGGTGACCCAGTTTTGGCTTGTGGGCTGAGAGGAACACAACTATAGTGTCAAAGGAATCAGACTTACTAGATAGCACTACAATGAACAGTGGGGTTTTTCCCAGGAAAAGCCAGAGTTGTGGAATTTGACAGAAGTAGGTGAATGGACAGATGCATTATGGGAAGTGTAGGCTCCACCAGTTTCAGAACTCAACGTGTCGCAAAAGTCAGGATAACACAAGTCAGTCTGGAGGCTGGCTGCATTCGAGGAAGGATGCAGTGAGACTGTGGGAAAGTGGTTCCACCAAACAACACAAAAAATGTAATACAATACTAATATGCGGCAGACATGTTCCTTTAACTTCCTGCCTGCCCCCAGTCATTATCTCAACTTCTCAACAGTCATCAAAAACCTCAGTCTTTCTCATCAAGCCTCTCACATCCAGTCACACACTGCACTTACATCCTCCCTGTGTTAACGCCGCCCATCTGCCCTCCACCCAACCCTTCTCCATTGTGTTGCATGTGGACTCTCCTCTCCCTCCCGTAGAGCCCGGTGTTACACAGAGAGGAAGTTGCCCTTCCACGTCTTTCTTCCTTGACTGGTGAGAACAATTCATGCCTCGTCTCTCACCCTCGTCTCTCTCTCCTCAACCCAGACTACATGTAGATGCCAGGTGAGCTGGTTTCCTGGGGCGGGACCTGGTTGTGAATGTGAATATGTCCAAAAAAACACTCTTTGGTCTCACACTTGCTCTGAATCCAATAAAAAAATACTTAGCACAGTGTGGAAAATGCAAATATAAAAAATAAATAAATAAATAAAAGAAGTGATATTTACTTTGATTTGTATTTCATTGCAGATTTGTGTTTTGCATATTTGCGTAAAATATTTCTGCTCAAATTCATTTCATTTCCTGACACGTGGGCTGTAACACATTCAATACAAAGTTAAGGCAGGAGTAGATTAGGGCTAAAAGACCTAAAAAGTCACTGGTGACCAAAAGCATCTTTTGATCTAAAAAACTGAATAACTTATCATTCACAATGTATATTGTTTTGTTTTTTTTTTGTTTTTTTTTTTTTACAACTGGAGATGTTGAAGATTGAGCTTGTTTTAATATTTTATACCCAGTTGTAGAGTTTAATCTACAGCAAAACATCATGCTAGATCATCAGACTGTATGTGTGTGGAAAAACATGTATCTGTAAAAAAAACAACTTTTTATGAGCTCAGAAAAACAGCCCAGTTTCAGTTAAGTGATGATGCATTTTCCAGCTCAACCAAGAGGTTTTAGTTGGAAAAGGAGGGACATTTTCATCCTTTAGTTTAAAACAAAAATCCTCGTGCACAGGAAAGGGATGAAAACCTCTATTCTGAACAGTATAAAGCTGTCAGACAAATGTAGGGGATTAAAATGTTTTGATATTTGCCTGTGAGTTCCAGTGGATCATAAGAACCTGCAAAACAGAGAAATATTCAAATAAAGTAGAAGTACTAATAGAACACCCCTGTCTGACATAAAATGCTTAGAAAATAGTTCAGCAGCTTTGCAATGAAATATGATTTTCAGCATATTTCTGTGACCATTCCTACTTTGTGGTACGGGGTAATTGTGAGCATAACGACTGTAGACAATTACAAACATTTCCAGTATTTTTTAAATGTAGAAATTCAGTTCTGACAATAAAAATGACCCACACAAAGGTGACAGCAGACAAAAAGTGCCAGTCTAAAACAAGCTATAAAAACTAAATTAAATGCACATAGTGAAATGATATATGATAGAAGTGTTATTCTGAAAGGAGTAAATTTAGTGAGTATGAGCAAATTAATCAAGAATCTTATGGCTCTGACATAAAAAGCTGCGGATGAAGAAATGAAGACTTCAGTTGTTAATGTTAAAATGGTCAAACTGGTAAAAGTGATTTGTGATAAATAAAATCTTGGAGGTACATCAGATCTACTGTATGTGAAACCAGACTCAGATCCACCCATCCAAACATAAGCAAAGGACAATAGTGGCCCCTTTAATAACCAAACCCCTCCACAGACACAGGGTGGTGTTCTGGTGTTGTAACAGGACATGGAAAGGGAAACCTTAAGCACAAATGCAGGTAGTGAGTCCAAACAGTCTAATCTTCTCAGCATTTAAACACACTTGTCTCTTCTGTAATCTTACCAACAATCAATCTGTATTTAATTCTCCAACAAACTGCCGTACAATAGCCGGCGAAAAATATTTACTGAAAAGCAAACTTTAATTTTCGAGCTTTATACTTTTCCTTCAACGGTGACGCATTTTTCTTTCTTAGGTTTTATAAGTGTTTTTATGTGCTTGTTCCTGCAGTGAAGTGTGTTTAATAGGACTGGTGCTGCATTTCCAAGCACCACATGACCCCCGTCCCACAAGGCTATCGTCTGAGAGTGTAATCGAGCACAGACGGGACAGACGACAGGTCCAAATTCAACAAATCTGACCTCACAAACACAATGGTAGAACCCAAGTCCAGCTGGGCGACAAGAACTCAGCCCTCAAAAACACAATGATATGGCCCAGGACCAGATGTGAGACACGCTGTCTGTCAAACCCTAAAGTGTGTGTGAATGCAATGTGTATGTATAATGTGTAAGGGAACATAATTGAAATCTAAATGGTTTGTGATGTAACATAAGATCGCCAGGGTAAGCTCTTATCAATCTTCTCACCAGTTTCCGCTGGCTTATACTCAACCTGCTGGCCGTTCAGAGTGTCACCGTTGTTTACCTTTGTGAATTTTGGATGGATTTTCACCGTCACAGGAAAGCAACAAGGAAAGTTCTCAGAGGAAATGAGAAATTACTGGAGAAGAGAGTTCACACTCAAAAGCAGTTGCCTAACAAACTGCTGGCATCTTGACGTGTGTACCTCCATTCAAAACAAAAGAAGGGTCTCTAAACAGATGACTCATGAGAAAAAAAAAAAAAAAAAAAGAAAAGAAAAACTTACAAAGAGAACACCTAAGGCTTTGTCATTTAAAGGCAGTAGGTCATGGAAACACAAAGAGAAATGATGGGAACTCACATATGAGCACAAATATGTTTGGAGTCATGTTTGCACGCTAAACAAACAAGTGTTTAGAAACAAGTGCATCTCTGTCTTTAAGCATAAGCCTTGTACCATTGAGGTCTTAGTGTTGTGCTATGTCATGGGACTCAGCACTGCCCCCAGGTCATGTTGTATCTGTGAAGGGCATCGCTGATACCATCTCTTTAAACCCGCAGTGAAAGCCTCCTTTCTGTGCACGTGAAACTATGTATGACACAGACGATTCATGTGATTAAAATAGTGAAAGAGAAAAAGGACACAGACACACAATGAGCTAAACAGTATTAACATTTTGACAGGTTATCAGAGGGCTTAAGAATCAAGAAGAATAGAAGGGCAGAATAGAATACAATAGGATTTCTTAAAATGTATGTTTGATGGTGTCTCTACACACTGGAAATATCATTTGTTTTAATCAAATACAAAGATTTTAATTACTGTCACCAGTCGCCTATTTCTGTGAAATTTATAGTAGTTTCTTGGATTTAACAAAAATGAATGCAGTGTTAGGTCACTTTAATTTTATTCTTTAATCCAATATGTTTTACCAGTTAAATTGAAATGCTAGCGAGCTAAGAGCTATGAGCAGTTAATATTAGCTGGCAAGCTAACATAAGCTAATGGCAGGGACTTAGCTAGAAAGCTAAAAGTAGACATCAGCTGCTAATATTTGGCAGAAAACCTAACAGCAGCTGACATTAGTTATCAAAGAAACAGAAACGAACATGCAAACAAACTGACTGAGTATTGGTAGACCGGTGGGGGATGGTAACTGTGGAATTATTCAGATCTGACGCAGGTTATATCTGCTTCATTTGAGTATTAACATTTTATGCCACTTCATGACAGCTTTAACTACTTTCCAGATAAGACAAGTGGAATGTGAATGTTTGTGAGGTGTGCATATGTTCACTTGCTTCATACACTACACTCAAAACAAAGCTGCTTTTCTGTTTTCATGACTAGTTTGATATTTTAGACTTATAGATTATGATACATTATTGTAATGTGAACTGCACAAAAGTATATAAAGTAGTTCAAATCAGCCCTACATTAAACCTTATGAGCAGTAAAATAAAACATACACATTAATGCAAAAATAACCATATGTAACAAGACCGTACCGACCCGGACCTTTTTACTGCACAGCGACTGCTTCAGCTTTTCATTTTTTAAGTGCACATTGCCGTTTAGACTTACATACTTAACATAAGGATATGAATGCAGAGGTAACAGAGGGATTCTCCAGTGTGGTAAAAGTCAGAATGAAGACCATTTTTCCATTTGCTTCACTGACAAAAGAGCTGCAGTCTGCACCCTTCTAGCTTGTCTCTCTCATAGGGTACATTTTGGTTGCTTCCACTTGCGAATGGTCACTTCCATTCACAATTGCGACTCTTCCTGCTGAACATTTGCACTGAGAAGATGAAAATAGACCAACCATGTTCTTCAGCACAGACATGATGCGGCCAGAGGGCAAGAAGCACAGTGTCTGATAACAGAACACAAAACTAGTTTATTAGTAGCATCAAGCGTGCGTGTCTTTTCATACCTTTGTGTAAAAAAAGCTTTATTTTGAGTATAAATGTGCCCCTCTTAAAAAGTGTTTTTCCTGAGGGAGTGGATGGATGTTCATTGTGTGCGGGCCAACTTAAACGTCCTCCCTCCCAGCATGTGTCAGAGTCACATAATGCATATTGTTAAGTATAGATGTGTACATGTATCACATTGATAAGGTCGTTAGAAGAGTAAGATTTCAGTTACTTCCTGTCTTTCAAAGGCTCTGTGAGCAGGAAGCGCGTGGCACCATCGCGCCGTAGGCAGATCGCCGCACGATATGTTTGTTAGCGTGTTAACGTTCTGATTAACGGCCAGTTGGTGCTCTGCTTTGGTGTTCTAATCTGACCTCACGCCTCACTGCACGTGCTCAATAGGGTCCGCACCCTACATCATGACATCATGTCTTTGTGTGAAATCCCATTGCCATTCACGAGCCCACCATAGGGCTTAGCATGCAAGCGTCCACTATACCAACACACAGCTCTTTAAAGGGAGTCCCCTGGTCCCCCAGCTCAGTGGATACACCCTGATGCCTCAACAGAGATCTGAACATGGCCGCTGCCCTCCGAACCATCCAGGGCCCGAGAGGAGAGGAGCGGAGAGGGAGTATTTGGGCTTTCTGTTGGGGACGTTTTTAAGAGTATAAGAAGATATCACTTCTCCTGGACACATGGGGACTAGTTGTAACTATCTAAAGAGCTAATACACACACTGATTTCCCAGGATGCCTTATCATTCAGAGAGAAACAATAGCAAATGATTTGGGGGCATTTAACATGGGAAGATAGAGCCTCACTCTGGTTTTTGTTTTCTGAGATTACATTATCCATTTGTGAAAAGTTGTGGGATCAGAGGTGCTCAGTGTGGAACCAGCAGATCAGAGAGCAGACATCAGGAGGTGGGCTTTGTAGTTCACCAGCCCAGTGATGTCACTTAGGACCACGTTCGCTATTGGCCGAGAGTCAGTGAGGGCTGGACAAAACGGGATGGGAAGAGTGAAGATATAACCATAAATGTAGTGATGACTTTTACTTAGTATTTCATTATTTGGATGACAGTTTACAAAGCGATAAGGGGCCTTGTGTGTGATGTTGTGACCTTTGACCTCAAATGAAGATTAATAAAGTGACAAAATCTTTTTTTTTCCATATATTTTAATAAGTTTGCATCTATTTTCTGAGGATAAGCTGGGATTAATTCTGTTTTTTCTGTTTGTTAACTGTACTGGTTCACACCTTTCAGATTTTTACGGAATCTAGTTTGAGATATTACAATATATTCAATAAATAATTACATCTAAATGTTTAGGGTGAAGGTGCTCCTTATCAATCTGTGTGAATTCCAGCTTTGTCTTACAATAATTTCTGCTCTTTTTGTCTGTAAAAGTAAAAGGTAAACTCTCTTAAAGGTGGAGTAAGTAATATGACAATAATATCAGTTACATTTATTTTTATTCTTTGCAGAAATTTAAGAAAACCCCATAGTTCAAACTTTTTCTCCATGTGGGACATAATTGTTGCTCCTGAAAATACTCGATAAAGCTATTTTGAACCTGGAAATGAGTTGGATAAGTATAAATAAACTGTTTCTGACCACTGTGTAATTGTTTTGTTCCTTCCTTTAATTTGGTCCATCAGCGTTTTAGTGGAAGAACAAGTTTTCAACAGTTTAGATAAAAGACAAACAAAAGCGTTCTTTAAATAAACTTCTCAAAAAGTCCAAGTGTAGGGTATTATTAGGGAACTGAAAGTTGACAGTAAGAAATAACAGTCTAACATCCATCAGATACACAATTTTCACATAATAGTTAGGTTTTTCACCCATATTCTAAGCTATGTATATGATAAAAACATCTCCAACTGCTAATAAACTGTAACTGGAAACATTCTGAAGATATTTAATGGTTTATGTGACAAGAAAATTGTATTAATCCACAGCGTAACTCACTTTCAGCAACATTTGCACTGCAAGTAATGAAAAGCAGCCTTTTGAAAACACCTTTTCAAACGTTCTTAAGGTTTTACATGTAGGAAAATTCCCACTGTACATACACATTTTAATGGCTATACTGAAAAATAAATGTAATCTCATATTTAGTACTAAATGCAGCAAATGTCTGTGATTATTTAGCATGCAATCCCTGGATCAGTCATGTCAATATTTTCTGACTGCTAAGAAAATAGTCATAGGTTGGATAGATATAAAATAGAAGTAATCTTAAAGTTTTTAGAGCAACATGAGCAAAATACAAATATAAGCTAAAAATAAGTTAACTCAATTATTATTAGATAAGTTAAAGTTGCATAGGAATAATAATAGTCATATATTTGCACATAATTAAAAATAACCAGTGTGGATAAATGCACTTCAGACTATTTGCAGTATTAAAGTTGTATCTGACAGTTTATCTCCTACCGGGATGTGAAAATAATAAGATTAGATCAGATACTATACAAGCTCCTTTGGGCACTTCGGTCACTTTTCCTCTGTCAAACATCTGCTGCATGATTCAGAGATCAAAGATCGCTGCCGAATGTTTTTCTTCCATGCCGGGAAAGTTTGACTAACCTCTCCATTAGCGGCATTTCAGTGTGCCTGTTCACTCAGTAGTTGACATTCTTTACATTCCAGCTAAGTGACACAGAAATGATCATAGAAACACATGAGCACAAAAACATATCGATCATTTTCATAATGATCTATGCTAATCAAAAAGAGAAAAAAAATACTGAAAATAAAGCATCAATGTGCAAAAACTGAGGGTAGTAATATTAAGATGTATACGATCAGTCACAGTTGGTAACAAAGTAATAATACAATAAATAGTAGCAATAATGAAGTAACACAATGCATAAACCTGACTTATATGCTTCACACAGAGAATAAAATGACAAAGAAGCCCTGCAGCTCCTTTTAAAAAATTGAGAATATCATTGTAAGTAGTAAATATAGTAATAGTCTGTCGTTTTGTCTCATTTGAATCATCACTCATGGGTAAAATTTCTCTACCGCTGCTTATTCTGAACAGCTCTATAATCAACAAAGTGCAGTGTTCTTCCACGAGGACATAAACTCTCCTTCCTCTGAGCCCGAGCTGATAGTTTGTCACTGCCCGGCCTCACTGCTCTAATGTTTGGCATGGCATTATAGCTGGCGGCACATCAGCTGCCATTGCTTTTTCTTCCACTGTGTCTGTGTTTTTACATACAGTACATATGTGTGAGGATGTTGCACGCATGGAGCTGGACTGCAGTGCTGTGGACCCGGTGCCCCGGCCGTACAGTGTCCATGCTGGTGCGGGAGCCTGAGGCCTGCTCCCATACATCCCTGCTCTGGCTCTGTTGATCCTATTGTCTCCTGCGTCACCACACGTCGCCCGGCAAATAAAGGCCGTCTGGCTCCAAGCTTAAATATTGCAGCAAACTAAAAACCAACCATCAGAGCCGATTCATTCACATCTGCTCAGTGGGGCGACAAGGACAGGGCTTTAGGTGGGAAAGAGGGCAGAAAAAAGTTCACTTTTCCCTGCCGGGTGCCAAGAGAACGGGACAGGACTCAACTTCGCCGGAGCCGCAGCTGTGGCAAGTTGCCCATTTGATTACATTTATCCTATATCATACCTTACAGAAGAGGGGACGTAGGGTATTAGCTAGTGATATCTTTATATTAATCTTTTTATCAGGTGTTGTGGTGTGGACTTTTTTAAGCTAGGGTGCACATTTTTTGATTCGCTAGTTTCACACAGTTCATAATTTTCACAGTGAGAATAAGCAGCCTTTACTCAAGCAAAACCAAATGTCTTGCCAAAGGTTTTAATTTAATTTATGATTCACTACGTAGTTTTTTCTTCAACTTGTTATGGAAGCAAAAAGGAATCGAACACAAGGTTTTCACATTCGATGTTTGAAATCATTCAGGGTTGATTTAATACGTAGCATAAAATTATTAGGCTTAGTTTTAATTTTTATTAAGTTCCAGTGTTTCTACATTTCTTACTTTTGGTATTCTCTATTCCCCTCCCTCTGTTCGTACTGACTACCCCACCCTCCCTATCTGGCTGCACCCTGTGTGTGCCCCCCCACCCCCTCCCCCCGGCGCTCCC
>JAPQRP010000016.1:23511839-23527705 GCA_037367295.1 Apogon hyalosoma | reverse complement strand
CTTAAATCGACTGCAACTGTGGTACTTTCTTTTTTTTTAATCTCTTTTGTTGCCACACAGCTAAAACACAATGATAATCCTCATACACAAGACATTTCTGCTTGACATGCAAATATTGCACATACATGAAACACACAACGTTTACATACTGATAACACAATGAGGATATTCTAAATTTCATAGATTTCATTTTGTTTGTTGAAAATATATTAGTTTTAAGCGTGCGCAGACTTATAGTTAACTTTTTGCACATTGATGATTCAACAGTTTAGTCAGTCTAACATTATTTAACATGAAGTTAATCAAGTTTATATCCAATTATTACCCCGCCCCCAAAGGGGAGGCGAGGGTATTGTTTTTGATTCGCTTTTTTTGTCTGTTTGTCTGTTTGTTTGTCAGCAACTTTACGCAAAAACTACTGGACCAATTTCCATGAAATTTTCAGGAAATGTGTGAGGTGGTCCAGAATAGATCCCATTAAATTGTGGTGAATGTAGGTCAAAGGTCAAGGTCAAGGTCACCAAAAATGTGTTTTTGCAATGATAAGAGATAGGGCAAGTCAGGCAAAACGTTTGCGAGGGGCGGGGTTTGTTGTGCCTGGCACCACTTGTTTCTGTTATGGTTGGGGGAGGATGAACTCAGGCTGTAAATGGGTCAAACTATCAACAGGAAGAGTATTTTTTTGGTTTTTAACCACCCTCCCAAACGGGAGGCAAGGGATATTGTTTTTCGTTCACTTTGTTTCTTTGTTTGTTTGTTGTTAACACTCTAGCAGTAAAATTATTGGTTGAATTCATGCCAAATTTTGTTTATAGATTGCTCACCTACAATAGATCTCATTACATTTTGGGAAAAGTAGGTCAAAGTTAAAATTTTTTGTGAATTTTTCATATCTTTTATTTCCCATTTACGTATAATGGGCGAAATTTCAAATGTCTGTAGCAGCAAAACTATTGGTTGAACTCGTACCAAATAGATGTTATAGATTGCCAGTGACCCAGAATAGATCTCATTACATTTTGGGAACAGTTGGTCAAAGTCAAATTTTTTAATGAGTTTTTAAAATCTTCCCATTTACTTATAATGGACAAAATATGTGGAAGGGGCCTTTTGTTTAGTATAGATTTACTGTTGTTATTTGTGATTTTTAAGTTTGTGTGGATATATCTTTTGTCTACATTTTGTTTTTTTTTTTTTGGAAACTTAAGATTACTGCCCTGTTACTGCATTTATTTATTTACTTTTACTGTTAAGTATGTCTATTTTTGGCTTTTTTTGTCTGTTATGTCAGTGAAGTTCTGTTGTGTCTCTTTGGGTCAGGTCAGTTAGTTTCTTAAATTCCTTTGTACTGGCCTGAGATCAGTTCTGTTTATGTGGCTTCTTTTATGGACCCAGAACGTGAATTTTGGCTATTGTAAATTGATTTTTCCACCTTTTTGGGTTACATAAACTCCTTTCATGCTCTTTAGCTCAGTCCCTTATATCATGTTCTTGTATTGCCACCACCTCACATACATACAACTGACTGACGAAAAGAATATTTCAAAACTCTTTATGGGTAAAATCCAAGTCTGCAAATACATTTTTCATTTCCAAATACAACATGGTGTCACAAATGCCTGATTCAGATGATGTTTTGTATTTATTTGTAAATGAATTGTATTGTTTGTTTGTGTATTTGCAGACTTGTTTTTTTAATCTCCATACATTTTTAATGCTCGTGTATGACCGTCACATGTCTGATGTTCATTAAATAGTAGATTTTCTGTATTTATTTGAGTAAATGAAGCTTTTATTCCACAAAGCAAAGCAAAGTGCATACACCCTTAAATCAGTATCAGTATTTTGTGTGAGAACCACTGATTTTCAGACTAGTCTTGATCTTATCAGGTTCTGAAGCCTGTGTAGGTCTTCGCTGAGACATCCTTGCTCTGTTCTGTGAAGGATCTGCCTGATGCTGGGCGTTTGATGCTCTTGTGGTTCAGGTTTCTGGATTGGGTTAGATTGGATGACATTACACAAGACTCCGTCTGCTTTGAGCGATGCTGTGGGTCACTGCTGCGCTGGAATAAAGCTCTTGAACGTGCTTTCACAGGCAGGGGACCGTCTAATCCTTCAAAATGTTACAGTACACAGTAGAATCCATGATTCCATGAATTTCAATGGATTTGCACTCTTCAGTACCAGCTGCTCAGTAACCATCCACTACCAGCATACTTTAATGAAACCACAACGCATTTTTCTTAGTAATGTTCATCAGGATGTTGTGATACGTACTGTACCCCATCACATGAAAAAAAAACAAAAAAACAGGGCATATACACTGGTGTTGCCATTGTTTTCACAAATCCCTATTGCATCTTTGGTTTGGGGAATAGCAGCATTGTATGTGCTATATTTTTTATTTATTAAATCAAATTTTGTCCTTGTCTATCCTTGTGCTTTATTTGACTTTTTTTTTGTATTTATTATCATAATGCATTGTGATGTCTAAGTGATTTTGTGTTATTGCTCACCCACTTAGTTTTATTTTAACTTTCAGATTTTATTTTTTAATCACATATAATCCTTATATTCCTTTTTTATGCTTGAACTTTATCTTTCGCATTTATTATCATAATTTATTATTGTGTGTAAGTGATGTGTTATTGCTGCTGCCCCTTTAAAGGACAAATAAAGCTGTTAAGTTAAAAGGTGAAGTGGATTATTTCACAGAATGACATAAATTAACATCACGACAGTGCCTCTAATGCAGTGGCTGGAAAAGACAATAACGTTTTAAGTCTGCATTATTTTCACCTTATATGTACATATTTTTCCTATATGGAAATTCAAAAACTGTAAATGTATTATATATCCCATCATTAACATATTGTTTAAGGGCCCCATTTATAAGCTGAGGACTGCTTCTGGGGTGTACTATTTACAAATGTATCTTGTAAATGAATTGTCAATTTTAACTGTTTGTAATAATTTTGTAATAAAATCGATTGATTGATATGTATTTGTACTAAGGATCATGTGTGAAACTGCGTCTCATACATGTTTTATTTAATACTATCCATGTTTTTTTGCAGACATGCCTGATGATCTAAATCTTTAGTTTAGTGCATGCGTTTGCTTGTTTTAGTGTGTTTGTCAATGTGCAAATGTGTCCTCTGGACCGCTTTTTCCCTTTGTTTGAAATGCCAGGTTAATGAATGAGAGCCTCGGTAATGGCAGTCGGTAGGCGCCCTTGGCCATATTCACCAGAGAATAAATGACTGAGATGAGGCCCGGCAACAAAAAAAAAGGGTTCATTCCCATCCAGCAACATGTAAATCATTTCAGCATCATTGGATTTGTTTTTGTTTAGAAAAGAAAATCATCTTCAAATGCACTTTTTAACACACCCATCATTAACATAATGTAGAATAGCTGGTTCGATTACATTCATTATCCAGCTGATGTGAGGGAGTTATGAGAGTGAGGCAATATTGTGAGCATCGGGACAAAACAATGTCTAAACGTAGGATCATTCTGTGCAGATCTTTCCACACGTAAATACTGTACAGCTGCCACAGGAAGCCTCAACACAAACCCACTCACTCGCTCGCTCATGCACTCACGTATACATAATGCCATCACATGGATCATGAATACATTTCCTGTCAAGTCTCTAACAGTCATTGTGCTGTACACTCACTCGCACACTAAAGCCTGCCTCTGAGTCACGCTTTTTCAGTTAGCTTTAAAAAAAAAAGAAAAAAAGAGGTGATTGGAGAACAGTTATTACATAAAACTCCAGGAGCAAAAGTAGAACCTAATTAAATCTGCGGGCAATGTATGCGATTGTGTTTGCCGTCCTTTGCCTGCGAGTGTGTGTGTGTGATTCTATGTGTGACCATGGCTAGTATGACCCTATCAGGCATTGATGGATGTTTGTGACTATGTGAGATGCCTCTTGGAAAGCCCAAGGCAGAACACAGAGACACATCAGAGGAGCTAATACCTCTGTTCTCCATCTTGAATACTGCATGATTTGCTCCTACATGGACGGTGTATGAATTTAAATCAGTGGTAGCAGAACCCAGTTTTTTTTTTTTTTTACACTAATGGCTCGGAGAGGGAATATGTATTGTTTATTGGACTTTGCGGCACATGAAGAGATTAAACAGTTTGTCTGATTAAGTATTCATTGTCTCCCAGCTGTTCACAGAACACGGTGAAAGCAAATCTACTGTGAATCTGAGTCGGTGTTTGTCTTTTCACACATATCTTTATGTACTGCTATGCTAGGATGCAAGTGTGTCCAAGTGTGCAAACGGGAAGGAAGTGTGCCAAAGAACTCAGTTTCAGATATTTTCATGGGGCCAAATGGAGAAGAGGATACACGATCAAATTTTACACTAACCTTCTTCTCATATAAAGTTTTGTGTTGTTTTGTACATTTAATCAGGAATAAGGTCTGCAGAGTAAAGCCATTCGCAGTGATAATGCATATGCTGATGTCTCATAAGTGTAGTGTTTTTTGTGCACACCACTTCAGTCAAACTGATAAATATGCTAGAATGTGTTATTCCCATTAAAATGCATTGAGGCTCATTTGAATATTATTACCAATAAAATTAATAAAAAAAAAAAAACATACTAAAATGTTATTTCTAGGGTTAAGATTAATGCTTAACTTGCTTTATTATCCCTGTAGGGAAATTCAGCTTTTGTATTTTACCCATCCTTACACACACAGTACCCAGAATTAGCATTAGCAATTAGCATTAAGACATAGCACACATCAAGATCAGTCAGCTGCCACTGAAGATGCAACTTTAATCAGAGTGAACAATACATTTGGTGGTTATCACCCCCCCCAAAAAAAAAAAAAAAAAAAAGAAAAAGGGAAGGCAAGGGCAAGGGGTATTGTTTTTGGTTTGGTTTGGTTTGTTTGCTTGTTTGTTAACACTCTACCCACAAAACTATTGGTTGAATTCATACCAAATTGGGTTTGTAGATTGCCAGTGACCCAGAATAGATGCGGTTCCATTTTGGGAAAAGTAGGTAAAAGTTTCAATTTTTAAAACATTTTTTTTAAAATCTTTTTTTCATATTGTTCAGAGTAGTTTGATACCTTCTTTATCTCATAGAAGAGAAATTTTCTTATTCTTGTTCTTGCTTTTGTTGTCTTTTTGAGGCAATGTGATGAGATTTTCCCAGGGGTAAATTTCAGTGTCTGTTTTTTAGCCCTAGGCCATCGTTAGAATTGTTGTTTTAGCAGGATTATAATGACCATACATATAGATTTTTATTCTGTGTTTCAACATAGGCTCAACTGGATGATACAGGGAATATGTAAACTGTAATAAGAATATAACTATAATAGAAGCGCAGAAGCTATATAGGGCAAAGGATAAAAGACAGCCCAAGTGTAAAGAAAAACCCAGTGATATTCTCCATTACGCTTGGTATAATATATCATAAGATTATTTAAGAAAATGTGGAGACAGTCAACCCAAGAGAGTTCAAGATGTACTAAATTTAAAAGGAGGTCACACTAAATACTGGTTTTTACCTATAGAAGCGATTTAGTTCTGATTTTTCAGTTTTAACACCGTGCATATACAGGTATGAATTGTATTTTCTTGCTGTGTCTTAACCCATAAAGACCCAAACATCCACTAGTGACCAAAGTCATCTACTGATCTAAACTGTTTAATACCTGTTGATCCACTAATCCTATTAATACATGTAAATAATTAGTGTAAAATGCAGTTTGTCATCTTTTCATAGGTCATCAGATATGACCCATTTGGGCGATCAGAGGCTCCGTAGTGAACGTGGAAACACTGTCATCTTCTACAACATTGACTCACCAAAAAAACCCATGGAGTTTGATCAATGACAGTGGATGGAGACACTTGTTTTTATGTTCAGTTAATGACAGATTTTACTGAAAGTCACTTTTTCTTCAGTTTTCTCTGTTTCTGATATAATAACCCTCAACTTTAATCTATGCTTTTATGAACATTTACATGATTAGTGAATTAAATATAGGAAAATACCAGATTTTCACTGAAAAATGCTAAATACAGAGAATAATATTAGAATAAATGGTGAGAAATCCTTCAAGAAATGTTAAAAATAGACAAAAATTCATTAGGGAAGTGCCACAAAAGTAGCACTGGGTCTTTATGGGACAATGAAGGGACTGAGATAAAGATGTATACTCATTACAATCCTGTAAAAACAACAAAGCTAATGGTGGTCTGAGTCATTGGCACTCACAGCACCATACATCACCTGTACCTCTTATGCTCTTACGTCCACCCTGGACAGATTTTCAGTTCACACCTACTGGCAATTTAGTCACCAACCTGTTATTAACTTACAGACCCTCTTGATTAAATGCCTGCAGGGAGTATATCAAGGTGTTAAGGATAGACACATCAATAAATCTCATCAAAATGCTAAACTGTACTTGCAGCTTGTTGCCTTTCCACAGCTGATGTTTTCTTTGCAACCATATTGGAGTAAAAAAAAAAAAAAACCCTGCCTTTTCAGGCTTCAACTAACAGCCTTGACTTCCTCTGAACTTACTGCATTCCAGTAAAAACAGGGACACAAAGGTTACTGAATATGTTAAGACAATATGGAAATATAAATATATAACAGTATTTGACAGCAGTGTTATATCTGAGAGCACAAAGCAAAATTCTGCAAGAGCCTTTCCCCCCTTTGTTTCTTTTTCCTCAGTTGTTAGGCTGTTATTATTTGAAGATGTGCATTTTTGTTGTTGTTTGGTGGAACATCAATGCTTACAGAATGAGAAACACATATCTATATCTCACACATACACAAAAAGCACTGGTGTGCAAAAATGGAATCATTTTGCAGAGATTTTTCTGTAGTTTGTGAGTGAAAATATTTAAGAACAATCACCTGGAGCAAAAGCATCTACTGATATGTAATGTTAAATAACTTTAATAATAACTTTTAACTTTAATAACTGCTAATCCCATTAATACACTGAAATAATTCAGGTAAAATGCAGTTTCTGAGCTTTTCATCTGCATCTGATATGACCCATTTGGACGATCAGAGAATCTGTGGTGAACGTGAAAATACTAAGATATCCTGCTACTTTGATTCTCCATTTTGGGCAAATGACAGTGGATGTAGACGCTTGTTGTACAGTTGATAATAGATTTTACTGAAACAAGTATAAAGCAGTATTAACTATACATTCTGAGTTTCTCACACGACAGAAAAAAAATATGTTATTATTAGGGCTGTCAAAATGAAGGTATTAACTAGGATTAATCCATCGTCATGATTAATCTGATTAAAACTTTAACGCAGTTAAGCCATCAGCAGCGCAGAATGACTAAACCACTGTTGCAACGCACTTCAGGCAGTTTGTCCAAGTGGAGTTACCGCTGCGCATGCGCAAATGGGCAATGGCTCCAGTAGTGACAGTGACAGGCAGCAGAACCATCCCATAAAGATGGAAGACACTAAACAGCACGTTGGTTCCTCTGGATGGAAATATGAGGACAAAAAGAAAACCTAAAGCAGAACAGTTGTTTCCAATTGTTTTGTGACGCTGTTTAGTTGAAACTGTTGAAGGTGTTTAATAAACACGTGAAGTGCATATGTATTCCCTTCTTTCCTGAGTCTGTGTGCTCAGGCAAAATGAAATGCGAATAATATAGATTAAAAATTAATGATAATTAATCGTGATGAATCAAAATTAATCCGCACCAACCCTGTGATTAATCTGTTGAAAAATTACAATCCTTTGACAGCACTAGTTATTATTATTATCATCAGTAGTAGTAATAGTAGTAGTAGTGGCGGATACTTATGTCTATAAAATCATGAAAAATGTTATTGAAAAATCATTGTTTCTCAAAGCTCAAAACTCCTTGATTTATCCAATATTTAATGCTATTTAAATTACTTTCATATAGAACTAAACAATCCAGAAATAAGAAACTGGTATCAGATAATTATTCTTTTTCTCTGCTTTGATGTAAGAATATCCTTTGCATTTACACTGAGCTTATTTGAACATCCAAATGGTCAGTAAATGTAGGAAAACACCTGATTTTCACTGAAAAAAGGAAAATGCAGAGATTAATACGAGAATAAACGGTGATAAATCACTTTGGAAAGGTTAGATGTGACAGAAACATTCATTTGGATGCTGCCACAAAATACTTCTATGTCTTTAAGGGTTATAGAACAATACCAGGAAACCGATATGATATAGGTGTTCAGATGTTGTTTCCTCGCTGCCCTCAAGTGGACAAAAATAATAATACAGACAAAAAAAAAAAAAAAAAAAAAATTAGTTATTAACGATGCTGTTCCTGCATCATAAAAGTGTGGATTAGATGGAGCAGAAATGATAGTAAACACATAAAGTGATCTGCCGGAGGATGCAGGGATGCGAGGACCACCCAAAGGCGCATGAACAGAAGCAGATGCATGTACAGAAAATGCATTTAAGGTCGAATCGGTTGCAGCTTAACATCATTTTTAATCGACAGGAAGGATTGCACGCAGGCTGCACAATACGCACGCTTCTCCTGAGTCCCCCCCCCCTCCTCTACTCTCCTGTAAACGTCCTCGGAGGAGTTGAGGCATTTCCATTGGCCACGTCGGAGAGAGAGAGGAGGGGAGAGACTCAGTGACTGGCACGAATTCCTCAGCGCTCCTCAAATTTCTTGAAATCACGGACCTCCTGCTCGAATCCGTCCCGACAAACATCCAGAGCTGCACCCCCTCCTCACAGAAGACCTCCGCCGCTTGCACAAAATGGTAACTTTACAGCCGGATTCCGCTCTCAAGTTTTTCTTTATCCACTGTGGAATTTGGTTTGGAAACGGGTGTGAATTTCCCTAACTCCCATCTCCCATCCTGACCCTTTACTTTCTGTTTTTGTTTTTGTTTTTGTTTTTATTTTTATTTCCAGATGTTGCGAAGTGTTGCCGTGCTCCTTCTCCTGTCCGTGGCTCTCTCTAACGCGGAGGTAAGTTGGATTAAGTCGCCTTTATTTCTCCTGTGAGCTCGTAAATGATCATAACTGTCTTTAGGCTCTTTGCAGCGGGTAGCAAAAACGATCCTTATCGCTTTTTTTCTTTTTTTTTTAGACAATAACTGTGCGCCAGAGTGTCCTTTACGCACAGCACCTTTGTTCACAAGCTTAACGACCCTATATACTCAACACTGCTGTGGTGAAATGAGCCATATTTGACTAATTTCAGAGTCAATAGCCTGTTATGGCATTTTTCTTCTTAAAGAGAACCAATTATGCCACTATTGTCGCAATCATGAACCTTCATTATGGAGACAATTAACGCACAGTTACGCTAAACTGCCTCTAGGCCCGTTTTTCAACAGTTTCATTCTGTAGAAATTACTGCTGCCATAACAGTTTAATAAGCTTTTATGTCTGAAATGCAGTCACACATATATGTATGTCCTGCTGGACCAGACACACACATACACACACCATCTATTCAATAGATTCTATTGTGTGGGTTTTTTTTTGGTTTTTTTTTAGTTGTGAGGTAAGCAGAACTGCATAACCTGCCATGGAGGAAAAGGGTGGGAAAAAAAAGTGACATACATCTGTGAAAAGAAAAGAAGGGTGGGCAGTGTTTGTGTAAAGCTCACAAGCTCAACCCCCCCTTAGGGTTTGAGGACCCTCATCATCAATATTGTAGGATGCAAAACACTCCGCCAACTGGTGGCAGCTCTAATGGCATACAAACACGGTGTTTGGGTGGTCAGTGTTTGTCTGTGTACTCAGGGGTGGTGACAATACTCACCTCATCTGTCTCACACTGCAGCGCTAAGTGGTCACGCTGTGGGTAAACTCACAGATTGGCTGATGTAGGGTGAGACCGACTGTTCATCCAATATTCACATTTCTATAGTTACTGGGAGTGTTTTTATCTAATCGGGTATCAGACAGTGTTAACCCTCACTGTCTACCAAGAGCATCTATCCTGTCCTGTCAACATATTCTATCAAAACATTGAAATAATTCAGGTAAAATGCAGTTTATGAGGTTTTCAGTGGCGTCAGATGTGTCCGTTTTGTACATTCAAAGGCTCCATTCACAGTGAATGTGAACATCATCTTTTTCTGCAATATTGATTCACCAGCAAAGCCTATATGTAACTGAAGAAGTGACACTGTTATAGATACTTGTTTTTATCTTCAGTCAATGATATTTTTGCTGAAAAAGTATTTTTTCTTAATTTTGATGGATTTACTCAGAGCTGTTTTGAGCATAGGTTTAAGTTTATTCAATCATCAGGTTGAACAGGCTCAGGCAGAAGCTAAATGCTTATATACGCCCCGCCTACATTCAAATCAAAATCAGTTTTAGGCTACTAGTCAGTACATCAAAAATCATTCCTGCTTGTATTCCTGGAAAATATCTTTACAAACCATTGTTTTGAAAACCATTAATGAATTACACATCTTTAAATGTATATTTGTCATTCCAAAATGTAACTCCAATAACAGAAACACATCTATTTTTATACATTTAACAGCTTTTTGTTCATGCAAACACCTCTGAAATCCTACCTGCTTTCCTGTATCAAAAAGAACTTTTGGCCAGAGTCTGGGAGTGACCTTTATTTGGTTTGGAACATTATTTGCACAGTTTGGTAATAAAACAAGTCATTGAATTTCATATACATGATTATTAAAATTAGGTTTAAGAAATACCCCATTTTCACTGAAAAATGCTAAATACAAGGCATAATATTATGATAAATGGTGATAAATCAGTTAGGAAAGGTTAAGTGTAGAAGAAAAAAATAATTTGGATACAGATACAGACATAATAGATACAGATGCACTTTATTAATCCTGAGGGGGAATTTCACTTTCTTTCATCAGCTCAAGAAAAACAAAGAAAATAGAATCAGGAAATCACTGCAAAAATAGTTGTAGGTCTTTAAGGGTTTATATAAAGTGAAAAGATAAGAATACATTCAATGAGAAAAGAATGAACCATTGTCATAGTTGGTGTTGACAATGAAAATATAAATTTGAAAAGAAAAAAAAAATGCATGTGCTGATCTGCTTTTTTGCACAGTTTGTAATTGATCACAGTACCCAGATATCTACTACAGATAGATAGAGCTCCAGCTGTGGAGAAAAATGATTTTGGAAGTCAACAAAATAATGTTTGTAGATCTTTATGGTTAAAAATGTCATACTTTGCACTGATAGTCACTGCGGTCAACGTTCCATATCTCATTCCGGCTGGTTGTACATCACAAACAGTTACCTATCAACACTAAAATGAGAAAGGACCATGTATTTATTTATGAGTGCTGGCCATCCCTTATATTCAAAGTAAAAATGGTACTTAAGTCATCTTAAAACAGTTGAACAAAGCTCCGTTGGAGTTGATGTAATGGCTGACACCTTCCATTTTTACTGTGAATGTATATTGATTTTAAGCATCATTTGCAGTTTCTTCGATTACTAATAGCAGGTACTGGCTTGAAAAAGCAGTCAATCAGTCATTTTTATGTGCTACAGGATTAGAAGGTTTATAGGTACAGATAAATGACCCCTCAGATAATTTAAAATGAAAGTTTTTAGCAGTTCTTTTGGTGTATTTGACCAACTGTGTTTGCTGTCTACTTAAGAACCTCTTACACACCAGGTGGTGGATGAGGGCCTTAACCTCACCGGACACAGCTGTTCAACACCTGGCTTTATGTCAGCTCCTCTGTTGACCTGAACAACAGTTAAAGGCCCGCGGAAACAAACAGGATGAACTTCCTTTCATTTTTCCACATAAGCTGCAGCCTAATTAGAGACTACATTTGTCAGACTCTTACAGCTACTGCGAATGTGGAACACAACATAAACAAACTGTCTGCTCTGTTTTTACAGCCTCACGCATAAGGCCATTAGTGACGGGCAGGTCTTCACTCATGACCCACTGGCATCCTTACCTTTGTCTGCTTGAAAAAATGTGCCATTGTCTGTAGCTTTATTGCATGATCTGTTTGGTAATTTAGTTAGGTGAAGACAGAGCACACAGCAGAGTCAGTTGAGTGGACCCGTGAAGTTAATGGGGAGGCATTAGAAAAGCATCTATTCTCCAAAGGTAATTACCCAGATAATATATGGCCTGTTGACTGGCCGTGGGAAGGGCCTGAACCGGCATACCAATGTGTCGTCTAAAAGAAGTCAACAAGTTAGAGCAAAGCTTCCACAACACTGTATCTGATGAGCTGGAAATGTGTAAGTCTGAGCTGTATTTAACGTCCGTGTAAAGGGAGGTCAGTGAGTTGTTTGGTTGTAGAATAGTTACTGAAATACTGTGAGTTGGATTCATCATCAGTTTTGTGTTCAGGGTCTTTTGGGTCAGAAATGAATACAGTGATTCTCTCACTTTATCATCAATGTCTCGTATAAATGGAAAAAATAACTTGCACAGATTAATGTAGAGGTGTCTGACATTTTGGAGAGACGTAAATACTGACATGGAGGCACGCTGTAATAACAGTTTCTCTCCTTTTTGCTTTTATTCTGTTTTTCTTATATTTGTTTGATATATCAAATCAGAGCAAAGCAATCGAGCATCCTGCCATGGTCAAAACCTAATCGTATATACTTCATGATTCTTTTATTCCATGGTTGTCAGCTATGATATGTGTACAGCTGGGTGATACGGACAAAAAATAAATCTAATTTTTTCCCCAGTCAATTTATGATTTTAATCGATTCTTTTCTGGCTGCATGAAGTAAAGACAAAAGACGACTCAAAAATCCTCTTTCTTTACCTCTACGCCATGTATGACTGCAAAAAACACAATTGCAATACATTACATGGAGCAAACAGGTAACATTTTTAATTTTTGTTGAATAAGAAAGGTCTCCAGAGGCATAATGCAATTTTATTTATTTATTTATTTTTTTTTTTAAAATGAATTTTAGGTCATAATACCATCAATGTATAAGGAATGCCTTAATGACGTTATCTAAATTTGATTTTTAAAAAAAATGTACAGTAATATTTAGCATTCAGTTGATTCCAGCTGTTCCTAAAGACTTGTTCTAATCGTTACACTTATAGCATAAAATCTAGTTAGCATACATTCTCTTTTCTTTTACTGCTGAGCTAGATAATACTGAAAAGCTTTTGATTTTTCGATAACATGCCAGTTTTGTGGTACAAGTCGTACCAGAAACCTGATTTATTCTATTTATTTCTAAATACTTTATGCCAGTTTTGGGGATCTATTGTATGTGATTAGATGTGTTACCTTTGTTTAAAAAATACAAGATACATTTTTAATCAACATATACATTTTTCCAAACAGTCAATCAATTACCATTAGCTAACGGCGACTAACTGTAGCTAACAGCGGCTAACTGTAGCTAGGAAACTAATGGCAGTTCAGGTAGACTGAGGGCAAATAAAAAAGAAATAAGTGATTTAGTCATTTTAACAACATAAAAGATTGAGAATAATCATTGGTGACCGAAGTCCCCCATTTATCTGATCATTTAATCAGTGCTTGTATGTATTAACTGCACATACTTTGTACATGTTCTATGTACTGTGTGACAATAAAGTTGAAGTGAATTCTTTTGTATTAACATATTTTACATACTCTTTATGAAAAGCAAACATATTTATTTAATATGAAATCATTTTGGTCCCTCCATTTGACCAGTAGTTGTGCGAAAAGAATCTAAAAATATCTAAAGAATCTGCAACATATTTCATTTTAAAATACACGTGACAGAAAGTAGTATTCTTGTACATGTGTAGAACAAATTTGGTTAGTGAATAGTGACAGTAGGCTCTGCAGAATTGGCTAAAATGATAAACATTAAAAAAAAAACTTCAGAGAAGAATTGCATTGTCCAAGAGGAGAATATTTGAAAGCAGTTCTGTACAAAATGAAGTGAACAACAATGGGATGAGCACAAGCATTAGTAACTTACAGTATATTATATGCAAAATGGCAAAAAACAGCATAAATCAGAAAGGAAACATGCCCGTTGTTGATAATCTTTGCAGTGAATCCATGAAATCATCTCAAAGTTGAACTGAGCTGATGGCAGTGCAAGTTCATGATTTAATAAACCTGCATTATACCAGCAAAGTAACTACTGCTACACACTGGGCAAAAAAATAATGAATACTCTTCTTTTGTTCTTTTATTTTAGGAATAACTTTGCCTCCTGTCTAAAAAGTGTGTAGCTGAGTAAGGTAGATCTGTATGACAGTATGTTAATGTTGGTCATAATGGTGGTGTGTACTTTGTGAGCCAAATATTTTCAAGGTAATACACGATTTAAAAAGTTTGACAACCACTACTTGTAGTTATTCATATTTTGCTGGGTGGTTAATAACACATTCTTCTTTGCACATATTTATCTCTGCTTTAAAGTAATAGGGTGTGCACTAGAATTATTATCCGCATGCACACAGGAGCATAATGAAAAGGTAGACAGATTGATGAAAACATGTATCTTTGTGTGTGAACTGATGTTTATATTTCCTGGCGTGAGTGTAGGCTATTAAAATCTGGACGCTGACTCCTGATTTATTATGAAGGAGAATACCCCTGTGCTTCCTGAGGTAAGAAATTGCGCTGTTTGAAGATAAGCGGCTCAGAGATGTAGTGTGGCGGGGTGGTAGGGGTCGAGAAATGTGTGGTGCGTATGCAAGTGGGAGTCAGATATGCATCGGGTGAATAAAATGTTGATGTTTCACTCAAAGCTTGATATGCAAAGGAGGTCGAGATACAGGCAAAGAGAAAGTCATGAAAGTTTACCGCCTCGGGGGACATCTGCACATACACACTAGCACACAAAAAGCACAGAGAGAGCTGTTTATTATTCTGTTTTTATGGCATGCAGTGTTATTGTATTATGGCGCATCATTCCCCAGTAACAGAGTGGAATGACACTGTTATCAGACATTGAAAATAAACAGACACCAACGGGAAATTAGCCTTTCAAGGCAAGCAGAAAAGTGCTCTCGGGTCTACAGGGGTTTAAAGGTTAAAGAGCGATGGATGTGGAAAAGAAAGCTCCGGTTGCATTGTTGTGACCCCAGATCTGTATCAGCCTCTGATTGAGCCACAGTCTTGTAGGCACCCCGCCACGTTGCCATGTTGATGCCTGTTCTGTCTTTTTCAAGGTGGGCTAAAAATATCTGCCCAGGTGGAGAGAACATGAGGGGACGCTGTGTCCTCTGTCTGTATCAGGCTGCTCTAATTACTGTGGCTCAACAACTAGTCATGGAGCCAGTGCAGGCTTTGTGATAGAGATAGAGGGATGTAAAACAGAGGGGAAATGCAGCCACAGTCATGCAATTATAGCGAAGGAGATTGGGAGGTGAGGTAAGACTTGGCTGTGTAGTCAGGGGGTAGGGAGAACGAAAGGGGGTTGTACTGTGTTTCATGTCCCTGCAGTGTGTTCTTTTCACTCTTGGCTTGGCTTAAAAGGAGTCCTCATTTAGCTTACCAGCTGTATTGGTGTCTTATCATTACTGACACTCTGTACTCAGAGGCACATCGCACATAAATTAACGCGCACACGCTAATGACAAAGAGCAGCAGCAAGGCCTACTCTAAGGGTTTGGCAGGAAGAGATGATTAATATGTAAGTTACTCCAGTACAAATGAAAAGTTAAGGATTTAAGAAGCACAGGAGAGCTGCAATCATGACTGTTCGCAGCTGTTTTTTTTTTTTTTTTTTTTTTTTAACAATATTTAGATTTATTTTCATTTCACAGACTTTATCATCCAGTATTCCATTGTACAACAACTTTTGATTCAACCCCCCCACACCCCCCCATCCCTCCCCTCAGCTATACAGTTCTC
>JAPQRP010000016.1:23491402-23511739 GCA_037367295.1 Apogon hyalosoma | reverse complement strand
CTATACAGTTCTCTCCTAACATGTCTTCTGTTTCCAGATCTTAGCTTTTTAGAAAAAAAAAAATCTCTTTAATGAAGAATATTCTGTGATACTCCTCCAGGAAATCAAAGGATTGCAAAAACAAAAATGAAATTAAAAAAAATCCAGCCTTTTTTGCACCCTCCAAAGCATAGTTCCTTTTTTTTTTTTTAAGTTATTTTGTGTAATTTCCTTTCGAAGAGAACCTTTCCATTTGTGCTCCATGGGACCTAGCTTAGGAAAAAATATGAACAGTGGTCCATGGAGACAATTTTTCATTTACACATATGATATTTGTCAATGTAAAAGATAATTGTACGCACCAAGAAGGCTGTGGTTTGTGTTAAAGATAGTTGCGTGTTAATGGCTTAATGGACTGCATCTCTTGTCACATGAGATCCACATTCCAGATGCTCCTTTGGCTCACTTTACCTTAATCTTGGAGAGTGAGGTGGGAAAGTATTAAGAGGGGAAAGTCACTACAGAAGCTACAGAAATGTCTTCAGTGACTCTGAACAGATCATGGACAGACAGAACTGTAACACTGAAAATATCTCTGCAGCTTCAACATCATATACTTTTACTAACTTTATGATTGGAATTTACTTGTCATTGTCATTTCTGTGACTTTCAATTCTGCAGTTTTTGTATGTATGTCTTTTCAAAGGCTGATAGTTCAGTTTTTACCATGAATTGTATTTCTCTTGACTTGTAAAATTATCCTTAAATTATTAAAGATCATATGTGTAAAGGATACAGAATTCAAACAGGATCAAAAAATATCTTATTCCATTGACAGCAACACAATTTTTTTTCTCCAAAATAAAATCCCATAACTGGAAGTTTGGCTCTCTGTTCTCACATGTTAAAACTGATTTTAAATCTGAATTTAAACTGTAGCTCCAGTAGTGCCTCTTGAACTCAGCTTATGAAAAAGGAGCCGTTTCACATTGTTGTCCACTTTTTAGCTCACAGTCAAGCAACAAATCAAAATCATCACTGTGAAGTGTTGAAAAGATCTGAAAACAAACAATAGTTGCTTTTCCATTGGATATATGCACAAAACTTTACCGATATTTACTAAATGTTGAAAAAACAGGAATGTGTAATGTCAGTTTTTCCATTAACTCACAAATGCGATGATTTGTTTATTTATTATTGTGAGATGACACAAGAAGTCATTCCATAAACATGGCGATGAACGTAAATATCGTGTTGATTTACAGATATCTTCATTATTATTATATATTACCCCTCTATCCCGTACTAAATTAAAAAAATTATTCGGTTTCCTGGTGTGTCCACATATACTGCATCATGTTTCTTTTAAAACTCTTCTTCTTCACTTGTAACGTTTGTCAACATCCTTTTTTTTTTTTTTTTTAATTCCCCTGTGAAAAAGGTCTTTTCATTGCAGTTTTGCGCAATAAAGCATTTGCGCTACGCCCGAAAAACCACCTCTTGCCAGTGCAAAAACTTTTAATCGAAAAACGAGTTTTGGCGAAATTGTCGTTTTGCCATTAGGTAAATTTTTATGCGCAAGTTATATTCATGCAATTTGAGGGTTAATGGAAAAGCAAAAACATTGACTACCCATTCACTTCCATCTTTGCATGAATAAGATGACACAGGGAAACATATTAATATTGTTCTCACCAGTTATTAACTAAGCCTTAATACATCTTACAAGTGGATCGTTTTAATTGTTAAACGCTTAATGTAAATAGTTTCTGTCTGTGTATGATCTAAGATGTGAACCGAAACATAGACACTGTTTTAGACTCATCAGACCAGTTTACAGATCCATGTAAGACTGTGCTCTCTGTTCCAGCCTCAATGTAGGCTAAAGAGATTTTTTTATAGCAACAAAGTAAGTAGGCAACACTTGATATATTATTTCAGATTGTAAGTAAGTTAAAGGAATAGTTTTGCCTAAATTGTGATACCTCCAATTAACTTTGCAAAACAAAATTGCAAGTGTTTAACCCATAAAGACCCAAACAGCCACTGGCAACCAAAACCATTAACTGATGTAAAATGTTTGATAACTGTTGATCCACTAATCCTATCAATACATATAAATAATTAGTGTAAAATACAGTTATTCATTTTTTCATGTTCATCAGATATGACCAATATGGACATTCAGAGGCTCAGAAGTGAACGTAGAAACACCGTCATCTTCTACAACACTGATTCACCAGTGAAACCCATGGAGTTGGATCAATGACAGTGGATGGAGACACTGGATTTATGATCAGTTAATGATATATTTTGTTGAGAAAAGTCACTTTTTCTTCAGTTTTCTCTGTTTCAGATATAATAACCCTCAACTGTAATCTGAGCTTTTATGAACATCTACATGATCAGTGAATTAAATATAGGAAATACTTGATTTTCACCAAAAAAAGTGCAAAGTAGAGAGGGTAATATTACAGTAAATTGTGATAAATCTCTTAACCCTTTAAACTCTAAGCCTAAAATGGTACGTCTGGATTTTTTTTTCTTATTTTGACTGTAAAAAAGTTAGAAATATGCTGTGAGTGAGTCCTTTTGCCCATTTTTCAAAATCTAGCAGTCATTTACAATTTAGTGCATGTTATAATACTGCTGAAAAGGCTTTTTCTCCAGCTTCTGAGTGAAATTACCATAATGACCCAAGAAGCGTATACAGTGCAACATCTCAAGTTTCAGAAACCATTGGAATTTTTCCAATTGCACAAACAGTGAAAGAGTTACAGCCATCCAAGCTGCATATGGGCAGGATGTGTCAGGGATGACACGTCAGGTTTTAAAGAGTTAAGAAAGGTTAAATATAAAGAAAAAAATCAAAAATTCATGGGACGGAATTCTTCTAGGACCAAAAAAGAGTTTGTTTAAGGTGCTCTTTGGAAAAAGGGATTCATAAAGTAGATGACAAACTGGAAGAAAACTCCAAGGCACTCTCTTTAAACATTAATATGCCATTATTAGCATGGCATGGTCATATCTAGACCTAAATAATAATGGTAATAAAGGCATTTTAATGTTTAAAGAGAGTGCCTTGGAGTTTTCTTCCAATTTGTCATAAAGAAAAAAATCATTTGAAAACTGCTACAAAGGTAGCACTGGGTCTTTATGGGTTAAGTTTAACTAATGTCAGTGATAAACCTGCCCGTTAGCACCATTAAAGTTAACTGCGTTTTATCTGATTTGCATGTTTTAATGTCAGATTTATATGGATTAAGCAAACAGATACTCGTTACTTTTACTCTTTCTACATTTTGTTTAGTTGTCAGTATTAAACGAGGGAGTGATGGATTGTGTTGAAATGCTGCCGTTGCACACTTCAACAGGCTTCTAACTGCTTCTTTGGTCTGTAATTGTTCTTTTACTGTAAAAAGTGCAGTTAGCCCCCTTACTGGCCCCACCGTGGAGCAGAGACGAGGGCACGGAATCTACTCGTTCAAGGCCCTCCCTCCTTTTCTGAAAGAAAAAAGAAAGCCTAGAACAGGACATGGGGTTGGAGAGAGAGGTGGCAAAAAATAAGGCAGATAAAGATGAAGTGTTGTGAAGAAAACAAGGGGGTTTCAGGGTCAGTAATGGGTCTAAACTTGAGGCAGAAGATGCTGATGGATAGATGTTGAGAGAGCAGTATAATAGGTGAATTAGGTGGGAATGGGATTGATGTGGGCCAGGTGGTGAGGGGACAGGGGACACTGTTGTCCCAGCAGCATAACAACAGGCTGAACAGAGTGAGGGGTGTGGGGGGGTGGTGGTGTTTATGGCATTTTATGTTCTCTGACGTTTTAACTGCTAGCAGATGTGTCCCTGCCCAAGCCGTGACTTATTTCCTGCTTTTCTCCAGCGCTCTGCTTCACTTTCTTGCAGTTTATTTCTTTTTCTTCTGTCGTCCTTTCACTGTCTTTGCTGTCTTCATTTCATTTCTTGTTTTCTTTCTGGGTGTAGTCATTACATTTCAGCTTTTTTTTTTTTTTTTTTTTTTAACGGGAGGATGTTGAATTAGAGGCTGCAGTCTGGGATGACATCATCTAGTCCGTTGGTGCATTCCTTTCACACTGAATAAGAAACATGGAGAGAACAACAGCAGATCTGTGCCGACTGGTCGTTACCAGGGCCCCTTTGTTTCTGCAGGTTTACTCTCAGACCTGGCAACCTAGAGAAGGACTCAGACCACCCATAGAGCCGTAAGGAAGAACTCATATCTTTAGAACAGACTCAAATTAGTCCTACTTTGACCTCATTATCCCAAGGACACATCCTGCCAATTCCACTGTTGCGTCATTGTCATATAAATCCATAAAACCTAAGCCGACAGTTCAGTGGATTCTGTGGAATGCACTTTTCTTCACTTTAAGTGGAATCTCAAGAGTAAATCACAGCTAAATGAGGCCGGATCCGACTTTATATGTATGTATGACGATATAGTTAAATCGATTCACAAGGAAGAAAAGCCTAGAGATTTCTGAATGTACATGCATGAATTATTGAGGCCAAACGCTACAGCCTGAGACGACGATAGCCATTCTCTGTGATCTTACTCCCCGTGTGCGTTGGATTTAGCTTGTGTAAATTCCTTAAAGAAGGAAATTGGTTCATAGTTCAGGTAAAGTATGTGGAAGGGAGAGTGGTAGTTCTTTGGCTGGGAGGGCCCGGTTAGAGGAAAGAAAAGTAAGAGGGAGAGGGGAACAGCTGTTAGGTTGGAGCCCTCTTTGTCCTCATGATCCTACATTTCAGAGCCAAAGGGTGGTGGACAATCTAGAGCTGGAAAGCGGGAAATGCTGGAGAGGGGGAGAACAGGGGCACCTCTCTGACCTAGATACTGTGGAGATTTTGGCTCAAGACAAAGTGTGTTGAACCCCAGCTGAGGCACAACATAGTTCAGGAATGCACCCCCCCCTACTTTTTTATTCTTCTTAATCCGTCTCTTCTACAGGCTTCCTCATTACATCTCTTTTCGCTCCTTTTTTTGAACAGGGTTTTAATAATGCATTCTTATAAAACGCTGGGTTGCATTTTAAGCCGGTGTGGATGAAGCAGTCTCGCTGTGCGTCCATTTGTCTGTCCATCTGTCAGGGTGTTTCTGGTTAAAGTACATGACATAGATCGTGATTGCTTCAAGGAGAATTACTGATATGAATAATGACGTACAATGTATTATTATTATACTTTTATATCATTATAATTACTTTATTCAAGTCAAACACCAAAGATTTTTACTTCATTTTACCCCTGCACATTTTGCTGTTGAAAAAGAAAAAGATTTGGTCTTTATTATAATGCTCTACCTCTAGTTTTTGTTAATCATGCTTTGTTTTGACCACAAAAAACACTGATCTTCAATTGTTTTTTTTGTTTTTTTTTAATCATCTGCCTCAGAGATAAAATGTGCTAAATCTAACATACTTTAATAAGATGAATTGGAAAAAATGACAAAAATCCTGGTTAGCTGATGTTTTCAACGTTTAGGACAAAGTGTTATTACTCACAGATGTTCGTTTATGCACAGATTTATAAATCTTCCACTGGAAAGAACCTGTAAAGTGTATGTTTTGTAATGTGCAGACAGTGTTTTGAAATTGATCTGGTAGCGCTGAGACAAATATTTTTTTAAAGTAAAACCCATTCTCTCATTGATTCTCAGAATTTCCTATTTTGGCCAAGACTGTATGTTAGAAACTACAGCCAGTCAACATTTTTGACTTACTGTTTATTTTTATTAATGACTCGAACTGGTAAAGTTTCACTGATTTTATTCTGGCGACATTTCACTTGTAAAACACTGTAATAGTTTGTTTCTCCATCTTTCATTCAGCATAATAAATGAGCCTTTAAACCTGACAGAAATAATGACTTTATACAAAATTCATCACTTTGCCCAACCTTTATTGTACAAACTTAAAGGTTTGTTAAATTATGATGAGACTTAACTTATTGCTTTTCATTTATGTGTAGTATCTCCACCGACAATAGTTTGTTGTATAATCCTGTCTTTGGCATTAAATTTAAGAGATACAAGATACAAACTCTAAATGGAGACAGACGAGTACCATCAGCCCACATTTGGGAGCTTCTATGGCTGTCTTGAACGGACTGCCTCATCTATTTCTCTCAGCATCATTGGTGGTAACTCCCTGCTGAGTTATAAGTGAAACGTCTTTGAAGACTAACTATGTTTTTGGGGAATAATTTACCAAACACAACATCTAAGCAGTGCCTTGCATCCTACAAGAATTTACACTTCTGTTTTTTTTTGCCATCACTAATTATTATTTAGAGGTTTTTCTTACTGACGTATTGTTAAAATAATTGCCTGCCTCTGCCTTTGTAAGTTTTTTCTCTCCAAATTAGTCAGTTCACATCAGGACAAAACAAAGGGCGAAGTCAACCAAGCTGAATTAATACACAACTACTTGCCTATCTTCTTTCACCTTCCCTGAACATTTTGTTTTAATATTTCAAGCCGTAAATAGATAACACAATAGTTTATTCATGACAACACGTTAGACATACTCTACCAAAAGGGAAAGACTAAAATATTTGTGTACTCTACAATGCTGTGTCACTTTATTAGGAAACTGCATCCTGTACAATCCAATACCACAGCCCCGCTATGATGCATACATTTATGAAGCTCATGGTATTTAATTATTATCAAGGTTGACGCACTTTTTACCTTTCGATAATGTGGTTCAGTTCAACAGCACATTTAGTTCAATAGTGCTGAATCACCACCTCTTGAACGCTGTCTTGAGGGGCTGAATATGATAAGCATGTACTGCGGTGTTGTTGTATTGGTTTGCATTTAATGAAACAAAACAACAACCAGCCTGAACAAACTGAACAGAAGCCAATTTAACTCATGAATGGAACATATCGGACATTTTTGATTGAGATTCTTTATGTTGTTTGACGCTGTAGATATCGCCACGGCCAGGTCTTTACAATCAGTAAATCAATGCATTCTATGCTAATGAGGAGCAAGATGCATTGTGGGAAATGGATTTACGGTGGCTTTAAAGTGGCATGCTTTGGAGAGAAGCATTGATTGACCTCCCAGATCAGTGGAGCATCACTGAGACACATACGGTATACAAAACATAGAGGATGAGCAGCATACAGAGTCATTCTAATGTGTATTTTATGTGTGAGTAGGTGTGGATTTAACTATTTCTTTTGCATAGCCTTTGTTTTAAAGGGGTTATATGTCCGACTGATACTCTAAACTCTTAACAGCAGCGGGAAGTCATGTATCAGAACACATTTATGACTAACAAAACCACCAACAAATCAATGCAATGTATCCACAGACTGCATCACTCACTGAATTAAGTATAAAGCCCATTATTTACACTCATCTGTATTATGGTATCATCACAATTTCTTCTCTTAACAAGTGGTGCCAGACACAACAAACCCCGCCCCTCGCAAACATTTTACCTGATTTGCCCTATCTCTCATCATTGCGAAAACACATTTTTGGTGACCTTGACCTTTGACCTAAATTCACCAAAATTTAATGGCATCTATTCTAGACCACCTCGAACCTTTCCTGAAAATTTCATGGAAATTGGTCCAGTAGTTTTTGTGTAAAGTTGCTGACAAACAAACAAACAAACAAACAGACAGACAAAAAAACTGAACCAAAAACAATACCCTTACCTCCCCTTCGAGGGGTGGGGTAACAAAAACTCAGAGCTAGTTATTTTTACAGTCTGTGTTTACACAAGCTTCATATGCTGCATCAGCTGATAGTTTACATTATAGCTCTGTTAGCTTAGCTCTGTTTTTAGACTGAAACAGCCACAGTAAAACCATGTATCACTGCAGTTTTCTGTACGGTTTGTGTTGTCAGTAGCTGCCCTAAAGATCTATTTGGAAACATCCAAACAAGGTCAGAACTGCCACAGATTTGTCTGAACCATGGATCAACAAATGGTGAATTTAGCAAAGATAATACTAACTTAATACCTTTTTAAACTTCAAAATCAAACTTATCCGTGTAGACAAAATTCTGCGATTTCAGCATTGAACTCCATTCTTTTCATCTAAAGCTGAATCCAGTGGTCACATAAATTCACTGGATCATCGTGGTGAATGTATTCCATTCATATCTGTCCAGTATATTGACTTTTCTTTGGCAGAACGTCAGTGCTGTTTATCTTGAACATTGTAGTGATACTTTTAGGTCATTTTTCAACACCTAAAAGTATAAATACTAGATATAGCCCATTTAATATTTCTTATTCATATTTGTTTTTTAATTTTCATTAACCTTTAACTCCTGCCAGCCTCATCATGGAGCCATTCAACATGTTTTGGAATAGACATAAACCTCAGAAAATGCACGACTCCACAGCTCATCACCATCTACCAGTTTGTTAAAAACGTAACTCTCTCCCCAGCTTTTGTCTTCTTATTTTTCTTCTGTCTGTTCACTGTTTTTTTCTTTTCTTGGAGTTCTATTAAGCCGTGCAAGGCCGGTCTCAGTTCACTGGCACATCTCTTGCAGCCATAAAAGGGCCTGGCACTGGGAATAAGATGACAAGACAGAAAATTATAGCAGATGAGAAATTAAAGTTCACTAGCCTTCAGTTGTGAGGCTCTGCACAGAAACAGGAGGATGCATTGAGGCTATTTTGAGAAAAATCACTTAGATGTTTTAATCTTCTTAAAATGTTTAAATAATTTCAAACTCCTGACTAAATGGCTGAAAGTAAGCTGGAAAAAAGGACAGAAGATGAGGAAAATACAATTTGTGTGTGTGTGTATATGATCTGAAATCTGCTGGAGGCGTCTTCCCGGATGATCATCTCTACTTAATCTGTTATGATTCATTTTTCCGTTATTGGAGCCGTGGTTCGCGTGATCAGTTTTAAGTGGAAGTGATGGAAAATAAGGCAGTATTTGTTGGCTGCAATGAAAAATTAATGCCATTTAAGTAGGACACCCAGAGCAGTGTGTTTGTTTTTGTTTGTGCTGAGTTTGTACATTTTTCCAAATGTCTGCTCTGATGGTGATTAGGTTAATGAGGATGTTTACATGCACATCATCATCTGGGGTTATGACTGGGTTGTTAGAGAATGTGTCTGCGTTTTTATGTGGATTCAGTAATGATGACTCTGGATAGTGTTTTTCATATGCTTTCATATGCTTTTTTAGTCATATACATGCAGATGAATAATCATTTAACATAGTGTTTTGAATGTTAATAGTGAAAAAAGGGATACTAGTGTGCATGTAGACATACTTCCTACTAGGACCATTTTTGCATTTCATTGCATTTTTTTCCAAGTAAAAAAACTGACAGTGATGTGATTTTAGTTAGGGTCTGCACAAAACAAGAATGATTCCTTAAACCCCATCATGAAGGGCATCAATTTCCAGTTTAACGAGACACATATGTTAGATTTTTTTCTCTCAGTTCACATCATTTACCAAAACCTGACATTTTACGTAACCATTAGTGAGAACATATTAAAGTCAGTTATGCATGAGCTGACACTGATGAGATTTTCTCCACCAAAGAATACCAGGCATTTTTTTGATACTTGATCATATCTGAGCAGTTTGGTTGGTGCCAAAAAAAAGGTTCAGTATCCAGCCCCGTCTCTGTAGCACCACAGTACTTAATTCTAACTGCATGCTGTGACATGTTTTTCCTCTATAAAAAAAATTACGCATTACACGTTATGAGTCTTGCACAACGTAAATACCAAAAACAAGGTGGTAGTGTGCATGGAAACATATTTATTATTGGTGCGTATATTGTTCATATTGTCAGGAATGGCTCAAAACAACATAAAATGATGATTCGTGACCACATATAAGGCATCTGCAGCTCCGATATTCAATTTACCATCCCTGGTTTCTTCAGTGCTGATGGTGTGACATCAGTGCCACATTATTTTCTAGTCTGCTCTGTATATCTTTGTCATACAATCCGAATGACACGCAGCGCTATGATCTCATTATAGGCCTTTCGTTTCCATTTGCCTTTTTTGATTGACACCTCTGTGATCTAGCGGCAACAGGAGCCTGTGCATGCTCTCACCATAGCAACAATCTACTTGAATCGGCAGAAAAATGGCCTTCTGCCTCTGTATTCATTAGCTAAATGTCAGGGATCCTCTGCTGGTTCTACTTGAAGGGAGACGGACAGACAGAGCTATAAGGCTACACCAGATTCATCTAAGAGTCCCATCCATTATTCATGTTCTCATCAGAGGTTTCTACAGGTTTCAACAGGCTTCTAGCCCATCTGTGTCTAACACACCGAGTTGTCCAACATGCTCAAGGCCACAGGAATTGCTTTGAAGCTTTTCCATGACCTCAACTTTGGAGTGCAAGCATGTGTGTGTCTGACTCATGCATAGAAATGAACCAAAAGTCTTAAACCCCCTCTCCTTTCCCCTGATCTTGGTGTATCCTCTCCCTCCTCCAGGGTCAAAGCAGCTCTACTAAAGTGCATGCATGTGACTGCCCCGGTCCTTCCATCTATCTTGTTGTATTCTATCATTAGCGAGTTTACAAGAGTTTAATCACAAGAATCCACCTTCATTTTAACCTACATTCCAGACCGCAGACTTGCAAACACACAGTGGAGCTTGGAAGCCAGCTCACGTGCACTCGCACATAGAAGGCCAACTTTCTGTCTGGCTCGCACAGGAAACAGGGGCTTAGGGGAGGAGGGGAGTCTAGAGAAACTGGGAGGGGAAAAGATTTCACAGAGCATGGGAATGGGCCCAAAGGAAAACACAACCCAGACTCCAGATGTGGAAACACCCTGTATACACACTCGCACACAGACACACATACAAAGATACACACATGGAGAAAGGAGGAGGTAATAAGGGTCATAAAGCAGCTCTTGGAGCTCCGCTTGGCGTCCTGTGATTGGTTCGTTTGCTGCGCATGTGAACTTTTTTTGGCAAGTTGACCAGCTGTGTCCTGCAAGCAAAATGTACTGTAAAGAAACAAAGACAGTGACAACAGGAGAAAAAAGATACTGAATGCAGAACAATGAACGTTTATGTGTTGCAGTCATTAAGTCTATTCCCGTTTTCACTTACACACCACATAACAGAATACTGCAGACAATATCCAGTCTGTTTTAACTTCAGCAAAACCTGTTTAATTTTTGTTTTCAATATCAATGCAATTTTTCCACCTCAGTTTTTGTCTCTTCTTGCTTTGTGCCGTTGACATGGTAACATAAGTGGATTTTTTTTCACAGACCTTCAAAAGGAACAGAAAGTACAAGTGACAGCATACAAGTACAAATCAGCAATTGGGAAGTTTTTATAAAAAAAAATAAACCTGTAAATGTTAAGAATATATAGAAAGTAACTATATACAGAATTAACATTCCCCTAATTGTAGACATTCCTGCTATGAAAGATGTTGGAGCTGGGATTTCCCAAGAACAGATACAATAAATCCTTACCAGAAAATCTACGGCTTGTGCAAAATGTCAAGTGAGTCAGAGACACCAGTGAACTGTTGCCATTTTAATTTATATTGTATCTAGGGGATGCAGCACCATCTACAGGGGAAATGTCATTAAGCATCTTATATATTAGGCTTCAGGTTAACAGTGTGTTGAAGACAAATCATCTACAGCTGGATATAAAGATGTGCTACAGTTGGAATGTTGAAAATGTTGGGTGCGGTGTAAAAAATATAACTGTTGAAGAGCTGTCGAGGGAGAATATCAATAAACAGATATGTAATATAATAACAGTACAACAGTGCCGCCCTGTGTGAAACATGCAGAGAGTAATGTAATTACCAATGTGAAAACAATATTTGTGCTTTTTTTCAGGACCTGCAGAGTAAGAGCAAAGTGTGTGCCAATGTGTTCTGTGGCGCTGGCAGGGAATGTGCCGTCAATGAGAAAGGGGAGCCAAGCTGTCTGTGCATAGAGGTGAGTGCTGGATGTTTGCCTTTACAGCTCTTCAGAGACGCAGAGTAGTCGGGCCTCTGTTTACACCGTCTTCCCTCCGTCTCATTACCTGTCTGTCTAGAGCTGTAAACCCCACAAGAGGTCAGTGTGTGGCAGCAACGGCAAGACCTACAGGAATCACTGCGAGCTCCACAGAGATGCCTGTCTGACGGGTTTGAAGATCCAGGTCGCCCACGACGGACACTGCCAGGGTACATGTGGCAATACACACACCCACACGATACAAGTTCAAATGACTTTAAACCTGCCAGACTCAGGATCGAATGTGTGGAAAGTTATTCAAAGTCTGTGGTGAGAGTAAACTTTTTTAATGCTAATGTTTGGAGCGTGAATAAGTCCATCATAAAAGCAATATAATAATTATGTGTAACAGACAAGAGGATCTTCTAAAATGTTCAGAGATGGGTGTTAGCACAAATTTTGTATACCTTATCTACATTCAGTGATGCATTAACGACAGGGAGCCTTCAGGATTATTATCTCAACTTCTTTTAACCCATAACGACCCAGTGCAACTTTTATGGCAGTTCTCAGATGAATTTTTCTCTCTCTTTAACCTTTCTTAAGCGATTTATCACCATTTATTATGATATTATCATTGATGTTTTGCATTTTTCACTGTAAATCATGTATTTTCCTATATTTGATTTAGATATTCATGAAAACTCAGTTATTTCAAAGGTTATTATATCAAATCACAAAACACTGACGAAAAAGTGAGTTTTGCAGCAAATTTATCATTAACTGAACACAAAACAAGTGTCTCCATCCACTGTCAGTGATTAAACTCCATGGGTTTTACTGGGGAATCAATGTTGTAGAAGATGGCAGTGTTTCCATGTTCCCTAGCAGTCTCTGAATGTCCAAATGGGTCATATCTGATGACCATGAAAAGATGACAAACTGTATTTTGTACCAATTATTTACATGAATTGATAGGATTAGTGGATCAACAGGTATTATACAGTTTAGATGATTTGGTTGCGAATAGCTGTTTGGGTCTTTACGGGTTAACAGTGCAAATGCTGACCTTGCTGTATATAGTTATAAATCATAGTTAATTGGACTGATTACTGTGTGTGATCTCTGGTCAAGCTTATACTCACTGAACTGATATATAGGGTCACTGAGTTGATAGTCAACCATATATGGTTATCTCAGTGTCATTGAATCTGTTAATACATTTTTCTGTCTTATCCTTGGCTCATCAATTAAATGCATCTAATAACTTATCTCTTAACTCCAGCTAAATAACTCTTATCTGAAGTGAACGTCATTGCCCCCACTCAGCAGTGACACCCTTTGTGTCCCTACGAGCCTGAACGTTGATCAGCTGGGGCAGAAAAAGTACTCACTGAAAAGAATTATGTCCATTGTCCTCTTTAGACCTTTGGCCGAGTAGCTTGTGACAGCCAGATTAGCTCCACTATTCACTATTCAATTCATTTTGTACCTCACATGTTTTATTCTTTCTTTTTTTGTACACCTTTAGAGAGGAAAACAGAGCAAGCAGCTGCCAGCCCAGGTGAGTAAATATACATGTTCACAATTTTAATGTGATGAAAAAAACAGTATATGTGTTGTCTCCTATTAGGGTTATCAATTATGCCTGTACTCTACATTAGCTATTTATGGTCTAATGGAAAAGACGCTGTGAACCTGTAAATGCTTGCGTATGCACTACAGGACAGATTAGATGAAGATTAGGGGTCAGTTGGGAAAATATGGCAGGAGAGACGTATAAAATTGGATTATTTATTAATGGATTTCTGCTATTGACTAATGATGTCCCTACCCTCCAGTGGTATGCTATGCTGCTGACCGCAATGAACTGAGAAGTCGTGTGATCCAGTGGCTGCAGACTGAGGTTGTCCCAGATGGATGGTTTGTCAAAGGATCCAACTTCTCTGACATCCTGCTCAAATACTTCAAGGTGGGATTGTCTTCAGAAATCTACATTGAACCTGGTCTTCATGTCATAGCTCCTAGACCATTCTGATCACAGAATAACCCCATTTATGTTGCCACCCTGATACTTAAAGCTGCTCCAGCTGCTGTCTGACCATAAATCATAACTATTATTATGCAGATCACACATCAGTGGATAGCTATAGCTCGGTGTAATAAGGATCTCTGTTCTGCACAGACGGATCCTGCATACACCAGTGTCTAACATCAGTGGAATTAAAGCGAAAGAGCAGATGATCCCTGTGTTTGAATGTTTTTTAATTAAAAGTGCAGTAAATGTACATATATCATTTTATAGGAGTTCTTTAATATTTCTACTTTCTCTTTTGTCCTGTGAGGCGACTTTGTTGTGATATTGGGCTCTATAAATAAAACTGAATTGAATTTCTTTCACAGCCACATAACTTAATCATATAATTGGTTATTTGTTATCTGAAATGCACAGAAAAAATATTACACAGCATGCAACTTAACTTCTGCTCCAGTAACATTTTAAAATAAACACTGCAGGTGTCTGGTACAAAATAGCCTAGTTTTGTGAATAATTTCATCTGTGAGCTTATGAGATATTTAAGAAACTATCTGCATACATACTGAAAGAAAAAAAAAAACCCACTGGTAACAGTTCATTTTGAATGAGTAGTTTTAGGTTATGACCACATGCAGACAAAAATGACCTAAATCTGATTTTCTTTTTTCCCCTTGTATCTTATATCATCTTTCTTTATTTCATCACAGTGTGAAAAGCACAAGTCACATAGAATAGACGTTTTATTTATGATTTCAGCCACACCCATATGTGATCCTGAACTAGATACGAGTCTTAGTTCTTAAAATGTGACCTCAGGTAGGAGGTATTAAATAAAGCCAATAAGCAAGGAACACTGAGGTGTTAGATTTCAGTATTTTGGGCTAAAATTCTGTGCAAGAATAACTCAGGGGGTGTATCGCAGCCAGAAAGCCTGCTGAAAGAACTGACCAAACAGAGCCACCGAAAAATGTGGCTACACTGTTGAAACATTTAACCTAAGTTTAGAATCTAATGACTGAAACTGACTTTTGCATATAGGTCAGTTTAGGACTAGAGTCTTACCATCTGATCTGCCACATTTCATTTATTCTTCTGTTTTTTCACATTAGAGACATTAAGTTTTCTTGTTTGCTTATGTTACCATAGTCATATGACAATGGCGACTCCCAGCTGGACTCCTCAGAGCTGCTCAAATTCATCCAGCACAATGAGTCACTTATTGAGCTGCAGTCGTATGCAGACCAGGAGAGCAACAAGCTGCTCAGGTTAGTGTTTATCCATGGTTGTGGACGTTTACATGCAGAGTGTGTGTGTGTGTGTGAGGGCAAACTGGGAGAAAAACAACAGCTGGTTTTTCGCTGCCATTAGCTGTTTTTTCAATATTTTGCCGCAGGAAGTGTGCAGATTTTTTCGTAGAAATGCCCTCCTACACATACACAGCCAGGGGCAGTGGTGTTATTTTAAGTTCTGAACTGTAAGTTGTTGAACCTTATCTGAAGCAGGGTAAACTTTATGAAGGTCTCCCGCCAGAGCCTGTACTAATATAAACATCTGTGCCACGTGGAATAAAACCCCTCTAAACTGCTTATCATCTCTAGAATATGCATCATTTTTTTTTTGTTATTTTCTGTTTTCACTATAAGCAGGGGATAATCACTCTGTGTGTGTGTGATTCTCAGGAGCCTGTGTGTTGATGCCCTCATTGAGCTCTCTGATGAGAACGCCGACTGGAAGCTGAGCTTTGATGAGTTCCTCAACTGTCTGAAGCCTGGCTTTAATCCACCAGAGAAAAGTGAGCATAAAGGGATACTTTATATACTTTGATGTTATTTTTTATTATTATTATTATTTATTTATTTATTTTATAACCAGGAAAAAAGCTCATTGAAATTAAAATTTTCATCTTCAAGAGTGTGCTGGCCAAAACAGCTGCAGCAGAAGTTACACAAAACAGAAATCACATGCATACATCCACACTGAGAATATACTTAAAACACAATAGAAGTCAGTTCTAAAATTCTACATAATATAGCTATAATTATATCTAATTATAAAGGATTATTAGTAAATAGACTATCGGCTCCTAAAAGACGACTAAATACACAGTCATGCAGGTCAGATACCCAGCAGCTTGTCAGTGATTCTTAATTTGTTCCGCCTTTCTGGGTAGTTAAACACATTGTCGAGGTTATGTGTTGTCATGTGATGTGGACATATCTGGGATAAAGTTCACAGAAAGCAAAAGCATTCCTCTGTTAAAAATAACATTCACTGAACCCACTGAACCTTGTAGCTTCACCAGTCTCAAGGACACAGTGACCAGGCTGAGATGTTACTGTGATAACAGTTAATCAATAAATGATGTTGGAATGCTGATGCTTGGAACAAATGTTATTTAACAATCCTGCTGAAAACTGGCCATACTCTTATACATTGCTCAATTTTTCTCTAGAATGTGCCTTGGAGGATGAGACTTACGAGGATGGTGCGGAGACCCAGGTGGAGTGCAACCGCTGTGTTTGCGCATGTGGCAACTGGGTGTGCACTGCCATGACCTGCACTGGTAAACTGAAATACTGAGCATGACCTGTGTCCTACTGTATATTCATTGTAAATCATCTTTTGCATGTAAACAAATGCCATATCATTCTCTGGACAGACAAGACTGCAGCTATAGATGACTTAACAGATACTGGAGCTGAAATGACTGAGGAGGAGTGGAACCTCCGTGTGGCCGAACTCAACAAGCACCAGGTTTGTATTATGTGTCTAAAATACCTTGTAAGTATTGGTGTCATATTGATTAGTCAGCGTTAACCAGACATTCCTGTTTTTCAACCACAGCAGCCTGTTTACACATACACCAGATCACAAACATCTCACATTCTGTTTTTTTTTCACCTTGTTTTGATTCATATTTAATGACTTCTCCTAATTTCATAGGGGAAAATGCACTTTTAGCAGCACAAATCACATTAGAAAACATGTTACACATATTTGTTTTGGGTGACATTGAGGTGACTATAAAATGCAATGTTTTCTATCTGGAGGAAACTGTTCTCTACTTACCTATTATGACAAAACCTCATATAAAGTAGCTGATACATAAACCTAGGTATGGTCTTCTGGAAGTTGAAATTTCTGGAATGAATAAAAGCCAATAGTCAATTTGAAGGTAACAGGAGGGTTAAGGTTCTATCAATGTCCAGTGCTTACAACTATCTGCTTTGTGATATAACCAATATATATAATTTGTGTGTTTGCTTATCACCATATGTTATGAATTATGAGCTTAATTACCTAGAGTGTGTTTCTGAGCGTCCAAATCAAACTGCACAGGCAGCACAATATAGTGGAATTGGAGAGTGTAAACTTTGATATGATTATGTACCACAGCTCAGTGAGCAAGGACATCAGCAGCTTTATGACTCCTGGGCTGAAAATGAAAAACTGTAAAATAAAGGAATGTTTTTTGAAATTAGATCAATAACTCTTCATGGGCATGGATTTGATTAATGAGGAAGAAACAAATGATCACTTAGCCTGTATTTTCCTTTAACACCAGAGTGCTCTCGGCCATTGTTTTACGCGGACTGTTCTGAGTTTTAGTTACAGTATATAGTTAATTGTTTGAAAGTGCATATTAAGTAAGCCTCTTTACACTAGAATGAGAAAAAATTCATTTAGTGTTTCTTATGCAGTGTTATTTCACGTTTCTACAAGTTAATTTTAAGACTTTTTAAAGACCTATTTAAAATTGCTTAGAACAGAATGAAATGCCTATTTCACAGCCTATTTCATGGCCATACTGGCAAAAATGTGTGACTCCTAGAATTAAGGAAAGTGTATTTATTTACTACAACGCCTTGATTCTCACCATTCGAGGCATTTATCTGCAAAGTTAGTGGTAATTAGCTCGTAATTTCAGGAGAATCATCAGGTGGAACTGTGGAACTGAGCCGACTAACATTGCTTTCTTTGCAGCTTGGACATTTAAACACAATACAGCAAACAAGTTAATGGCATCATGACTTAAGACCTACCATATCAAATGTAATAGCTTTTAAAGACTTTTTTAAGGTATTAAATACAGATTTGTAAATTCAAGACTTTTTAAGACCCCGTGGGAACCCTGTTATAAAGGAAAAAAATGTTAAAAACCTTGACAATAAACATGTTTACTTGGATAAAGGAATACTTGGAATAGTGGAATAATGCTGTCAATGCCAAAACACAGATATCTGACTTTGTTTTGGCTCAGTCTAAGCTTTGGTTAATGGGTACTTCTGTAAAACTGGCCCTGATGATTCAGGACCGCTAGAACATAAACAAAAAAAAAATTGCAGAACCTCATGGTTAGTTCCAGGACACTAAATAAGCCCCTCTCTTTTTAGGTTTATTACTGTTACTGCAGTAATTTATTCATTTTCTATATTTGGAGAATATCTGCTCTTGTTTGCCTTTGCTGGCTTTATGTGAGTGTGAGAGCGTGGCAGACACAAGGTAGAACTACAGCTCTGGCTTTAGGACATGGCTGAGTCAGCACGGTCATGTTTTCTCCAGAAGGTCAGGTTATAATGACATTGTAAACAAATGCAGCTGTGGTTATAGAAAGTGAAATTTACCTTTCTATGGCAAACAATGTTGATTTTACTAGATAAACAGAGAAAAAAACAATACTCGTGTAGCATTATGCCAAAGATCTTCCTTTCTATTCAGCTTGTATCACTGTTTTGAATGCAGGAGACAGTTGAGAAGATGAAGAGCAGCACAAAAGAGGCCTAAATAAAGAAGCAATGACGGAGAGGATGCACAACATCGACCTTTCTCCACATTTTTCTGAAGTTGCGGCCGCGTGTTGTCATTAAACTGATGTTTTCATGTTTCTCTGCTATGTTAATTATTATACATTTTTAAGTGTTTTTAAATGTTTGTGTTACTGTTTGTTAGATTCAGGGGCAATCAGAGAGTATTATAAGATTCCCTTGTGTTCAGTACTGTCATTTTTGATTGTATTACTGTGCCCCTGCACTAGCACCTGGGGCAGTTTTTACTACAGTCTTTATATTTTTACATTTATTAGGAAAAAATGTCAAGTTGTCACTGTTTTGGAATATGGGAGTCACTGTTGGAACAGGTAGGATCATTAGGAGCTTGGAGAATCCTCCTGTTGAGATGAGGGAGCTGTTGGAGTGCAGAGAAAGCTGACTGTTTGACACCGAGTGCACCTTTATCTGCACTAAAAGGGTCTCATGGGTAGAAGGTTAGTTTAAAAATCCACCAGGCCATTTGGAGGGGAGGGTAGAGTGAAATGATTTTGATTTTGTTGCCATTTAGAGCTGCCACAGTAGGCCACTACTTGACCAATGCACTTCTCTTTATTTTTCTATGCTTTTTTAGTTTATCACCAGCCTGACGTGTTTGTATCTTATTGCTAAAGTAATCATGTTTGCTTCTGTGTACAGTATGTTATCAGCTTGAGTTGGAGCTCATCTTGTTCCCAGGTTATGCTCAGATAGGTCTCTCTGGTGCGTCTGGCTTTAACATTTCTTTGTCATAATTTCAAGACAAAGACTTCAGCTCTCAGTGTGGAACAGCGTCACTGTGCCCAGGTGCGAGCTGATCTGAAGATAGCATGGTGAAAACTGAAACCAAAGTCTTGATGAAGTGTTTGAATAATGTACAAAATTCTCCAGGTAAAACATTACCCTGGACCCAGCAACAACACTATACCTGTGCTTTCAAAATCACTCTAACAGAAGGACTAGCCTCACTTTCAGCTAAAGTAGCTTAGACGCATCAGTAACTGGATGCATGTACATTGTGAGCGTGTGTGCGTGTGTGTATGATGAGTACTTGGGTTTGTTAAAAGCATTTGGAAAAGTCCTGTGTCTGAATTTGATGTTTGAAAATAAAAATCAGTGCCTTAAACCTGCAAACAGCATCTGTCTCTCCCTTTGCCTGGATGTAGGCCGCCGTACGCCACGCACCATCGCAAGGGTGAGTGTCCTTTGCTGAAGTTTAGAAATAAACTAGTGCTTTGTGACTTGATCCCTTGATACATGTTTATATTAAAGTTGCATTTCTAGGTTGAAACTAAATCTTTTTATTCCACTAAAGGTGCAGAGACTGTAAGGAATATGTATGTATGTATGTATGTATGTATGCCAATAAACCCAATATACAACAACGTGGCACGGTCTCTATATGTGTTACCTGTCTGCATGTGTGTTTGTGATTATGCTATGTGCACTACAACATTAAAACAAATAGAACTACTCCTAGAACCGTCACCTTATCGTGGTGGAGGAGTTTGAGAGCCCTAATGACCCTAGGAGCTATGCTGTCGGGGGCA
>JAPQRP010000016.1:23475314-23491397 GCA_037367295.1 Apogon hyalosoma | reverse complement strand
GGGGAGAGGGAAGTCTGGGCTTCACTGCTGAGGCTGCTGCCCCCGCGACCCGGACCCGGATAAGCGGATGAAGATGATATGATACAATACGATACAAATAGAACTAAGATGGTTAAAACTGGTCATCCATTAATTATTAATTTTGGGATCAGACAGACAAAGTTCATGATCATATGATCCAAGGATCCTAACTTGTTAAATGCAGCTAAAATGATCAAGCAGTCATGTTGACAGTGACCCACCTTGGTCACCCACTATTTCTAATTAAAAGGTCAAAGTTCAAGGCCACAGGATTAAATTAGTTTAAGCAAATAAGTAAAACTTTATTTTTATAGTGCATTTCATTCCATGTAGAAACACATTGTGCTGTACACAGTGTGATTATAAAAAGGAAAGATAAGATAAATAAAACAATAAATTAAAATAAAACAGTATTTACTAAAAAAAAAAAAATTATTAAAAAAGATAAAAATGAAATAAGCACATGAAAAAAAAGAAATAAAAGACCAATTGAAAAAAACGTAAAAGTAATTGAAAACAAAACATAACAAATAGTATCAAGTCATTTATAAATAATATACAAAACTCACAAGAGAATCGTGGCACTCCAAGACAATTGAAAAGATAAGAATAAAATAGTATATGGTAAAATAAAATAAGTTCAATCTCTCATTTGAAAAAGGATTATCTTATTTTATCTCACAAGTAAAAGATCAGAATCTTTATTGTCATAATACAAAAAGTACAGTGGAAATTGATGCAATTCCACTTTCCTGCTTTAATGTGGAGTTCTCGATGCTATACCATTCTCAACTGGAATGAAGAACTAAATTCACGTTTTTATTTCCAAATCTGAGTCAGCTCACTGGGCTTCTCTGAGAAGTCATAAATTAAACAGTAACATTCAACTACTAAAACAAATTTTTCTGTTCAAGAATGTAAGTAAATAACTATAATCTGACACCTTAATCAAGAGATAATAATGTGCTTTACTACTTTTTCTGTTTTTTTTCCCTAAACTACTACCTTTACAAAAAAATCATGGATAACAATAATAATTAGATTTTACCATTAAAAATATAATTCTGGTAGAAGAGCTTCTACATACTGGAGAACTAATCATTACAGAAATGTATATTTAGCAGCGATACTGACATGTCCTGGAGCTGTGTTGGTGGAACACCTTCAGCACCAGGCTGATCCCACCTAGATGTAGGACTGGGTGTTACAGAAAATCCTTCCTATCAGCAGCCATCAGGATATTCAATGTGCAATAAAATGGAAGTGCAATTTCACTGTCACTGCACTTGTCTATCTTCTTTAAATTTCCATGATTTTATACATCTCTATATTATTTGTACTTCATATAATACTTTTAACTTACACCTGTATATTCTTGTATATATTCTTATTCCTTCATTATTATTCCTTCATTACAAAAATAATAATGACTCCATATTTTCTTCTCAGTTTGATGGAAAAATAATAATTTTACATTATGCCTTTAAATAATGACAACTTCAAATTTTTGTCTTTGTTTTAGTGTGAAAAATAACATTAAATTATGAAAATATTTATATTTACAAACTACCCTGTAACAATAAAATGTGAACAACCAGAACAAATATGAACAACCTGAAATGTCTAAAGAATATTAAGCACAATTTTAACAATTTTCTGCCTGTTTCTACATGCTTAGTGTCTTTGTAGATCCAATCCATAATGCACAGGTAGAAATGATAAATTGAGGCATAATATTGTTAAAATTGCACTTATTTTTCTTAAGTAATTTCAGCTGTTTCAGGTTATTCTCATCAATTTTGTTTGGATAGTTTATAAAATTAAGTATTTTCATAATTTAATGGGTTTTTTTTGCACTAAAACAAAGACAAAAATGTGGAGTTGTCATTATTTATAGGTTATTATTTTACTGGTCCGGCCCACTGGAAATCAAATCGGATTGAATGTGGCCCCTGAAAGAAAATGAGTTTGAGACCCCTGGCATGGGGAGTCCAAAAACATTTATCTACTACTATATCTAAATAGTACAAAATTGAAAATTATTGGATGTTAACAATGTAGATTTGTATGTCTCATGCAACGGGCCTACTTGACTAAACCCCAGGAAACTGAAAGATTCTTGCAGATTTAGTGGATCCATATGGTTGGAATAATCTGTCCCATCCTGCACCTCTTTTTTTATTCAGTGCCAATGCAAGTCACGGTATTGCATAATGTAACACAGGGAGGATATTGCATAATCGCATCAGTCAGCAGTTGGTACAGTAGCACATTAAGCAACTTTCTCCAGCAGTTCCAGAGTTACGGTTTAGTTGCTGAAAATTATTAAACCTTATAGCAATTTGGCGCACACCGCAGCAATAAAAATGCCCATAAACTGTTGAGAAAATCCTTCAATTTACTTTTGATTGATGGAGAGGCTGACCAATGAGGAGTCGGTGGGTGGGGTTTATACCGGATTAGCCAATCTGTTATCACGGACGTACACTCTCTTCTAAAGAATGGCTGTACTGTTAAGAGCCAACCACTGTAGCTCTATGTAGTTACAGTAGTTAGTCGTCCCTTCCACAATAGTGACCTAGATTTTTTTTTTTTTTTTTTTTTGGGGGGGGCGAGATGCGTTTAAATGTTGCAAGCGGGTGTACAGAAATATCAGAGTACTCCGTGTTAAAACGGGACGCCAACTGCTGGAGCTAACTCGTGTTTTACGGGGGCGTACGGCAGAAGACTGGCACGAGGACTTTGTTCAGAGTTGAAATTCAGGCTGAAACTGTCGAAATGGAGACCCACGAAGGGGCAGCGGCGACGGGCGACGGTGTGCTCGACTTCTCCCGGCTGAATTTGAACACTTTTAGCACTGACACTATAAGCGAAGAGCGGAAAAGGGACACTAAACAGCTCTACCTGAACTACAACCGGCTGGCCTCGCTGCCCTCGTCGGTCAGCTTTTTCTGCAACCTCGCGTTTTTGGACATCAGCAACAACGGACTGTCCACCATCTGTGACGGCATCACACGGCTCACCAAGCTGAAGACACTCATAGCGAAGAACAACCGCCTGGACGAGTTTTCGCTGCCCAAGGAGTTCGGTTCTCTGCATCTGGAGGTGTTGAACTTCAGTGGAAACCGCTTTGAGGAAATCCCACTCCAGTGTATGAAACTGCTGCGTCTGCAGTCGCTTTCACTCGGTGGAAACAGACTGAAAAGTATACCTGCGGAGATAGAAAACCTAACCAGGTATGTAACGGAGGGTAATGGCACATTTAGCAAACAAACAAGAGTGGGAATGCTGACTTGTACTTGGGAAAAACTGTTTAGGTGGGAAGATGCATCTTAACCTCTAGGTCTGCTGATATGAAAATGATTTGTGTTGTGAAGACATTTAAGACCAATAATATCCCTTCTTGGACTATTTTCTCTTTATATAAGGGCTCCCTTGCATATATTGTTGGCTTTATGAGACACATTTAACACTTTGTGGTCCTTTATTCCAGGCCGCCATTAGCTTGGTTTTTCTCCAGAACTTCGTTGGCAACAGAGTGGAACCAGGAGCTGTTGCTATGGTTACTACTTAAAGCTATACGCACTGATTTTTAGAGGTGGTTAAATGTTGAGTAACCAAATCCATTTTATTGAATTCATCAAATGCCAAATGACCAGTTCAAATAAACAGTTAACATAATAAAGTGACAACAAAATCAAACCTGTTTATAGATGATTAAAGTGTTGATCTTGAGTAACCACATCCTTTTTTAGTGAATTTATCAAGTGCCAAATTAACATTTCAAATCACCAGTTAACATACTAAAATGACAACTAATTTGTTTGCCGATGTATAGCTGGAGTAGATGGTATGAATCTCTAAAGATGGTTAAAGTTTTAATTTGAGTACAAAATACAAATCAATTACATTGAATTCATCAAATAGAAAATCAAATTAAATATACTGTATTGTCCCTAAGGGGAAATTTGTCATGAACAACTGCAAAACAATATGTGCACGCAGTACAAATTACTAGCATGCAAAAAAACAGAAAGTGAACCACACTTTGTGGAAAAAAAGCACTAGATATATACTATACTATTACACTAGATTATTGCACCTGTCCCAACAATATATAAATTAAGTTATGGTAAACCGGCTGGATCTTAAACCTAGTCATAACATATGTAAAATCCATTAAAAAAAACCCCAAAGAACAGAATATGACCAACAGTACTAAAATAAGGATTTCATTGAGTTTCCTTATTGAACAGAGGGTTAGACATGGGAATAAAAGAGAGCTTTAGGCACTTAGTTTTACAACTGTAAGCTTTATATCATCAACCTGTGGGAAGCAACTCATACTCAGCGAATACGATTTGGGAAGCATCATCAGATCCTGTGAGGTGAACAACTCAACTCTGATAGATGGACTGTAGGCAGGGGTAGTCTTTATTTGCCCATCACTTCCACAGCAGCTTTTACCAGGTTGATGAGTTAGGACTTTTGCAGGACTGTAATACTACCAAATGAACAAGTAAACAATTATTATTAATAATAATAATACTAAGTGGTGCCAGGCACAACAAACCCAGCCCCTTGCACGTATTGTAGCTTATTTTGGCATCGGTCCAGCTAATGTCAGCATAGACATATATAGCAGAGACAAATTTTGGCCAGTTTAAGTAAATGGGAAGAAAAATGTTTATTCATTTTTTTTAAATTCATAAACATCTTTAACTTTGACCTATTTTTCCCAAAATGTAATCATATCTATTCTGGGTCATTGGCAATCTAGAAACCCAATTTGGTATGAACTCAACCAATAGTTTTGCGGCAAAAGTGTTAAGAAACAAATAAACTGAACCAAAAACAATACCCCTTGCCTCCCCTTCGGGGGGCAGGGTAATAATGGAGTGGATTTCTATAGTGCTTTTTGAGGCACTCATGCACGTTACATTTTTGATCTGTTATTCATTCCCTCTTGCATTCACACACTGGTGGTGGTAAACTACATCTGTAACCACACCTGCCGTGGGGCTGGCTGACGTAGGCATGGCTGCCAATCCGCCCCTCCCACACATTCGTATACCAGTGTCTTTCCCAAGGACACAACAGCACATGACCAGGGCAGAACAGTGAAAATCATGTGTTTTCCTACATTTACTTTCCCAATCATGTGGCTGTTCTCAAAAGATCAGAGTAAATTCAAAGGTCTTTATGTCAACACAGAGAAAACTGAAGTAAAAGTGACATTGTCTGCTAATCTGCCTATGTCATAATTTGAATGTAAAAACAACTGTCTAAAACCACTGCTATCTGTTAAACTACTTGGGTTTTATCTGTGATCCAAGGTTCAAGAAAAGGATAGTGTTTTTGTGTTCACTACAGTACCTCTGATGGGTCAAATGGATCATATCTGATACTGTTGAAGAGCACATAAACTGCATTTTACCTGAATTATTTAAATGTATTGATAGGATTCGTGGTTCATAATCATTCAGCATTTTAGATCAGTAGGCTAGATATTTTTGGTTGCTGGCAGCTGTTCAGGTCTTTGAAGAACTGCAAATCTAACTAAGACTACACTTTTGGTTTATTCTCATACATTGAAGTTGATGAAACCTAGAATATATGGTTACATATCAATTTTTGGTCTTTTTTTGTCTATTTTGGTTATCTGGTGTGGCACTTGCCACCTTGATGAGTTCATTTTCAGTAATTTTCGCTGGAAACATTATGATTCATAGTGTAATTACACACTTACACAGTTCCAGTAAGTAGCACAGACTGGTAAGCCGCTTTTCATTGTACTGTTTGTTGAATACATCTACATCATATTATTAAGTCTATAGTAAAATCATATTAAAAACTTCTGATGGAGTTTGCTGATACATTATGGAAAGATGGGCATCCCTCTTCTTAAACTGTAAATGCATTCACTGTAACATATACACACTTGAATTTGTTGTGTGTGAATTTGTCTACATTCGTCAGGTAAAAACCACTGAAACATGACTGTCAGCTGTTTTCTGCAGGCTGTTAAAACTGATGTCAACATCACAGCTCATTTTTGTCTTATCATTTGCTGGTTTACAGTAGCCAGTCACACTGACCCACTGCCAGGCCAAAGATCAAACAACTAGAGCGTTTACTGTCTCACAGAAGTACAGTCACGTTAACCTGTCCTTTTTTAAAGAATGCGGGGCAGATAAAGAAAGTTATCTTATAAATATAACAGCATATAACATTTTTATATGGCATGGGTTATGCATTAATTGGAAATGTTCCTACACTGAAAATGTACAAACATATCTTCACTGTCACCTGTGGAGTTTGAATGATTTTGTTTTCAGACCCATTCCTCTTTTTATTCCTATTTATACACATTAGTAATCATCTTTGGCCAGGTACAGTGATTGCATCCTGAGGTCCACCTTATCAAGAATAAATGACATTGCCACAATCATTTATAAGGTAAAAATATTTTATTCCAGCTTTATGGGCAACAGTGTATTGCATGTACATGTTGGTCTCAGAAAGTCATTGTAAAGTCATCAGCCAGTGCACATGTATACATTACAGCATTCCTGTTTTGTTTTTTTTTTACCACTGTTCTTTTGTGACTGATGCAGCCAAAATGAGGTCTGGACTGTATATGTTTATCAGGCAAAGTGAGAAAAGAGCAGACAACTTGACCTATTTTACAGGTTAGGTGAATGAATCACCACTGGTCTAGTCTAGTCAATATTTCCATTGCATAGGGCCAGGATTATAATTTTACTTCCTTCTGCTATCTGTGTTATCACAGATAGACTCTCTCAGCAAGTGAAAAACCTTGGAGCTGACCTGTTACCTGAAAATGGCATGTTTTGCCAATGACACATTTCTTTTGTGCCATTTTGCACATATGCCCTTTTGGTACTTACGTCAGTGGGTAGAAGAAGAGGAGGCTGTGGTTTTGGAGCTGCTGTAGAAATAGTGATGCAACACAATGGACTCCGTGAACAGTGACTCATTACCTATGCAAATATAAATGGGTTGTCCCAAAGTTGCGAAAACACAACTGTTTTCATTTTTACCCCTCGGCTGAGGGGTATTGTAATTGTTTTGTTGTCTGTCCATTCAACGACATAATCACATTATCTGAAGAATGCTTTGAGATATCTGTACCAAATTTATACCAGTGGATGCATCTTGGCATGGAACAGAAGCCTATTAAGAATAGATGACCTTGACGTACTTTTTCAAGGTCAAATGGCCTTGAGCCTTGTGCAGTTACAATACCCGAGTACTTTTAGAACTAAATATGTATGTAATAAGTTTTACTCAAAGACAATCTAATCTAAATTATAGGGCAGTAATTTTTAACAGAATCCCACACTATATTTATATTAGAAGTGTGCAGCACGTTATGTTTGTGTGAGTATCCATGTGTTATTATGAAAATTCCATTCTCCCTTTAGTTTCTGTCATATCCCCTAAATTGTACACATGAGACCTTTAAAAATTGTAGCACAAGTTAAGAATCTCTTTGGCACTGACATCTCCTGTTCTTAGTTTGTTCCCTTTTTGTAATCTAGTCATGTAATCAAGTGATTTCTTAATTTTTGTGGTCCTCTGCATTGACATGATAGTATCAAATTAGGGGCTAGACATTTATACTTTGTAGTAAGCCAATTTGCCATACAAAAACAGAATTCTTTTTTTTAAACCATGACACTTCACCAAACATGTTGACTGTTTATTTCTAACTTTATTTCAGGGTCTTGAGCACACAGTTTCATCATCTTACTGCAAAATAACAAGTCAGTCTTAACGTGGGATGCAGTTCTTTTGCACGCAGCAGCAGGTTGTCCTCTAGGATTTCTCTATCATTTTGCCCTTTTATTTATTCGCCTTTTACCTTCATAAGCCTTTCACAGCTCAGCGATGCACGATGAAGGTTGTTTTTACTGCTTCATTTAAGAGCTCATGTGTTGTCAAAAAGCAGTTGCAGTTATGTCTGAAAATAATGAGCTTTGTAAAGTGTCATCTGGAGAGGCTTGTCTCTGGCTGATTGGTGTCACTGTGCTGCTGAGAGCAGTGAGCAGACCCTCAGAGTCGCGGTTCATGTCACAGAGTGGGCTTACTCAGTGCTCAGCCGCCAAGGACAGTATAATGGTTTCCTGTCTCGCAGTCGCTGTGTCATCAGTTCCAGCAGACAGATGGCCTGACAGCTTACTTTTGCTGACCAGCCATCCATTGCTGTTTCACTCTCTATTTTAAACCCAATTACCACGCCATGCACTCTGTACATATAATAGCTAACCCACAATAGTCCTTTGTTGACCTATTACTATAAACAGAAATGGTGTCATTATGGAGGTCTGTGTTAAATATTATTTCAGATTTATAGTAATGTGCTGTAATGTTTCTGAGTGGGTAATGCTACAATCCATAATCAGTATAATTAATATCATGAAAATAATATACAATAATTGTTTTTTTCTGTTTCTGTTCACATCTTGCGTTTTGTTTTTTATTTTGTACAGACTGTGATAATTACAAACACAGACCCCTGCATTCTATGCATCTTTAGCTCCCCCCTGTGGTATAGGTTTTAATTCTGGGTCACACACTTCATTGCAAGTGTAAAATGCAGATGTTGGACTTAAGTCTTACACTCTTACAGTTTCTGTGTTACTTATTCTATTTGATCTATAATATGTAGCATAGTATACTGTTATATGAATCCGCATTTAAAGAAAACATTGAACAAAATATTGTTTTCCTCTCTTTTTCTGTCAGTCTGGAGCTGTTGTATCTGGGAGGTAACCTCATCACAGCCATTCCTCCTGAAGTGGCCAATCTTCCCTATCTTAGCTACCTGGTCCTATGTGACAACCGCATCCAAAGTGTTCCTCCACAGCTCACCAGGTAATGTCAGCACCCACTTACAGAACATTTCCTGTCTAACATGTTGTGTACAGCATTTACAAATTCCCACTAGTGTTATTTTTAGCTCAGTCTCACTCTGTTGCAAATCACACACAATATTTTCATTAATTTAGACATTACTTTACATTGTTATCAAGTATATAATTCAAAATATAATAACAAAACCAGGTCTTTCTGTGTGCATTCTCAACTATTTATTCATTGAAATTAAAGGGATTGTGTTGTATTTTGATATGTATTGTTATGTAGACATGAAAAGACTAATATGATGATATATTGCACAGCCCTGGATGGAAACTTCAAGTTACACAATGTGGGATTTGTCAGCTGATAGAAGTGTGTCTCTACTATCATGGACTGCAAATACAAAATGCCTCTCTTTGTCACTCTAGGCTCCACTCACTGCGATCTTTAAGTCTCCACAACAACTTGCTCACATACTTGCCAAGAGAGATCCTCAGCTTGGTGCATCTGCAGGAACTCAGTCTCCGAGGCAACCCACTGGTGGTGCGCTTCGTCAAAGAGATGACCTATGACCCCCCCTCACTGCTGGAGTTGGCAGGACGTACCATTAAGAGCAGAAATATTCCCTACTCCCCCAGTGACCTGCCCTCAAACCTGTTGCTCTATCTGAACCTGGCCAGCAAGTGTCCAAACCCCAAATGTGCTGGTGAGAAAATTGTAATCACTGTCCTTATATGCTGTGTTTTGTATCTGGCTTATAAAGAGCCTGTGGATGATCCATTCTGAAGTTAGTATCTGAAACTGGTGATTCATACAAGAATGTTAATCATACACAGCAAGTCTGTATTCATGTAGGACTGGTTGTGCAATGCAATGATGTATAGCATGTGATGATAGAAGTGTACATTTGCAAATCCTGGTGGAAAATAAATCGGGATATGAAGCAATATGTTCTGAATATACAGTAAACACACTCAATAATTAAGCATATTGGTTTATGTTGTTAAACTACTTAAAGGAGTGATATTTTACTTTTTTAAATGGAATTATGCATTTTAAAACATTTCCCTGTGGTCTACATAAACTGTGAATGCTAAGCTTGGGTGTAATTCTTCATTAATTAAACTCCACAGGCCCGTCTTCAACAATATTTCAGGGTAATGACATGAGAAAGGTCAGCACTGGCCCTTTAAATGCAAATGAGCCACCTCACACCCCACCCCCTCCAAGTTGTTGACCATGCTTTCTGTCCCGTTCAGCCACTTGTGTTTGTTAATACAACCAACAACTGAACATTATAGGTAATCTGCTCATAGTTTAGATATATTTTCAGTATGGACTACAACCACTGCTGCTGACAAACAATTATGTCGTACTCAGAGAAATGTTCGTTGGAAGTCTTGACCTTATATGTGCAAATGACGTGATGTAACTCGTTATAGACGCAACAAATTAAGCAGAAATTAAAACAGGTTGAAGAAATCTACTCAATTTTTGCTGGAATGAATGTAAAGATAGCTGTGTAGCACCTGGAGGGTTCAAATTCAAACTTTATGAACTATTAGGGTCCAAATACACATATAAATGTACCTAAGACTAAGAAAAGTGGGTTTAGCAAAATATGACCCCTTTAAACTTACAGAAACTTAGGGTTTAATTGACAAACAAATCCTGCTAATACTGAAGTTAACCACTTGTTTCTAAACGGGATACTTGTATATTTTGATATCAGTTCGGTGAGCTTTCCCTGTTCCCTAATGTCACATTTGTGAAATTATATATCAACTGGCATGTTTTGGCTTACTTTTAAACAGACTTGCAATGAAGAAATACAAATTCAGTTTGTACTTAGTTTGACAAAGAAAGGTGCCAGGCATTCATGTATCATACAACACATATTTTGGAAATGAAGTCTTACAAGAAATGTTTTTATTCTGTATATAAGCTGCATATAACAATGCCTTGAAAAATAATTCGTAGTCATTCGGCTATGCTCGTTCTGTTTTTCTGACATTGCAGAATAGCAAAACTCACAGTTGTGTTTTTCCTGATTCCTTAGGTGTATACTTTGACTCGTGTGTGCGGCAGATTAAATTTGTGGACTTCTGTGGGAAGTACCGGCTGCCCCTCATGCACTACCTGTGCTCCCCTGAATGCACCTCTCCATGCAGCTCCAACCCACAGAGCGACGCCGAGTCGGAGGATGAGAGCAGCGTGCCAGCTGACCGACTGCAGAGGGTGCTTCTGGGATAGAACAACACAACACAGAGCAGCCTTTGATTGTCTGCCAGAACCTTGTCAATCTGTCACAGTGTGTAGCTTTTTTTTTTACAAACACAAACCATCAGACTTTACAGCATACACACATTTTTGTTTTACATACAGACACTGAAATGCACAAAAAATGGCCTTGAAAACATTATTTCAACATTATAAAAAGGGTTTAATAAGGTTTACTAGTGGTCTTTTGTTCCTCTCTGTCCAAAAGTGTAAGTGCAGAGGAATCCTCATATTTCCCATGTAGCCATGGAAGTGCTTGTACAAGGAACAAAATTGTGGTTTCTCTCTTTTCAGACCAGTCATTTTTCATTTTACCTTTTATGCGTAGCATTTTCTGAAAGATTTCTAAAAGTGTTTTCTTGAGCAAGACTATTGGAATTTCTCAACTCATGTCAAAATCAAAGTTGCTGTGCTATCTAACAAAAAAGTCCTATGATCATTTGAAAGATATCAGCAGTAATGTTGAACTATGACACTACTTGCTTCTGATAGAGTAGACTGTGTGAGATGACCTTATTTCATGATCTAGTTGTGCAGAAGTTGTTTACAGTCTGGCTCTCTCTCACACAGTGATAAATGACCACTTTGGTAATCTGTTGGTGTTTATGCAGCACCAAGGTTTTACCATGATGCTGTGGTTGCTATAGGTTAACCCAGATTATGAATTATGTGGCCAAGTGGAAGAATGTGTGTCCAAGCTTACTGACAGGAAGTGGATGAGGGTGGACCAGGGAAACCCATTCTCTGTGTTGGTACGAAAACAATAGCTATTCAGCAAAACACAGTGGCAGCCTCCATGTTTATGTTCAGGACCACTGGTTTTTCTCTTGACATAAACATATAGATGTGTGTATGCAGCGCACACAGTCAGAGAAGCCATCTGAATAGTCAACACCACCTTTGTCTGTGGACTTTTCTGCCAGCAGCAAAAAGTACTGCATGATTTTCAAACATGATGTAAGGGTAGGGCATGGGCTGAAGAGGAGCCTATTAAATTATGGAGCAGATCCATAAAAAGGGATGGAACTTGGATCTTTTTTTCTTGCTTTTTCCAACATTGCAAAGAAGACAATGGTGCTTTACTGAGTGCCCTTCTAGTTTGTGTCTCAACTACGATGAAGACAGAAATGTCCCTCGGTTCCAACGAGGTGACGTTTTCTGTTTGGTAATTACATCTCTGCTTAGTTGTTGAGCTTGTGTGATGGCCTGGGAGCTTTCATAGCCTCCCAAGTGAAGTGTGTCCATTAGTGAGCAGGACAACCCTTTCCTGGCTTCACAGTAGACTTTAACATTTTGAAAACAAAGGAATGCTCCTTTATGTTACAGTAGCATCTATACTAGAGCATTTGCTAAGTGCCTTACTAATGACTGCTAATGCTGTCGCACAGAATATGAAAAAATGTGATCTATGCACCCTGAAATGTGACAAAATTAACATGATTTAATTTAATTTTTTGTCATTTAAGTGATTTTGTATTCATCTAAAATCACTAAAAAGAAAAATAACATTTTGTAACAAAATAAACTGCTTTTATATAAATCCTTTCTGAATTGTAAAACACAAAATATGAGACTTAGAGAACAGATGATAAATAGAAAACATATGGAGATATCTATATTAATTGTACGTAATTGTATTTTCCCCTTTCAGATTATGTAAGTAGACTGTACAGTAAATAACAGTAACACATTTTAATTATAATATTTTTGTCTCTTTCCTGTGTGATCTAAATAAAGCAGTAATATAAAGAATTGTTTATTGTCCTGTTTTTATTATTTTAACATGGGCAGATGCTTCTTAAAAAGGTGAAATATTTTCATACATGTGCATTATTTTGTTAAATGGAATTCATGCACAAAAGGTGCAGCGCTATTGTCGTGTTTCAGTGTGTTTGTGTGTTTGTACATGAAGCAGTTCATCTATTCTGTAGCTTGAATGAGCCCAGGTTTAATTTGCATATGAAGGTAAATTCATTATCAAAGCTGAATACTGAGAGACCATTTCTTTAACCCAGACCCAGGGGCGAGTGCATTCTGCTTTGCACAATCTGTTAATCCTTAAACATCACCTGCCAAGAGCCTGTAACTACTTTTTCCTTTTCTGTCATTTCTTTTCAGCTTTTGTCCCTACCTCAGCGTCTCATTAAATGTCCGCTTTTTTACTCTTTGTTTCTTTCAGCTTGTCTGGCATGGATAATGCTTAGAGTTTCACATATTTTATTTTTTTTGAATGGTCTTTGACCATGTCACAGCTGGTTTCTTCACTCATTTTCACTCTCTTTCAGCACATGTATGTATGGGACCTTGTAACAACAGCAGGCACCAAGGAAACTAGTGCACTGTGTGGATTAATGTTACACCCAGAGCTTGTGTGGGCGTGTGCACTCACTGTTGGCATGTTTTCTGTGTTCCACTAGAGGATGCTGATTGTTAAACCTGAGACTAATGTGAGAGGTGATGGAGTTAAATCATCTTCAATTTCTTCAACAATTTGGAGTTTATTAGGATTTGTTCTTAACTAAAGTTGTCAAAACTCTCAAACTGTGTGCATGTTGTTCTATTTAAAGATTCTGTTGATTGTGTTGTTCAAATCCTTTTGAGCCATTCAGGACACAAATGTCCACACAAAAAAGTGTTATAAAAACTTTTCAGATTAATATTTTTCTGCATAAATCTCTTTAATAAATTCACCCCTGTTCAAAACTGCCAAACATTCAATCATTTTAAGGATTTTAAACCTTTAAATACCAGATTAGTTGAACTCACTGTCATTATTTATGAAAAATACACAAAAAAGGAGTTATTTTCCATATGATGTTGGGGCCAGTCATATTATTCTTGAACATGTCAAACATTAGTAAAATATATTGACTTTGATGTATTATTAGTTTTTGTGTAACATCAGATTTAAAATGAATACCTTCTTGAATCATTCTGGACAAAAATATCCACTTCCAAAAAATAGTACAGATTAAGAATTTTATTTTGCTTTTTTGGGTCCAATATCACGATCAACTTAAGTCCTGATCAAAACTATCAAATACTGAATAATTACCAGGATTCTAAATCTTTAAATTCTTTTATGAAAAAAAAACCACAAAAAATCTGCTACTTTCCATATAACAAATGTCGGGGGCTGGGGGATTTTTGTGTTTTTTTCATCAGTCTTTTGGCCTGAGTGTACTGGTCCATGGGGGAATCCACCTGCAGCCTCAGGGATGACCACAGTGGACGTGTGATCTTTCAGGCCACTGTGAATCAAACCAAACTCAGAATAATCTCCTTGTTCAGAGGCTGTTAAGACGAGTCAAACTGATGCCAGATGAAAAGGAAGAATTTGCCCAAACGGATAAAAACATCCTCAGTGATGCATGAGGGTTAATGTTCACCATCCTCTTGTAACTGAACTTTTGCTGCTGTATTGCTGATCAGTGGATCAAAGTGCTTTTACATGAGGCGGTTGTGGCGCCCTAAGCCTCTTATTTGCCTCCATCAGAAACATACCGACCCATATCAGCTCACCCTACAGCCAACATGCCAGACCTCACACATGACTGGTTTCACAATTACACTGGTTCACTCAGCTGAGCCTTAACACACGACAGCCTCGCCCACAACCATCAGACGTCGTCTTCGGAGTTGGACTGTTAATCCCACAGCAGGAGGGCGAATGTGAGGCAGTTACACAGAAGGAAAAGACTGAGTGAGTGCTGATGTGTGACTGATTTATACTGTGAAAAACTTTCCTAAATCCTACTTTACTCTCTCTACGTGTCTCTTGTAACGGCGTCCATTGTAATACCATCAAAATATAACAAAACATGTGCTTCTAGTGGTGCAGAAACAACGAAACCATAATTTGACAGGATAATTATATAATGTATAATACCAGTATATACAGAATACATTTTGCATATGTACAGTTTTGGAAATAACCATTAGAACAATTGTGATTTTTTTCAATTTCTGTCAATATATCAACCCTTTGAAACTTTTTTTTTTTGTGAAATACATCAAAGTGAATGGAATTGCAGCCATTTATATCAGGTATGAGAGAATACATTCAATAGCATACACATAGTAAATATTGAAATGGTAATATTTTATAACTAGGGTCAGGAGATGAGAGTTGACTGAGAATGTGATTTGATAACTGTGACAATTTGATACAAGCCTTCATGTGGTTACACAACATGATCAACCTATGAGGTATTTAGAATCAAATATTAGGATGCTATATGGCCAACGGTCTCTGCTGCAACCAGGACTGTTTTCATCATTTTCAGTTTCATTAATGTGTTGCATTTGCTGTTTTTTTTTTTCTTTAGTCAGATCTGTTTAATATTACAGCATTTTTTAGGTGTTAAAAGCATAAACACAGTGGATGTGACAAAATTAACCCCTAAAGACCCAAACATCCACCACTGACCAAACGCATCTACTGATCTTACATGTTTAAAACCTGTTGATCCACTAATCCTATCAATACCAGTAAATCACTGGTGTAAAATGCAGTTTGTCATCTTTTCATGGTCATCAAATATGACCCATTTGGACGTTCGGAGGCTCCGTAGTTACCGTGGAAACACCGTCATCTACAACATTGATTCACCAGTAAAACCCATGGCGTCGGATCAATGACAGTGGATGGAGACACTTGGTTTATGTTCAGTTAATAATATCTTTGCTGAAAAAGTAACTTTTTCTTCAGTTTTCTCTTTTTCTGACATGATAACCCATAACTTTAATCTGAGCCTTTATTAATATTTACATAATCAGTTAATTAAATACAGGCACATATCTGATTTTCACCAAAACAAACACAAAATACAGAGGACAATATTAAAATAAATGGTGATAAATCACTCAAGAAAAGTTAAATGAGGAGAGGAAAAA
>JAPQRP010000016.1:23432459-23454486 GCA_037367295.1 Apogon hyalosoma | reverse complement strand
TCAGCCCTGCGATGTACTGGCGACATGTCCAGGGTGTACCCTGCCTTCGCCCGTAAGTGGCTGGGATAGGCTCCAGCGACCCATGTGACCCTAGTGAGGATAAAGCGGGTTCAGAAAATGGATGGATGGATGTTTCTTTGTTAATAGTTTTGTTAGGAGAAAAACCATTGATTGAATTCACAGCAGATTTGGTTTATAGATTGCCAGTGACCTAGAATAGATCTGATTACATTTTGGGAATAGCATGTCAAAGTTAAAATTTTTTTATGATTTTTTTTTAAAAGTTTGTTTTCCCCATTAACTTATAATGGGCAAAATTTCAAATGTCTGTAGCAGCAAAATTATCAGTTGAATTCATGCCAAATTTGGTTTATAGATTCCTAGTGACCCAGAATAGATGTGATAACATTTTGGGAAAAGTAGGTCGAAGTTCAAATTTTGTTTGAATTTTTAAAATCTTTTTCTTTCCTCACATTTACTTATAATGGCCTAACTTTCAAATGTCTCTAAAAACATCAATTTTGTTTCAATTTACTTCAAACTTGGTACATATAGAGGCAACTGATATGCTGACATCAGCACACGCATAGACATGATGACATCAGCTGGAAAGATGGCAAAATAAGTTACAATATGTACAAGGGGTGAGGTTTATTGTGCCTGGCACTACTTTTTTTTTTTTTTTTAATGTATTTACTTTGATGCAGTTGACCCAGTGGCGGCAGTTTGAAGAGGATCAGAACAACCCAAGTCAGATGGCCAAGTATTTCAGCAGCCCCAGTAAGAGCCAGCCTTCCGTGTACAGCCAGGATGAGATCTACTACCTGTTGGGGGAAAACAGCTCTATGAAAAAACTACTTAATGAGGTACTGCATCACCCAAGTACACACTACTCACCTTTTAATAAGAAAATCTTTAAAACATTGTTCATTAGAATTCATATGATTTCTCAAACTTTCTTAAATAATTTAATCAGACATGAGGCCTTTTCAGTTACAGAAAAAAAGAAATAGGTAAACTTAATCCCCAGGATGAAATTCATTTTTGCATGCGCTCAAGCAAGCAATAAATAAATAAATAAATAAAATAAGAAAAAATTGTATAACTAAGCATCCACAAAGATGAATGTGTCAACAGAGATGATTCATTTTAGTAATTTCTTGTAATATTTACTTTACTCACAGGAAATTATGGTGCTCTATAAAGCAGTAATCCCTCCAACATATTAAATATTTTGCTTGCACTTATCAGCATCTTATTCATTTAAGATGTTTCTGATAAAAAAAAAAAATCCCAAAATAATAACAGCTTTTTTGCGATATGTTAACAACTGTCCCATAAAAGCAGTTTTTGTTTGTGAAAATCACTAAAAAAAAATGAAACAGGAAACTATTCATTAGTTTTTGTTTTTCTTCAGTCTGTCAGTTAGTATCTGATTTTTATTTTTTATTTTTTTTGAGTAACTGACTGATTTAGTTTTTCAGATGTTATGAGGAAAACCTTGATTTAAAGAAGCTGGAAAATCATTTAAGTTCATATATTGTGCAAAGTGTTTTTATTCTTGAATACCATGAACCCTTAACAAACAGGATAACAAAAGTAGAGTGATTTTATCTATAATTGTATTTTTGTTTTGATACATATGTTATTGATTATAGTTTTTATTAATTTGGTATGTTTTTTAAAACTTTTCCTGTCTTTCTCACTGCTAGGTTTAGTTTGCGTTCACTAATACTGTCAAAATAATCATGTCAGCATAACACCCTCTCTGGTTATATGTCAAAGCATTAACGTTTTCATTTGGTGTCATTTACAGAAGAACGCTGTGATTGACAGTCTCCAGGAGCAGGTGAGCAACGCCAAGGACAAACTCTTGCGACTCATGTCAGCCAGCCAGCCCATGGAGGACCAGGACATGGACTCATCCGCCACCAACCTCAACTCCTCCTCCACCCAGACCACAGAGCTTCAGTCTGATGGCCAGTCTTGTTCTCTACCTCAAAAAGACAGTAAATCCAGACTCTCACCCCCTGATATCGCCCCCTGTCTTGATGCTGCTGCTACTGTATCGACATCTACTGACCTCCCCCCTGTTCCAGAAGTCACATCCCCTGTTAGGGCTTCCTCTCCTCCCCCAGATGGTAGGCATCTAGAGGAAAATCACAAGGACGTCTCTACTACTGACCCAGCTGATCCCAGAGCAGCTGAGGATCTCCTACCTGTATCACCCCTGTCTTCTGGATTACTCAGGACAGCTGAAGAGACAGCTAAATTTGTCACTTCTCTACAGTACCGTAGAATGTTGAACCCCTCTCTGGTTGAAGCTTTGAACAACCAGAGCAATCTAACATCCCAAGCTGGGTCTAAAGCGAGGCTGACTGGGTTTGTTAGCAGTGAACAGCTACAGGAGATCCTCCAAGAGCTCAGTGTGGACACAGTTACAGAAACGGCACTCAGATCTCCCAGTCAGACCTCCAGGAAATTCACAGAGACCTCCCCTCTTTCCCCACTCTCCATACGGACGCCACTATCCCCTCATGTACCCGCCCTCTTCCGCTACCCCAGCATCTCCCCGTATGCAATGAGGAAACGTCGACCACCTTTCTACTCCCCCAGGAGAGATTTGGACCCCCACTGCTTCTACACGGGTTCGGACACAGTCGGGAAGAAGCGGGACCACTGCAACCCAAAGAATCATGGGAAGCATTCCTGCAAATCCTCTGAGGAGGTCACTGTGGATGTTACTCATCTCCGGGTTCTCAACAGCGATGAGGAAGTGGAGGAGGAGGAGGCAGAAGGACATGAAGTGGTGAGAAAATGCCGGAGGTGTTCTTCAAGGTGTCGCGGATGTTCAGCTCTTGCTTGTACGGATCATATCCACGCAGCTCCAGCTGATGTGGAAGCAGGAGGCGATAATGAGCGATACCACAGACACATTAGAGACTCCTGCGGATACTGGGACTCCGATTCCAGCAGCTCAACAGACTACTGCTACTATCACCGACCTTACTGTGAATGCGGCTCCATCACATCCTCAGACAGCTCCTCAGACTCTGACAGCGAGTATGAAGGCTTCACCAGCCTCTACCGCTCTCCACACCCCGTCGTATTCAAAGAAGACCTCAAACCCACCTTTGTATGAACACATTTGCTGAACTTTACATGACCATTTTCACCACATACATCTGTAATGGGGGATTACATGACTAAAATGCAGCTTTGTTGGGGTGTGTTACACATTCTGCATGAAGAGAGTATTAACTAATGATTATTTGCATTGTGAAAACATCAGTAGCACAAAAGCACACACTGCTGTTTGCTTTTGATGTTACTTTCAGGCATTAGATGTACAATTCTGCTGTCATTTGAAAGAAAAATAAGTAGTTTTCCACTTAATGTATGCATTAATGTATTTTTAAAGCTCCAGTATCTATTTTAAGGGTGTGTGACAGCCTCAGAAGTACTAAATCCAACTGCATTACCCACAATGCATAGTTTCAAGGTTACAAAGGTAAAAATGTTCCCTATGATCGCTATTATGCAAATATTTATTTTGATATTTATTTGTAAAAGTACTTGAGTGGAGAATTTCTTCCTTTACCTTTTTTACTGTTTAACCCATAAAGACCCAAATATATACCAGTGACCAAAAGCATCTACTGATCTAAAATGTTTAATACCTATTGATCCACTAATCCTATCAATACATGTAAATAATTGGTGTAAAATGAAGTTTGTCATCTTTAAATGTTTATCAAATATGATCCATTTGGATGTTCAGAGGCTCCGTAGTGACTGATTGACTGAAGTATTCATTTCGAATATGACTGTAAAAATAAATAAATAAATAAATGAACAGACAAAACATTAAAGCATAAGACATAAAATACATATTCGAAACACTGTCATCCTCAACAAAACTGATTCACCAGTGAAACCCATGGGGTTTGATAAATGACAGTGGAAGCAGATGTTTGTTTTTATGTTCAGTTATTGATAGATTTTACTGAAAAAAAAAACAACTTTTCCTCAGGTTTTCTCTGTTTTTGGTGTGATAACCCTCAAATGTAATTTCAGCATGATAATTAAAGTACATGATCAGTAAATAAATATAGGAAAATACCTGATTTTCACTGAAAAAAAAATTAAATGGAGAGGATAACATTATGATAAATGGTGATAAATCACTTCTGAAAGGTTAAATAGGAGGAAAATTTCATTTGGAAACTGCCACAAAATTGGCACTGGATCTTTATGGGTTAATGTTGCTGCTGATTGTTAGTGAAGTGTTCGGTAAATCTATGAACAGACTAGAAACAACCGGAATAAGCGTTGAATGTTGCTGCATCATAAACAGCCTTGTTTTCAGTTAATAATACACTTGAACAAAGCTCCAAATCAGTCATTTCCACTATTTCCCTTTTACTAGGCTGTACACTTTTTGTTAGATTTTTCAGTTTAATTTATTGATTTCCTGCAGAGCTCTAGATGTAGACTAGGTTTACGATCAATCCAACCCTTTCATCGAAGTCACTGCTATTTATTTCTTACATTTCAATGAGTTCTTACAACTTGTTCTCATTTGTTAAGAGTCTTCATGAAAATAGTTATTTATGTTTGAGAGAAACGTCCACTCTGTGTTATACTGATGCTGCTGTTATGTCCTGGAGACCATGTTAAAACCCCTGAAGGTCAAAGATCCTGGTTTTAACCCACCTGATGATAAAAGCTGAAACCAAATGGGCGAAAGCATCATTTCTCCAAATTTACAGAAGGACCAAAATGAAAGATGACCATGGTTTGGTCTGATGTTGTTGACTGACTTCAGTGTACTAATAAATTGCATTTACATTTAATCAAAGAAATGTTTTCTACATTTTTAACCCTTTCATTCTGTTGGAATCAATCCGATCCAACATTTTACAACAGTAATAAAAGAAAAAAAACACCCTAAATCTAATAACAACTAAACCACTGTGCATAAAATATTCACATTTCTCTATACAGCCAAAACAACCTGCTGTTAAACTGACCTCAAAGAACAGGATGAGTTAAAAAAAAAAAAAAAGGAGTACAGGCCACTGGAAACATTATCACAGTAATTTTACCCCATTGAAAAAATGTCAGTCATTTATGCAGACAAAATCAGTAACTAATAAAGTATCTGATGTTTTTTTTAATCATTAAAAAAACACTATGCCAGATGCTCAATAAAAAAAAAAAAAAGAAACTAGGCTAATGAACAGAGTAAAAACTAAATAAAACACACCCTGCTTATTTACTGAAATAGAAATTAAGAATTGGTTATCTATGTATTAATGCCAGAGAGGCTATTTGCATATTATAAGTAGATCTGTTGTTAAAAATGAATCTCTTAAAATGGAAAAAGTCCAATCCTCCACAATCCTTTTAAAACAGGAGCATTTGATGACAGTATAAATAAAGCTTTACAGAATTAAAAGTAAATGACAATCCATTGTGACGAAATAAAATATCACATAAAAAAAGTTAATCTATTGAATGTGGCTAAGCTAGTCATCTGAGCCACGTCTGAGACATTTCACATCTGATTAAGGGAAAGGGCATTACACAAGTATTTAAAATAATAAAAACACAATAGCACATATTATTATTGACTGAATGATTACTGACATTCAATAGCTCACCAGTTAATATAAGTACGTTTTCTTTGGCCTTTTGGCACCAGTTGGTTTATTGTAGCCAATATTAAGGGGTTTGGGTTTTTTTTTTTATTAATAACTTAAATTATTAATAATCTCACTTGCATCCATTTGAAACCGCACAATAACAACTTTCATTTGATATTTATTTCTGTTTTATCCAAACGGTCACTTATGCTCATCTGGTTTCAGCCCTTGATATGATGTTATGCTGAAATTTCCCTTTAATTCCCTCTCAGCAAATGCTTCATGAGGCCATATTCAGGAGCTAATGTGATATTTTATACTTCTCTTTTATATTTGTGTTACTTTTGTATCTTGCCCTTTCTCTTTCCCTCCCTCTCACCATCTCCTCTGCATTTTCTTCCTTTGCCAATGGGAAAATGTGTGTTCGCCAGAGGTGACACTGCGAAGAGAAAAAAAAGTGTCTTTCATTAGTTCTGCTCTGCTGACAGTTTTTTTTTTTTTTTTTATAAGATGCTACTGTTCTTTCTTCTGCATATGAACCATTGAAGGGCAGCCTGGGAGAAATTCCCTTTGATATCGACCACAACAGATTATAAATAAACCACACAAAAGATCCACTCGCAGCATCGCTGCACAGGAGGAAAGACTTTCATACCAAGCCGAGATGACTGACCTGTATTTTGTAAGATGTGCACACTGGGAAATTTTTAAAACAAATCTTTTAATGCTTTAAGGATAACCCATTAAACTAACTCCTACTGACTGAGGAGCCCACAGACTCCAGAGGTGTACTTCATATCATCTGTTTGTGTCTGTTTAACTAGTGCTTTGCAAAAATACACCAAACATACCCAAATACACTTACGTAGTCTCAACTGATTTCATTCAACTCATTGTTTATTTGAATATCCTGATTTTTTTTCTTAAATTTCCTGAAAAACAGATGACTCCAGGATGAAATGATGGTAAACAAGCTTTTCAGTATTCTATTTGTGACAAAAGCTACAAATTGTATCATAGAAGTATGTTTTTATTTTACTTGATATTAAATTAACTGCAGCTTTCCTAAAAAAAAAAAACAAAACAAAAACAAAAAAACATAAAATCTATTTTTTATGACATCAGTGTATCAATAATGTGTTGAAAGGAAATAACTTATTTTCTTATAGTTTTGGGTCCATTTTGTTCAACAAGTAACATCATGTCTTTTTAATTGTAGTTTTACCAAAAATAAACTTAATTTAGATAATATTAAGAATTTATTGATAGTTTATAGCATTTATAACAATGTAATTTAACAAAACATCAACCATTATTTGAAACTAATTACATCTTGGAATTGCAATTTTCTTTAGGGTGTGGTACCATGAGGAGCACACGCAAAGGTACTCTGTTCAAACAAAAAAACCACACACACACACAATATTTGTTGGTCTGCCTCTACATTTGATTACAGGGTGTATTTGCTCTGATGTCATTTATGTCAAGCAACACTTATGCAATGTCACAATAAATGACATGACATTGACTCCACCCACAGTAACTTTAGTTTTTCACCATGATCTTGTATTGATGATGGAAGAGTTGCACTGCTCTATAAAGTCTTCTCCATCACATCCCAAAGATGTTCAAACCTAGACCTGACCCACTGAACCAACCCCAGATTATAACGCTGGCCCCATAGGCTTGTACTATAGGTACTATGTATGATGGGTAATCACTTCATCTGTTTCTCTCCTCACCCTGATGTACTCAACCCTCTGGAACAGGGTCACTCTGGACTCATCAGACCACATGACCTTTTTCCTTTGAAACACAGTCCAATCTTTATGCTACTAAACTGATGGTTTAAGAAATAAGAAGCTAATCACTGCATCAGTTAAAATTAAAGAACTTGTCTTTATGCTCTCTGTCAAACTGATGGTTGTTTATGAAATGAGAAGCCAAACATTGCATCAGTTAAGATTGCATAACTTGTTATTTGAGAGATATTAATCAGTGCAGTGATTATCCAATGGAAGGCTCTTACCTACCTGTTTGGTTAAATCCAGGTGGTAACTGTTTTGGCAGTATGTTATCACATTGTTGAATACCTGTGCCTGAGGTGATCAGGTGTCCCATGTCCCACTTTGGTCAGAACTGTACACCAAATTGTGATAATGTCCCACATTTTGAAAACGTAGTAACACATGGGCTCAAACTGATCATACTCAGTGTTACATCTACAGTCAGAGCCACAAGCATTTGAACACTAATTTTTCAATTGTGCAGATGGATTATGACCCAAAATATACTGCAGAAGCAACCCAAGAGCTTTTGCAGATAAAGAAATGTGATGTTCTTCAGTAGCCAAGTTACTGAAGAATAGGATGAAGGCAGAAAGACGCACAAACAAACAGCTGTAGTTACAGCCTGGCAAAGCATCGCCATGAGGAAGCTCGACATTTGATGATGTCCATGGGTTCTAGACTTTCTAGATTTTTATCTAAATATTAAAAACAATCCTCGTATTTATAACAATATTCATTTGTGTGATTACTTTTGAGCCTCTGAAAATGGAGGAACTATGTTTAAAATGTAATTCCTAAACAGTTCATGTTTGATTTTGGTTAAACCTCTTGAATTAAATCTGAAAATCCACCCTTCAGTCACATCGTGATTACTTAATTTCCAATCCACTGTGATGATATACAGAGACAAAATTACACAATTTGTGTCACTATCCAAATACTCATGGTTCTGACAGTACTTGTACTTCAAATCTTAACTTATTCATTTGTTCATCCGTTCATTCATTTTCTGAACCCGCTTTATCCTCACTAGGGTCACAGGGGTCACTGGAGCCTATCCCAGCTACACATGGGCGAAGGCGGGGTACACCCTGGATGAATCTCCAGTTCACCGCAGGGCTGACATAGAGACAAAAAATCACTCTCACATTCACACCTTTTGGCAATTTAGATGAACCAATTAACCTATCAGTGCATGTGTTTGGATGGTGGGAGGAAGCCGGAGTACCCGGAGAGAACCCATGCAGACACAGGGAGAACATGCAAACTCCACACAGAAAGGCCCCATCCCCATCGAATGGTGTTGGAATCGAACCCAGGACCTTGTTGCTGTGAGGAACGAGTGCTATCCACTGCACCACTGTGTCACCTATCTTCTTCTTTATCTTAATTTAATTTTCATCAAACCACTAAATGAGGAGCACATTTCTGGGTGTTACCAGCATTAACACCAGTGTTCACTACTGTGATGGGACTATTAGAAGCAGTGAGGTAAAAATGTCATGGATGACTAGTCACTCTTTTAAAACGCTATCATACATTAACTATTTTAATTAATACACCAACATAATATAACTTATGTTTGATCCCCATTATCAGTGTAAACCAACACTGTGCAGTGATGTTAGAGGCCTTTTCTTAGTTACAAAGGGAATAGATTTTTAATTTAGTATTCATTTTGTTCATTTTGATTTGATGGTGTGCAATGGAACTTCTTGTCAAACTTTATTATTATTATTATTATTATTATTATTATTATATTTTATTTTCAGCAGCAGGATTAGAAAATATCAAGCAGTGTAAGGCAGTCATTTTGATTTATTTGAGTTCGATAGACACATTGGTCGACCTCTCAGTAATTGTGACATATCTCTGGCCCACATCTAGTCTGTTGGGACCCGGTCGACCTGGTGTCAGAGGTGTGGGGGATAAGAGGATGGGTTTCTATAACTAACATAGCAACAGTGCGGCATGACCACCGATGCTCTGTGACAACCGAGGCCATTTGAAGTGACAGTCGGATTTTGGATTCTCATTGGTGGATGAAGTGATCAATCCCGGAAGCGGACCCACCCACTGCCCCAGCCGCTTGCATGGAAAAAAAGCCTTTGAAGTCCTAAGGGGGCGTGGCCCGGCAAATTATGCCATGTGGTGTTCAAGAGAAGCACTCTCATTGGTTAACAAGAGCACGGTGAACGCCTATTTCTAAAGGATCGTCTCTGTGATTGGCTACGCGGGACACCCCAGATTCACGTTTGCGCGTTCACAGTTACCCCATTCTGCATTGCGGGTTACGTCACTAGCGTGAACCCTCTTACGTAGCGACGGGGCGATCCCTGTAAGACTGTACGGAAATGGCGTATGAGACGTGCGTAGCGACAAAGACAGCGAGCCCGAAACCTATGGGGAAGGAATAAAAAAAGAAATCCAGTATCGTCGCACTCTGTACTTTAAGACCATCGTTTTTGGAGGAGCTCGCTGCCCCAGGTGTCAGTGGTAGAACCGAATTTTGACGGCAGCGGGGGCAGATTTGGACCAGCGCAGAGTCAGTGAAATCGTGGAGGAAGACTGTGGCAGCTGGCAGATTTTCCGTTGGACGTTTCTGTAGGCTAGGGTATAGCGAGGGAGCCGCCATGGCAGTCGGATCATTGAGCCTCCACATCGGGATATGAAGAGGAACTGCATGTGTCCCGAATCCACAAGAAAACCCCGCATTTTCCTGTGATCCACCGGATCAGCACTCTCACCGTCTGATCTCACACAGCTTCGCTTTTGTTACATCGAATCCTCATCCAGAAAGAAATCGCAGTTGGTTTTAATCGGGGGGCCACAGGGAGAGGCCAGATTCATGACTATTTTAGTCGGAGACGTGTCTTCAAAGGCCCGTTGAACGAAAACAGGGAATAAAAGGTAGAAACGATGCTCTGAGTGACTGTTGAGGGGAAAGAGCTTTATTAGGTGAAACGAACTCGTGTGAAGGATCGTGGGACAAATCGTGGGATCGCGTTCTGCCTGGCTTCCTGGTCAATTGTAGTATTATTCATTTACTGTCATCCTTTTTGGATGAGAAGGTTCGGCGAATCGAACAGCCCTGCCGTTTAGCAAGTCATAGTCTCCGAGGCGAGAGAATCAAAGGGATCGGATCATGTCGGGTCGGCCCAGGACCACATCCTTCGCGGAGAGCTGCAAACCAGTGCCGCAGCCCTCCGCTTTCGGCAGCATGAAAGTCAGCAGTAAGTACAGCCCTGTAATTCTAGAGCAGCCTACCTTTCTGCATGCACCAGGCCCAATGTGGGCTACACATCCTCGCTACATATCCTGTCACTAACCAGGCTGAAAACGTGTCAGACCAGCATGGCGGTAGTCCCGGGTAGCCCTGTCACGGATCTGTGTCACAGGCAGAGATTGGCCGGGCGGTGCAGAGCGGCTCCCACACCGCTGTCCTCGGTCTTAGCTCGGGTCTGTGCGCCCTGACGCGCCGGTCAGCCTGCCCAGCGTTAGCAGGCCGCGCCGGGCAGGGCCGGGCTACAGGAAGGTAGAGCTGGCACCGGCCCAGGTCAGAAACCAAGGCTTGTCTTTTCCTGCAGACCCGATCTGATCATCATCCATTTGACAGCAGATTAGATCACATAGTCGTGGTACTACATAGCACCGAAGGTATGCGTAATACAGTTAAAGCGATAGGGCCGGTCTATTACGCAACTGTCAAAGCGGAAGGTGTGCCCATAGTTGACTGGGTTGGAACTGACGTGATCCCGGAGAGGGCCGTGTTACTGATCCCTAACACCAGTGTCGGAATCAGACAGTGTCGCGACGCCTGGGTGGACTGTGGCACAGAAAAGCCCGGTTTCAGACAGGCTGCAGTGCACAGATCTGAGACCTGCTGACCAGGCCTACCTGCTCAACAGGGGAGCTCAGGTCTATCCAGGGCCATTCATCGATTTTTTTTTCGTTAAATATTCCTGCTTCCAATCATTTACTACTACTAGGGCGTTTCATACTAGAGATCCAAAGTGTCGTGGACCTTCTTTCCTATAACACTGTGTGCATGTGAGCATACTTTGCAGGTCGTTGTAGCAGTGGTTTCCCTAATACAGTGAGATACCGTGCACACATTTGAGCTTCTAGGGAGCTTTGCCTTAGAGAAATCCAGTTTTGATTTTGTTCTTACTATGAATCATTCAGAAGTCCTGTACCCAGCTGCATCCTAGCGTGTATTGCATGGATGCTCTCATTTGGGTGTGAGACCGGTATGTAGGTGTTCCTTCTGGGCTGTGATCATGTTTTGTGATACTGAGGTGGGTCCCAAGGTTCTCCTCTGGACCTTGGCACTAGAAACCACCCAGTGGACACACACATGGACATACATTTCCAATTCTAAACCTAGGTGTTCTCTTGCAGGCAGCACATATGAGCATTTAGGCAGTGTTGTTTTTCCTTTCCAGTTGTGCTGCTCAATAAGAACAGGATGACACTGAATGCATACGCTGCTGAGTTAGTGGTGAATACAAGACAGATCTTGTGGGCTTAATATTGCATGAGGTTTGCACCAGTGTTGTACTGATGTTTCTTAAGCTGGAGTCAGTCTTTATGACTCATCTGGTAAGTCTTCACATTATTATCAGTCATTAATGGCTGATTAGGTATTAAATAGATTGACCTATTCAAGCCATGCTTTTAAGCTCCACAGTGGAAAGTACAGTTTATTGTATGAAGCATTTTATGCAATGATCAGTCCTATTATTATAGTACCTCAATCAGGGCAAGATGTCGGTTGAAAACAAAGGAACAAATGTGCTTATTTTTAACGGGAGCATTTCACCTCTTGCTTCTGTCATGAAAATATATTAGGCTCCAAAAATGCCACGGAGTGCAGCTTAGTGTCAAAGTTCAACCAAAGGACTATAATGTACATGCCATAAGGACACAAAATCCCAGAAAACTTTTTTTAGGTGCCAACATGAGTACATCATCCTGTTTTATTGAAATGAATCTGGACTAAACTTAATGAAGCCTTTAAGTGAAGATGTTAATTAGTGTTGTTCACAAGTGGAAAGAAGGACCAGACCTTTATCACACATCTCATCTGATCACCAGCGTTGGTGTAACTAATAATTGTGGCTGACATATTTGATGTTCGATTTATACAGGATGCATCAGCCAAAAGTGGAATTTTAAAGGCTGATGTAAGAGCCTAATGATAGTTTGAAGTAGAAAAAAATTATGCTAGCGATTAAATCTGCCAATAACAACCCCTGAAAAATAATTTAATTCATCTTGAATTAATTTTCTTTAACTATTAGAGACAGGATTGACTGTTGAACTAAAAATCTGAGTCCAAGTGATACAAATATAAGTTGGGCTGCACAATTTAGTAAAGAAGTCAAACTGTAATTATTGTTGGGAATATTGCTTTTGCATTTTCAATTCAAGTCCGCTTGGTTTGTAGTTGAAATGTCAACTTTAACACAAACTTAAAAACTAGTGATTTTCATTTGGCATATTTCTCTTTCTGCTTAGTGTCCACATTATTACCATAGAACAGAGAGTGTGTTTATTTTTCCATTTTTGCAATTACATCACCCTAAAGCCACCTCATTCTGGACCTTTAGACCTTTAGCAATTATATATTTGCACAGACTGATTTTGATTATGATTTGAGTTTGATTAATTATGCAGTAAATACATTTGTCTCACTGAATATCTTTAGTAAATAGAATACATTTGGAGCTGATTCTAGATGCATCTGTTGATCTTATGTATAAACACTTCCATAGCAACATGTATTACATTTGTGGACACAAAATACCAGAGATACAACATTGTTGTTGCATTCAGGGTGTGACAATGCAATGGCTAAGGTGTGGTTATGTTTAGGCACAAAAACAACTTTGTTGCAAAAGATCACGGTTAGCAGTAAATGTAATTAAATCAAAACACCAGGATGGATATTAGCAGTCTGCCACTACTGGAACCAACTTATCAGTAGTTCATAAGATGTCCTGTTGGTGATTGATACAGTACTTTATGTCTGTTTTTGTCAAAATCCATACATTTGGGAGCAATTAGTCTTCTATGGTCAGTTTCTTAGTGTTTTAGTATCATAGTAGTAGTTAGTCTTTTCCACTTGGGTGCTTCTTTGAAACTGGGTTTATTTTGGTACCTGGCACTTTTCCAGCTTTTTAGACCCAATAATAAAAGAGAAATTTAGACACATTTCCACCCAGGATGTACCTAATGATGACTGCAGAGAAATGCAAAAAATAAATAAATAAAAAAATAAAGATACCCTTGATACCCATCCCAAAATTAATGAATTTTTAATGAAATATTGGGGCCAAAAATAGGACCAAAATTGGGACATGAAAAGCTACCTAGGTGTCAGTGCATTTGATCTGGAAAACATGGCTGGAAATGGTCTTATATACCGCTATAAATAAAGACACTGTGTTAAATTTATCGAGCCTCGTGGTTTTTCTAATCCAGACATGCAGGTTTTTCATGAATCAGCAGTCTCATTCCAGGTTTTGTGTGTAACCCATCGTGTCCACTCGCATCACATGCAGAACCTGCCCATTTAAACACAAATTAATCATGAGTGGATCACTGATTTTTGTGAAAAAAATTAATAATCTAAAAAACGAAAAATGTGTTTTATCTGAAAAATAGTTTCTCTTTTGTCTCAGTAAATATTTTTGTTTAAAATAGACCCAAAGTGCTTTCAAACTTGCTTCATGACATTAGTCTACATCTGGTTTGAATTTTTTAACCCCCGTGTCCTGTTTTTAGGTGCCAGTTTCATCGAAGCACCCACTTATAAACTGAAACACAGCATCACGTAATAGACATTGCGGTTAATATATAAGTTAATGTGAGTTATTAACTGTACTTCTGTGTCTGCAGGAGGCTGTTAATCAACCCCAGTAGTAATCAGAACTGAATCCTCAAGAGTGATATGTTGCATCAGCTGCTGTGTCATGATTGTACCTTGGACTAAATGTCTTATAGCACCACCATTTTTCCTGTTGCTATCTGTCCACCTTGTATGTCACCTATCATTACCCTGATTCACATCAGTCACACTCACACATACATTCACGTTATCTATGTGTGACTATCTTGGCTGATGATCTTAAGCAGCTGTAGCCAGTGTGGAGAGAATGCTCCTACCCTACCTACCCAGGAAGGCTGAAAGACACACATATGTATACTGCATACATTCACACACCCACACGAGCACTCTTTGGTTTTGTTTTTTGGGGTGAGGCAGCTGGCCAAGAACAATGAGCGGCTTGTTGAGCATTTCAAAGCTCCAGCTCTTACTCTCTCCCTCTTCTTTTCCACTTCCTTTCTGTCCTTCTCTCACATCTTGCAAGCAACGATAGGAATGAAATGAATCAATTATATTCTTTGATTCCAAATGAAAGAGGAGCACTTGCCGACGAGTAGTGTCAGAATCGCTCAGGAGTGGATTTTGGAGGGAAAAAAGACATTAGCAGATCGTCAATCTCGGGGTGGTCTTTTGGGCGAGCAACCAAAGGTCTGCAGGCTACACACTACTCTGATAACTCAAAAATGTGCACTCGCATCATGCTATTTCAGAACCACATTAGTACCATGGAAATGCTCGTAAACTAGAATTTCTAATTTTCTCCTTTTCTGCAAAAATAGCCTCAGATTTTCAACTTTATGAATTGTTATGTAGCTCAGCCGACTTCTAAAATATTTGTCTGGCAAAAGTATTAAACCTTGAGCCTTCAGTAACTGATCTGATCCTCTTTTTCAGCTTTAACTTCAACTAAGCGTTCACTGTTAACTGTTCACTGGCCCTGCACTGTGGCTTGGAAGGTTTTTTTAAAAAAAAATTTTTTTTTAATCTTATTTGTTCTTACAGAGCATCTGCAACTCAGGAGATCCAGTGAATGTCTTCCTTCTGGTTCTTTCACAGCGTCATATGGGCTGATTCATTGGTTCATTAATCACATGAGATGACGCTGATGAGATGTTTAATAAACTACTGGTATAAGCAGAATTTTACTTAAATAATTGTTTTGACAGTTGTGATGCCAAAGAAAAGTGTCCTCTAGGCCCTACTTTTTTTGTTTTGTTTGATTGATCCTGGTCCTTCAGTTATTTATTTTAGTTTATCACTTTGACTTAAATGTTCAGGTCGACACTTTACCAGTCCCTGATTAAGTCAAAACTGGTTTCCAGTGGTGTTGTTTTTCTATTTGCACGTCAGTGATAATTGGTTATTGACTTTATTTTGTTTGCTTTTTAAGAACCCACTATTGACCAAACACCTATGAGGATTAAGGTCACGACTTTAACTTTACATTTCCTCAGCTTTCACCATTTATTGATATAACCAAAGCTTGATTGTGGGTTATCACCTGGTCACTGATTCACCTTCTGGCCTTAGTTCACCTATATGTGGTGACATTTTCTACAGAATTTTCAGCTACAATTTAGAATCCATAGTTGATCATTGAGCAAACCAGGGCCAAATCATGATACTACCACCTCCGTCTACCACAGATCTTATGTTGGAATGCAACTCTCACCCGTCCAACAGTATTCTGGATTATCCACATAGCATTTAGCAAACTGTAAATGGGTAGCAACCTTCTTATTATGGTGTAGTGCCTTCCTCTTTCCACGGCTGCATGTACTCTTTTGCTGTTCAGCGTTCTCCTGATGGTGGACACATGAACACTGAGCCACAGCTTGAAAACCCTTTAGTTTCCTAGAAGTTACCCTAGGGTTGATTGTGACCTCTATTACATGCCTTCCTCTTGGGGTGACCCTTCTTAGTTGACCTCTCGTTTGGAGGGGGACAATGGTTTTGAATCTTCTCTATTTATACACCATCTGTCTGACGGTCAACTGGTGGAGTCCAAGCTGTTTAGAACTCCTTCTGTAACCCTTTCCAGCCTGGTGAACATTAGCAACCCTTCTAAGCTTTTCTGTAATCTTAAGTTTCTGAGACATGGGCCACCCAGACTTAGACCTGATTGTTGTCCCTTTGCTTGAAATGCTTTCCACACACTTTTAATACACAAATGTTAAAGATTGCTTAATTTTCCACAATGAATTCAAATGTCACTTCCTATGTTTAATTGGGTTCTCTTTCTGAAAATCTGATCATGTTTTAGTACATATTTATGCAGAAAAAACAAAATTCTAAATGGTTCGCAACCTCGGTTTCTTGATCTAAGCACTATTTAACCAAATATCTGAGTCGCTGTTGACATTCCTGTGACTGGATGTCTCAGTAATGTAGTGAATTATCTCATCAGCATTGCAACAGTGGGGCAACACTGCACTTTGCACAAGAGCGTATACCTATCAACACAATATGTGCTTGTATTTGCAGTCCATTTTGCTTCAGTCCTCAACAGGCCCCCGATTCACTGGGTTTTTGCTTCTGGTGCATTTGTATGTTATTCTGTACCTGCTTAATAGTAGTTCATCAGTCAGTACTAGGGGGTTTCCCTGTGTTTTCAGAAGACTTAGGTGTTGTCTGGGTTTGAAATGATCTGAAAGATGATATTCTAATTTTGCATTTTGCTCTCAACTTTTATTTTAAAAAGATGGATACAACACTTGCTGTAAATGCAGTGTTTCCCCATGATGAAGGGACGGATATCCCTGCATCCACTTTCCACCGATGATCATATCAGTGTATTAACAAGTTTGTTGAAGCCTTATTTGCACAGGTTACCATTTAAGGTTTCTCCAGCAGTAACTTATGTTTTTCAATAAAAATATTGAATTTCATGCAATTTGGGCTTTCAAATTTACCAAAATCTACAGAAACTGGGAAATGCCAAACCCAAAAAGCTTTAAGTTGTAACTTGCTAAAGAGGACCTACTGCAGCCATTGGATGTAGGAAAAGTCATGTAGTTTTGATGTCCTAAATTGATAATATAGTAATCTGTTTTAGGTTAAGTCAAAAATGGATTGGGTGGTGGGCCTTTTATAATAGAAGGGAAACCCCTGAATACATGGTGTCCATACTGTATGCATACATGTATAATCACTAAAACTGAACCAATATGCAATGCAGACTCATTATAAATACACTGTAAATAAGAAAAAGTTAAATAGAACAGAATATTTATAATTTGTGTTGTGTCATCTTGAATGTCCTAAGGCTTTAATGATCACACTTACTATTATCCCTCATTTTGCAGTAATAATAACTGTTACTACTGTTACATCAGTGAAGCAAACCTTTAGCTACACAACTCCAAAGTGTCTGAAACATTCTAAACAAAATCACTTGACTTGAACAGTTTTTGGTTTCTGCAGATACATTGCCTCCAAGGGGGGTATTTCCCAGGGATGGAAACGGGGAATTACACAAAAAAAAAATAGCACATATGTTGAATAGTGAGTAATGTTTGTCTGAGATTTTAGATTTCTGAATCTCTGTTGTCTGTGGAAAAGCTGGGAGATCCTTGTTGAAGATATAACCACAACTGATTCAGTCATTCAGCCTCTTTGTTGAAAGCCACCATTACACATTTTGGCATCAGTTAACACTAATAACCTATAAATAACCTATAATAGTCATACATGAGTTGTATAAATGCTTAACAGTACTGTTGTTTTGTCACAGTGAGTTCACGCTGGCCATATTCAGCCGTGGCTTGAACTAGTCTGGTGACCTGAATAGACTGTTGATGCCTCCGGCTAAAAGTCACACGGGCTGTGTCTCTTTGTAGCTCATACATTCATGAAATCTGCAGCTTCTCACACTGGTTCTGCTCTCATGCAATATAGTGACATCTTATGTGCAGACTGACAATGTAACCATTACAACGCTGCATGCAGATGCTTTCAGGCGAAGCTTTATTTCCCTTGTGATTATAGAAATGATCCTTACTTGTCATTGTCAATGAATTTAACCATTTTCCACCAGTAGAAAGCAGAATGTAGTCTGCACGAAGACAGAGTTAGGCTATACCAGGTTAGTGTATGAACGGTCATGCTTCACATTCTTTTCAGTCACTTAAAATACCATTTCAGTTGCAGTCTGATTGACCATTCCTTATTTGCAGTAGTGTGACATCTCACTACGAGTTGTACTGCTATTTGCGTGTATATGTATCTGCGCGTGCACAGACTTTTCTCACGGTTTGAGGAAGTGCAGAGGCGTTTTCGAAATGGCCCTGCTGGAATATGTAGGCAGAGTTTTATTCCTCTCACACACTCTCTCTCTCCTTTGACGTCTGCGTTTCCATTTTGCTCATGTGTAGAGCTGAGCGCCGAGTGGACAGATACACACGTTGATACTATTTGTGTGGAAATCAATAACTGTTGGATAAAGGGAAATAAGCCTAGTCGGCCAATGAGTTTGAAAATGGATAAGATCAGTTAATCCCTGCACTCTGGACAGTTGGACTGATTGCTCAATGCAAGCCATGGCAGGTTTATTAAAGGTGCAATATGTGACATTTGTGAAAAAAAAATTACATGCATGCTTAGATGGCTTTGCTTTATTTCGAACGTGGTTGTAATGTACCTTAAAAATTGGAACCATCCTTGAGCCTGTAGACCAGTGGTGTCAAACATATGATTTGCAGGCCAAAATTGACCAGTCAGAAGGTCCAGTCCAGCCCATGGGATGGATTTTTGAAATACAAAAATGACACAATAGAAATTAACAGTCAAGGGAGTCACTGAGTCTTGATGAGTTCTTGTGATCATTAAGTTAAATAATATTTTCTCACTTGCGGAAGCCTGTTACCAAATGTGTTTGTACATTTGTAGATCCTCTGATCTGTATGTTAATGATATGCTGAGGTATAATATTGTTAAAATTCACTTATTTTTCTTGGTTCGGGTTGGTTGTTCAGATTATTCACATTTTGGATGAAAGTATAGTTTGTAAATGTGAACATTTTCACAATGTAATTTTCTTTTTTTGCACTAAAACAAGATACAAATTTGGAGTTGTTAAAGGTTATTCTGCTATTATTTTACTGGTCTGGGCTCTTTGAGATCAGATTGGGCTGAATGTGGCCCCTGAACCAAAATGACTTTGACACCTGTGCGTAGACTAATTTGTATGAGGAGGACTCTGATTGGATTTTCTGTGCTTTCTCTGAATTCATCTCGGTGTCTTTCTCCTACCCAAACCCCACTGTTAACTCAGCAATGGACATGGCTTAGACGTAAACAGACTCAAACACTAAGGCCCCGTTTAGACCTGGTATTAACATGTTTCAGATCCAACAGCTCTGTGTCTGTTCTCATCGGACATTAGCATGAGTCTCCAAATGTGCTTTAATTGATCACTCCTATTCTCTAGTTAAACAAGCACATCAAGCCTAAAACAAGGTTCAAGCTCTAATTTCAATTTTAACAGACTGGATTCTTAATATGTTTTTGCAAATGAAATTCACTGTGTTCTGTGAGCAGGTGGAATATTTTCTTAACCTTTGCATTCGTTTACCAAGTTAATCTTAAATTTCAGTATGACAAATTTGGCCATTCCTTGTATTTTTCACTTAAGAGATAATTAAATCTTCCAGCACTGAAAATGTGTTTATACATTTTTATGGAATTACGTGAACTGCAGAGGATGTATTTCCCATGTATATGAAACATTAGTAAAACACTTTAGAATGACTCCTCACCATGCTACAAATAACGTGTCAGCTGAGGCTGAGCCTTTCTGTCCACCCTGGGACATATTTTTATTCAGAATGTGAACATGCATGTTCCAGATCAGTTCTGAATGTGTTCTGAAAGATTGGAATGAATCTGTCCTCAGTGCATAATGAGTGTGTGTTCATACTTTGCATTAGATTGAGCTGTTTGCATGTGTTGGATTGCTCAGGAGTGACGTTAAAGCCAGGTCTGAACTTCATGTAAGCATGTGAATGCAGGTAAAGGTCACGTATTGTACTTTTATGTATTAATTTATACACAACTGTAGGTTTGCTATGGGTGGTTGGCCACTTCCACTGCATTTGGAAAGCACAAGGTGTAGGAGTTTTAATGTACATTGTATGCAACTGGAAGTTTAGGGGTTAATTTTGGAGCTGCGTGAAGGTAGCACATGTCTGAGGCACGCGACACTCACTTTTGCATGGTCGTCCTTTTAACTGCCAGCTGATGTGAACTTTGCCCCTTGACACTTCTGTGGGGGAAGGGGGAGTGATGTGGAGAGATCACTCAAACTGGAAAAAAGCCTCCCTGTCATGATCTCAGGGGAGTTTGGCCAAAGGGGACAGCTGACATGTAAAAAGCAAATTCACACCAGTAGAACATTACTCTCCTGAAGATAGAATGTTATTACAGTAACTGTGACTTTTACTGATAGTAAAACTGATTGTGTTTTTCTGTAGCATAATAATTGGACTTTAATCCCTGTTTGATGAACAGATTTAGATTAAAAAAAAAAAAAATAAAGTCAAAAATAAACATACCAACATGTAACTCCAACCTGGCTATTTATCATTGGCTGCTGGAATAAGTTACTTTATAGAGGAGACATTTTCCTCAGACCATTAATATAGAAGAATTGGGCTGAAACATTACAAAACAACAGATCTCAGATATGTTTATTAAAGCAGAAACTGCATCCCCAGAAGAAGAACAAGGAAAAGGCAGTATTTATCAAGCTTAAATAAAACTCCAGTGTATTCTGTTTTTCCCATAATGTAACTTGGCTATATCTTTCATTTCCCTATATGTGCAGGATAAATGTGTTGTGCTCTAAACCTCTTTGAGTTATGGGTATTAAGTCCAAACATTTGCTTTCTGTTACTGGACTCTGGACTATTGAACCCGTAGTGTCACTGAACACATTTTCAGGAGTTATTTTCTACTATTTTGGTGTTTTACAACCTAAACTGTACATAAACAATAACCTGCCTCTCTTTCGCTTTCTTTTTGTCTTTCTCTCTGTTTAGGAGATAAAGATGGCAGCAAGGTAACGACAGTTGTTGCCACTCCAGGCCAAGGCCCTGACCGGCCACAGGAGGTGAGCTACACGGACACTAAAGTCATCGGAAACGGCTCTTTTGGCGTGGTCTACCAGGCCAAACTCTGCGACTCTGGGGAGCTGGTGGCCATAAAGAAGGTTCTGCAAGACAAGAGGTTTAAGGTAAAATATGCACAAGCATGCACACACAAATGTATACACAGAGGGCTTTTCTGTTTACCCGGCTGTCTCACCCATTGACAAAAACAACTAGAAACAAAAAGTGTGCATAAATCAATAACATTAAAAACTTTCCTGTTCTTTTGTCCCAGTCGTTCTTTTCTTTTTGGTACGTTGTTGGTTGTGACAGGGAAATGAATCGGGTGAGATCAGAGGAGCTGAGAGAGAAGCAAAAAAAAAAGATTTGTAATGTTTTTCTGCTGACAAAAGCTTTAATGTGTATATTCTCTTCAGGACGTGCCTTTTCTTTAACCTCGTAATACTCCGTCTAGTATCAACTTTATTCAGTCACAGCCGTGGAAATGTCATATTTCCTCTGTAGAAAGCCTCCTCCTGTGCTTTGAATAGATTTGACTGATGGCTTGTTGCTTTTTAGATGGGGAGTCATTGTCTGTTCTCCCTGGGTGGG
>JAPQRP010000016.1:23408790-23430746 GCA_037367295.1 Apogon hyalosoma | reverse complement strand
CACACACACGTACGTTATTGGTATTTTCTTATATGCAGAAGTTGGGTTTTGTGGCAAAATAAGCTTTTCTATATTGTCATTTTGTAGAAATCTCTTCGAAATCACATAAAATATGTTGTTTCAAGATCTAGACAGAGCTCCTGCATAGAGAAGTACCAGCCATTTCCAGGTCTTAACAAGTGTCTGATTTAGAGACCTGAAGTCCCACGGCTTTCGGTTGTGCTCCTGTTTTTGGCAAAAAATGAATGTACATAAACTGTTGAACTATGAGAGTGTAAAAATACGTACGTGGAAAAAACTATACACCTGAAAGTCGAGGAGGTGACGGCATCGTCTCTGTCCACGATCTATTCAGTGTCGCCGAAGCTGTCTCTGCAGCTTCAACATGACCAGACTTGGAGTGTTAGTATTTTTTTTCACCCCACTCTCAAAGAATGAGGTGAAATAGGCTGAGGTAGTGGCTAGTTTGGCATTGGTGACCTGTATTGTGCGTGATGAGAGATGCACTATATTTAGCTATTTAACACAAAACTCAATGTTTCGTTACTATCTTTGTGAAAAACTGACTTCTTCATATAATAAAATTATCTTTTAAATTGAAAAACATAATGTGTGTAAATTAGGGATGCCATGGTTCAGTACGTATTGCAGTTCTTGAGTCACGGTTCACGGTATGGTTCGGACACAGTAAAGTTTTTGAAGAAGAAGAAGAAAGCCAATGATAACAAACATGGCAATGACAGAGGAGGTTTTACTAATGTTGATATTCAGAAGGGTAGTTGTCATAAATATCTCAGTAGTTTTTCACTAACTCACACATTTGCTCTTTGAAAAGTTCCGCTATTTGTGGAAATGATTCTGTTGAAATCTCAGCACTGCCTCCACGGTTCCCAGTGGTACTGCTCTGTATTCTCCGTCTGGGTTCGCATTCTGCAAGCTCCTGGAAAATGGACAAAATGACATCCATAATATATGCAGGGGACAGACAGAACGCTCCTTTCGTATTAGTCAGAGCATAAATGAGCCATTAGAGGAGCTGGATCCGAGTTTCGTTTAAGTCAGACAGGCTGGGTGCAGCGCACAGCCGGGCTCCGCGTCCGGCTCCAACCAATGAAAGTAGAAGGCTGTAAGTCAGTCGTCTTGTAAAGCTCTAATATAAACATGAGTTGTCCGGAAATGTTATTTGAAAATGACAAATAAGCTGTACTGCAATACATGCTTGTATTGAACCGCTAGGGACGTACCGATTGGTACGATGTGTACCATTGCACCCCTAGTGTAAATGGTGGCGCAAAAAATTTATTGGTCTCTCGCTATTGACTGCTGTTCCATGGAGCACAGGGAAAGGAGACTTCTCTATAGGTGTCTCCATTAACAACACTATGCCCTAACTAATATATAATGTGATGTATAAATAAATGAAATGTAATGGTGTTGATAGGAGACTTAAACTTTCTTGGAGGGTGTGAAACCAATGAACCACAGTGATCTTTTATCTTCACTTCCTGGAAATAAGGCTATCTGTCTGAACCCTGACACATAAGATAACCAGTAGATCCCATGATGACGTGTTTGTTTCAGGAACAGTAAAGCCAATTATTGTACAGTTTTTTTAACACACGGTCCTCTTCTTTCTAGTCACATGTTTATTCAGTCAATTGGAGTTCATTTGAGAGCAGGAAAAACCCTGTTGGATAGGAGATTTTGGTCAAATTGCACAAGAGAACGCTATAAACTGAACATTTACACAAGCCTGGTCTTTTTTTAGGCAGTGCTGGTTTAAAAAAACAGAAAGGGAAAAAAAAGGAAAGTACATGTGTGTTTGTGTGGGTGCTGTGCCGCCTCTCTGCGCTCTTGGAAACTGGATGTGGTTTTGTGCGACTGTACATCAGTGCTCAGGTGTAGCTCTTCTAGCAGCCTTGGATCTGAGGCATTCTTTCTCTCTCCATCTGTCTGAGCTGCTGACACACTGGAGGATGGATGACAGGTCAGCAGGAACCATTGCAGTAGAACTGGAGAACTGGGCAGGGCCGTACTGAACAGCCTGTCTGCTCCTCCTCCATATGGTAGCATCACTGTCACACACAAGAATACACTCACGCACACACACACACACACACACACACACACACACACATAGACACACCCTCCAATGCTCCCACTGAGCCCCTGCAAGAATACGAGGGCGTTGCCTGCGGTGCTTGATGGTTCGATGGCTGGTCTCTTACCCACACGTTATGATGTCACTTCATGATGTGTGGGGGGAGGGGGGGTGAGTGTGTAGTAGTAGTTGTGTAAAAAGCAAGGGAAGGACTGTGGGAATCATCTCTGTCTGCCACTAAGTGAATTAGGCCGACGAGATTGTCTCCACCGGGCGACTGAGCTACAAGATGCTCTGCTGCTACAAAAGATGTTGAGGTCCCGTTTAGAGGGCTGTCTCTGATGAATGAAAACTAATAAATGCTCATTATTTGGCAGAGTAGTGTGGAAGAAAAGGAGCACGTGTCCATCTGCCAGCCGGCGCACTTCTGACCCACTTATCTCAGGATCTCACTAGTCACCTGATCAGTCTGGTCACAGTCTCCTGCAGGTTTTCCAGCTTGTCAGTCATTCACATCTAGGTACCCACATAACAAATCAACAGTTTCTAAACAAACCCTTACTCTAGTCTAATCAGTCTGATCTGTGCTTGGGTTTCTATTGGGTTTTAGGTGCATGCGAGCATGATGAAGAGGTTGGGTAGCTGTTTAGGGTTAGGGTTGCACCCAAGTGGGTTTTTACCCCTTGGCTAACTTCTGGCCGAAGGGGTATTGTAATCGTTTTGTTGTCTGTCTGTCCATTAGGGATGTAACGAATAGAGATTTTGGTGCTATGATTATCGTCAGAGAAATAATTGCAGTTTCACGATTACTGTGAGTTGGGGGGGGGGGGGGTTTACATGGGGGTGCGGTCCGTGCCACACTTAGCCTACCTCACAATGGGTACATGCAGACCATACGCCCGTATGTCCCTTTGCAAAGTGAAAGTGAAACTTAACACACGCTACTAATTCCTCTGTCTCCGGCTGTTGTGACGCTCATTTACCTTTTCCCTACCTCCTGAAACTTTGCTAACTTTAATTTGAGGGGGCAGAACTGGGCCCGCTCTACTGGCGCATCAGACTATTTTAAATGCAGTTTGCCTTGTGATCAAACAGAGTGTGTTTACAGCATCAATTCACCAGGTAACCCTCCCGAAGCTTGTATGACAGTCTGAACTGCTGGAGAAGAACGGCCTTACTCTACCAAAGCTATGCAGCCAGATTGCTGTGAATGGGTTTTGCAATGGTAGCCTGAAGCTGCGGAGATGACGGTAACGAACGCAAACTCTACGGAAATGAAAGTGAGCCCGCGTCGAACATATATTTACATTCAAGACAATTCAGAAATACATCCGCCCCCTGAGACAGACAAGTCAGCTTGTTCCTTCTGTCATTTTCACTCATGGATTGCTGAACGCAGTACTTGTGTAATGTTACTTTTGTTCCGTGCAGGAAACGCGGTTTTTGGCACCCTTGACGATTAATTAACCGTGACATTTAAAATCACGATTACTCGTAACACCATGACATCGTTACAAGTCTACTGTCCGTCCGTCTGTCAATTCAAGACATAATGGCATTATCTGAAGAATGCATTGAGATATCTGCACCAAATTTATACTATGGATGCATCTTGGCATGGAGCAGAAGCCAATTGAAAATAGATCACCTTCACCTACTTTTTCAAGGTCCAATGCCTTGTGCCTTGTGCAGTTGTAATATCTGGGTACTTTCAAATATAAATATGTATGTACTTAGTTTTACACAAAGACAAGCTAATCTAAATTATAGGGCAGTAATTTTCAGCAGAATCTTACACTGAGTTTGGCTGAGGGGTAATTAAAAGTGTGTAGCATGTTATGTTTTTTAATAGAAAGTGTAGGATTTACAATTAAAGAAAAAACAGTGTAATTTAACATTATTTTGGACCATTATTATGTCTATGTGCAGAAAAAGCTATTGAAAAACCCAAGAAGCTTGAAAAATAAAATGGCTAAACAAGTCAAACTAAAGCCATTAGCGCTGAGAAAAGTCATTTAATCAGTTTTGATGCTCTCTTCATGTTGATTTTACTTTAATTTGGCTTAGGTGGTGGTGACTGGGCCAAAAAATAGTCAGTATTATGGACAATTCACATTGATTTTTCATCTGTATGATCTCAGAACAAACACAAAACATTAATCATTTTTCCTCTTTAACTCTTTTCCAGATGTGCAATATTAACAAACAACAACGAACACTCGCAAGAGCGCCAGTGTACATTATTCGTCAAAAAATTAGGGATGCACTGATTTCTATTATAGTGGCTGATAACAATATTGCTTTCAGTTTCTTGATTTGTTTCTGTTGTTATATATTGCGCCCTTAACTCACTTAATTTTCAATATACATTTTTAAAAAGCCATTCAGCCCTTCTTCATATTATCTTGTAATGAACACAGAGTCTAACAGAAATTTAGGAAAAAAAAACTTTAACACGGGAGATAAATATCCACCTCTTCCATATTATTAGAAAAGTTATTGTCGTATGTCTATAGTGATGGTAGCTGTTACCAGCAATTATTAGCAGATACAGATGTCCGGCTGGTATACTGGTGCATCCCTATTAAAAATGATTATAAATGAAACAAAGCACCACTGATAATGGCTGGAGAAAAATATTTACAATTAATAGTGTTCAACAAGCAAACGGATTGCATTCAGAAGGTCTCCAAATGAAATAATGGCCTTGGTTTTGTGATTTGCTGCATTACCCAGCACTTGTAAAGCGCTTTGGGCACCATAAAATGCGCTATATAAGTTCAGTCCAGTCCATTACCCAGGCATAGGTGGTGCCCAACAGAGAACAGAGAGAACCCTGAGCTGGTTCAAGATCACAGATCACAACAAATTTCACAATCTGTACCACATACAACACTCTCTATCCTTCGACCCTTGGTAAGAAAAAGGAAAAACTCCCCCAAAAAGCCCTTACTCTGTTACTCAAGCTGCACATGACCACTAAAACAAAGGTCTGATTATTATGCAGTTAATTTAGCCGCCTTCCTTCACATGCAACCCTGGAGTCCAGACTCTCCAAACCCTCTAGATCAGCTCAAGACAAAGCACTGTGATAAAGAGGGAGAAGAACGACAAAATGGAGATGGGAGGAAAATATGAACCTTAATGGAGCTGTTAAAGCTTTATGTAATGCTTGAATTCCTGCCCACCCTTGAGAACGTTGATGTCCATATGTGAAACCATTTTCTGCCAGGACATACCCTAGATGAATATAAATGGAGTGCTTCTACAAGGTTCAGTGCTCGCATACTGTCCTAGTGGTCGTGTGACAGTTTCAACTTAAACACATCTGTTTCCACATCTCCATCCAAGGACAGCTCTTGTTTTTCTGCTAAGTTTTATTTTTCATTATTGGTGCATTTATGGGAAAACGGCAAACAATATGGGCTTGTGTCATCATGTCGAATAAATTCCTCCTCCTATGAAGGAATAGATGTCCAGTTTTCTTTTTCTTAACATACTTTTGTTGCTACGTATCAGTACATTCACACTATGACAATGCCATGGCTGTCAACTGAATGAGTGGCTGGATGATTAGTGTGTTCTGTGTCATAAGATGTGGTCATTTTAACCCATCTGTTCCTGCAGGCCACCATTTACTCCTGAGCTCTTCTGTGCACCGTAACACGATACATATGACTTTTATTCAGGTATATACAACTAAAAATAAAGTGACATTCTGCTGTGAACCCAGTGGGAAGCTTTCAGGGATTCCCGAAATTCTACAAACCTACTTTTGTCGTTTGGTGTGAAAAATGCACTGAACTGAAAATGTTCTGTTGTCTTCCTTTGTTCAGAACCGCGAACTGCAGATCATGAGGAAGTTGGACCACTGCAACATAGTCCGCCTGCGCTACTTCTTCTACTCCAGTGGAGACAAGGTCAGTTGACTTCTTATCCTTCATCTGTTTGTTGAGCTCTGTATAATTAATTGAGTGTAGCCTCATTTTGCAGCCTTCACAAGATCCTATTTATCCCAGCAGGTTTTTGTTTTTTCACTCTTCCTAACATTGTGAGATGGATTGTAGAGGACTGTAGGGCCTTAGTGAATTCTGCACTCTGAGTTCCTTCTACTTCTACTGGCTGGAAAAACAAAAGTTGTTTCACCCCCCCTTATCTGTGTTCTGTGGAGGAGCCTGAAAAGCACTTAAAGGTTCTCTGGAATTACTGCATGTTGATCCACTAAGCACTTGACCTTTACTTTGTCAAGTACAGTAAAATGTTTTTTTCCCTCCACTTTTCGAAAAGATTATGAGCATTAGTAATCAACACACTACCTCCACCAAGGCTTCACAGTCCTCTGAGGTTTGAAGATTCATACTTTCTAAGACGGTAGTTCTGACCCTATCTGACCTTTTTTCTACAGCCATTAAGACATGACCTCTTTTCATAGGATTCAAGCCAACCAAACTTATTTCTCAAACATATATTGTTGAACAACTATTAAATGTGTGTTGTTTTTTTTTCTACATGCATTTTAATCAATATATCATCGCTGTCTGGTAGAAACCTCTTACATCCAACCAAAACAGTTATTTTTAAAACTTTAAATATTCTAAATAAATTAATGGAGTTAAGAGATGTAGTCACAAGCTGCTTTCAACACTTTTCCTTGGTTAAATATTTCGAAAACCATCAGGTTAATGTGAAGTCTATCTATATGCGTAATGCGGCTTTATTTTTGATATGTATAATATTTTTTGTGTTTCATGCAGGATTGTTTGGAATTTATTTTGACGTGTAAGATTTGTTCAGGTACTCTGAGGAACTGACATGGGACTTTGTGATCAGTGGAAAAAGATGGGGTAAGGAGGTGGGAGTATATAAATTGTACATCATCCCTCTCCTTTTTGAATGTTTTTTTTTTAACTTTACAAAGAAAAAAAATCCTATAAAATAATAATTATTATTATAAAATAATAATATTATAAAATAATAATAACAATAATAATAAAAGACTGACCAATAGATTGGTTTTAAAGCAAAAAAAGGACCAAAAATGGACTTACAAGGTTTTTGCCTTAGTGTGATGATATAGTGTACATTGCTCTAATAATAAACTGAGTGGACTTCATCTCTGAATGCTCCTGTGTCTTATGGAAATTATTGAAATGAAGTATGTAACTGTGTTTACATCCAAAATAAGTAAAATCCCCCCTAAAAGTGTCGTTTCAGTTTTGTTGGTTTCATGTTCACATGTGAGTACAGCATCCCTCTCTGACTCAGGAGTTTTTAGTCACTCTTCTTAGCGTCAGTGTACATATTCGTAGTTAACACAGTCATATTTGTGCTTCAGTCTTGCATGTGCAGCACAATTTAAAACCTTGTCTGTCAGGTTTAGATTATAATAGTTTTTGCACCTTGGTAACAACCCATGGAGAAGCAGCTTGTGACTGAGGGGTTGCCTGTTCTATCCCCTAGACGGATAGAGAAATTATTGGCTGATGTGGCCTTAAGCAAGGCACCCAACTCCCCCATTTGCTCTCTGGGCACCTGACATGGCAGCACAGAGCTCCTAGTCTGCAGTGTGTGGTGTGTCCCTGCATGTTCAGCTAACGATGGGTTAAATGCAGAGGTCAAACTTCAGTGTGTGCTACATGTTTAATATACTGACAAAGATTCTTCCTCTGCATGTATTGATGAACATTTGTCAGAATCGAAGTCCGATATTAGATAGCTGTACATTTTTTAAACCCACACTCTGTAACCCTTTCAGAACAAGCTCATAATCCATTTTTGGTTCATGACTCACCAGTTGAGACGCCACTTAAAATGTAATGGGTTCATCTGTGACCTATGCTCTGCCCTTCCACAGGGAGCAACCTTAAAGACAGACAGACAGAAAGAAAAAAAAAAAAAAGCAACGTCCTCCAATCCACTGTATATCGAGTCATCTGACTGTAACCAGCCAGGCTAAGTTTGGTGGAAGTAAGGAAGTACTGTGTGGTCAGCTAGAACCTGTGCAGGTCTTTCATGGGACTTTTCTGTCTTTGGTATCACATTTTGCTTGTGTTGCATTTCATTTTGCTCCGTCCATGCGTGTCAGCTGCGCACATCTCTGTCCAAATGTCCACGCTGTTGTGCCTTAAATACACAAGTATATCCACTGTAACAGTCAGGGAAGTCCCTGGTCATGCTGTCTGTCTGTCTGTGCTGTCCATCGGAGGTCCCCTGGAGACTGCAAGGCTGGAATATGTCACTCAAACAGGCACAGGTCCATGTGTCAAATATAGATGCACATGGAGCTGGCACACACACTGTCGGGACTATACCCATGACACTGTGGTTAGGAATGCTTCTCTGTTGCACACCTACTGAGGCCAAGGAAAGCTGTGGGGGGATTATATGAAGGGGGTATGGTGAGGCAGGGTGGGAGATGGGTAAATGGGATCCATTTGCCAGACCAGTGGGTGTTGGTTAATTATAGACTCGCCCTAACCCCTCCTCTCTGCGTTGTAAGCGCCACCTCTTGTCTCTTGCCATGTGCTCAATGACCTCTGGGAATCACAGCTAATTCTTAGAGTCATGACACAGTGACAGTGGAGAATGTAGGTAGTTGTTGCATTGGTCGCTTCAGCATGTCACTGAAACATGTCAGAATGAGTCTAGCCTGGTCTGTAAACACATACGAGTAAACTGGGCCTTTTTTCAGGATAAAAAACACTGTAACATTCCTGTTTCTTAACTGATTTAGATGAGTGATATTTCGATTCAAGGTTAATGTGGGTTGAAAAGAAGTTTTGTCCCAGAAATGCATCATCCCCTCATAGATTCTTGTACTTTCTCTCCAAAAAAACCTTGACGTCCCTGTTTACTTCACCTTTACTTCACTAGTTGCAAATGAGGCTCTTATGTTATTGGCAAGGTTGTCACTAATTTTGGGGAATGTGATTTTGCCAAACTGCTTAAGGAATAAAGATCACTTTAAGAACACATTAATTCATTTCTGGGTCAGAGGCAGTGGTCTCCAGTGATGATTTAATGGTAGGAATCGGTTTTTTGAGAGCTGCTACAGGCCTGAAATTTGGGGTCAGTGTAATGGTGCATTCTGTCTCAAGACTCTGGAGTTGATCTGATATATGATGTATATATATCTATGGAGGTGACTTGTTCCTCCACCTTCCCAAATTCATTTTATTTGACTGAGCAACATTTTCTGTTTTATCTGTTACTGCATTTTTACACCCTTTAATTCCCCCGTCTAGCCTTCCATATATCCATTTCTTCTCCCTCCCCCCTCAACAATGTCAGTCCTGTCTAATTATGGAGACTGGTACCGTGTTGTTGGTATGGGGATTTACCACACACGGTGAGAAAAGGAGGAGGAGGGTAAAGTGAAGTAGGTAAAAGGTAATGTCACGTGTATGGGGAGGTTAGCGGACGGGCTGATGGATAGATGGCAGGTGCGTAAGTGTGGAGACGATGCGTGATGGACGGGATAGAGGTGACATGAGGTGAGGTGTGTGGATGTCTGTGCTCTTGTGGACAGTTTCATGCAGTGTGCAGCTGTGAGCCGGGCTGGGGCGAATGCTACCGTAACCATCAGCATGTGCACAGGTAGTCTTATGTAACAGCTGGCATGTGGCGCATTCAACTCGCACAGTGTGCTTTTTCTTTTACCCTTTAACCACTTGTATAATACTGTTCAAACACAGGGCTGCGGGTCCAAACAGCGTGGGCAGATAGACAAACAGCGGTTCGCCTTTCAAAATCGTCAAAATATAGAAGGAGACATTGCTGCAAAGCCACAGCCACCTCTTAGTTTTTAGTTTTGATACATAATAAATGACAAACATCCCATGTCACCAAGTTCCCATGAATCCTGTTCATATTGCACACTTTTAATAATGACACTGACACAAACCAATGGTCTTTCAATGTACCATTTTTTCTGTGTGTGTATATATATATCAGAATATGAAACATGAATAAATAATTAACCCCTTGGCGTCTACCAAGTAGCATCTAAATGTGATCATAGACCCCCTACCATGCCTATTAAGTTATAAACATATTACATACACCAATATAAGCATACTAGACATCATTAGAAAGCTTAGATTCTCTATAATTTCTCTATTTTATAGTAATCATGTGCACTAAAGTATAATGTCACTCAAATTTACCAGCATGATGAGCAGAATAGCTGATTAAAAAATGTACATTCCCTCCATTTTGAAGCATCATGTAGTCAGGACGTGTCTGCTCTGGGATTATTCATATTCATTTCGTCTATAAGGGTCTGCAGTTGTGAATATGACTGTTATGAACATACATAGGTTATGCGAAATAAGTAAAAGTACCACAGAGAAAGGTGAATGTTAAGAGTATATTAAAATCTCAGAGTAACTCACAATACGATGCTGTACACAATATAGCGATTTTTGCCAGGCAGTAATGTGCAATATAAGACGATGTCTGTGCAACTGATGTGAACAAAAATATCCCCAAACAGGCAGAAGCAGGACATGTGTTTATTCCCTGTAATGCAGTGTCCTATTCACAAAACTTGAGAGCTTAAAAGATATGGTGAACAAAAAAGTGGTAAATACCTCTTTAAAGGTTCAGTACTTAATTGTTTTTACCATCACTGGGCCATAAATTCCATAATTCCCTGTTCAGTCCATTGTAATTCAAATGGATCTTCCGCATCGACTCTTTGCCTGCTTTTTCAGGCTTTAGAAAATCTATATTGTGATGCCCCGATTTTGGCTAATCACAGGCATTTCAGGCAAGTTTGGGTAGGTTAAAATACGTGATTTACAGCAGTAATTACCAGTCGTTGATCAGATTCTGTGAGGTGCGACCTGGACGTGACTCTACTTCTCTACTCCGTGTCCCGAAACGATGCCAGGTTCATCTATCATTATATTTGTTCTTTGGACAGAGCAGCAGGAGGAAGGTGTATCTGCGTAGTCTGGCCTTTTTCCCTCTGATTTCAAATGCTGCAGCTTTAACTCATGCTCACACTAACTCCAACTACCATCGCCATGTGTTTTTAATACAGATGTTAATATTGAACAGCATTTCTTGTTAAGCTATCACAAGAAAAAAAGAAATCCCATAGCAGTTTCTTATCTCAACCTATTAAAACTAAATCAGATAATAATGCTCATGTTAACATTTGCATTAACACCTTTCTTTATAAGCAGCTAGATGTTACTGTTGAGCTCTGCGTGACAGATATGTCTTACTATATCAAAGTTATTAACTCTCATTTGGCTCTGGCCCCTGAACATACTTGTACACTGATTCATAGATGCTTAGTACTGTGTTATACATGTCCCTCCCTTTCTCTCGTGTGTATGTTCCCTTCCTTAATCCTTTTAAGACTGCCAATATAACAGCCAGCCGAGGTGTCTTCATCTTTTATTTGCAATAAAAGTGTCAGAAGATATCTTTTATGCCCTTTTTTTTTTTTTGCACCTTAGTTTTCAGGAAGAACTTAACTTTCAATATCCGGCCATTTAATTATCATTATTATAAATAATAAAGGCTTGAAACAGTGCGTTTTAGTAACAAAAGAAAAAAACAGACTTGAAGTTTTTTGCATATTTATTATCAGAAACAACTGTAAATGTTCATAATGAAACTTTTTGATATTGCAAAAATAAACTTTAAACTATTTTACATCTGCTCAAACATGCTTTTTGGTCTTGAACATTCATTCATATTATGGATTCATATTTTTTGTTCTTTCCAGGTGTTTTTAGCCTGTGTGGAAGTCTCCAAAATGGTTCCTTTCAATTTGTAACAGTCCCACATTGCTGCCGTAAAGTGTTATATAGTGTTGAAAAGCTCAGGATCTCAGCTTTTCGATGCCGTTTGAATTTTGTGGTTAGAGCAAACAGTTCATTTGAATGCTGTAAAGTACAAATGCAGCACCAGAGAGATTAACATTGTTAAAGGGTTAATTCCTTTCTTTAAATATGGGTGCTTCTATGAAACTGGTCCCTAAAAACAGGACATGGGGGCTAAAAATTCAAACCAGACGTAGACTAATGTTATGAAGCAAGTTTGGAAGCACTTTGGATCTATTTTAAAAATAAATATTTACTGAGATAAAAGAGAAACAATTTTTCAGATAAAACACATTTTTATATATTTTTCATATTATTTTTTATACAAAAATCTGTAACACTGTAAAAAGGACACAAAAATTACACACTAATATTTTTTTGTATATCTTTTTATTCTCTCACAGGTACATTTTGAGAATTGAACTAATTATGCAAGGCAGAGTGCTTCACAAAAATGACTGCTGTTGCAAAATCGTTCACGATTTATTTGTGTTTAAATGGACAGGTTATGCGTGTAATGCCAGTGGACATGATGGGTTACACACAAAACCTGGAAGGAGATTGCCGATTCATGAAAAACCTGCATGTCTGGATTAGAAAAACCACTAGGATCGATAAATTTAACACCGTGTCTTTATTTATAGCAGTATAGAAGACCATTTCAAGCCATGTTTTCCAGATCAAATGCACTGACACCTAGGTAGCTTTTCCTGTCCCAATTTTGGTCCTATTTTTGGGCCCAGTATTTATTAAAAAAAATCATTAATTTTGGGATTGCTCAAGAGCAAGAGTATACATTTTTTTGTTTTTTGTTTTTGCATTTATCTGAGGTCATCATTAGGTACATCCTGGGGGAAAATGTGTCTACGTTTCTCTTTTATTATTGGGTTTAAAAAAGTTGGCAAAGTGCCAGGTACCAAAATTAACCCAGTTTCAAAGAAGCACCCATATATGGATTTCTCTTCCTTCATGTCATTTCTGACTTGGACAATGCGACAACTGTAGATGTTATTAAGCCAAAGTGTACAGTAAATGTGCTCATGTCACTTCCACCTGTAGAAACAGTCATGCAGAGAGTAACACTGCAGAACATGACATGCTTGTGTTAGAGTGATTGCTTTTGATGAGCCATTTATTCAGGTTCAAGCAGTTTTCTTAGTAAATTGGAGGCTGAATTATTTAGCTGGTCATGAAGGGGGGGCCAATCAGATCCCTGCCTTTCTAACCATCTGGGAACAAGCCAAGGAAGTGGCTTTGTAGTGAGGCAGGAAGTGAGTCATCGCTGTTGCCAGGCTAAATATAGCTTTGGTGGCTTTGAGTATGAGGCGGAGTGGGCTCTCTAGTCGTCACAAATGTTATCAATGAAAAGGGAATGGCCGCTCACACCGGCAAGATAGAGGCACAGAGAGGAGAGGAGTGTTGAGAGTGACGTTAGTGGCAGATTTGTATAGGAATGTGTCAGTGGTGTCTCCTCCTGGCCTTGTTTTTCACTCTGACGTGTTTCCATTTGACAGTTCGTGAGGGGTCAGTACAAAGCAGGGCATTGAGCTGACAGAAGTGTACCACAGAGCCGTCTGGGAGCCCTTCACAGACTCCTTATGGAGCTCTGCGGACATGTTACTGGGTTCGATATAAACCTGCATGTGTGGAACCAATAAGAGACAAATGTGAGAGCATACGGAGTACAATAAAAGTGCGGTATTATTTGATCATTTTAATGTGCTTTTATTGCACAATAACAGCATTGCTCATGTTAGACAGGCTGGTCACTGACTAGATTATGTCTATATCTACATATATCTGTGGTACTATCAGAAACAGATACAGAGAAGTGACTGAGAAGAACCTGATGGTAAAATAACAGGACCCCCATCCACACTGCTGGAGGGGTTCCTGAAAGGTATTAAAATTAGGGTTTGATCCATGTGTTTTGTATTTTCAGGATTTATATCATTTGTTATTAATCAGTAAGTCAGTATCTGACATTGTATTGGAACAAATACATTTGCACTGAAAATGAAGAATTTAGAAGAAACATACTCCCAACACAAGTTCATTATAATGTCTTTAACCATATTTTTAAGTTAAAACAGAACTCAAGAAGTGCAGGGAGGACTCGGTATGTCCTGAAATTTTAAATGTATAGACAAAATAGTTTCCTGAAGCTCTACAAAACAAAAATAAGTCAAATTTGTCCTAACATTTGAGTCTCAAGTAGTCCCAGTTTATCAACACCAGGGTATTATGCAGAAAACAGTGTTGCTCAGTGTACCACAGAGCAGCTGAATCCAATTTCTGACTTAAAATGAACAATAATGATAATTATGAAAATGCTGAATAGTGGCTGTGATATTTGGCAGAAAATACTCCTACTCCTACTAAAAATAAAAAAAAAAAATACAGATTAACTTCATTAATCCCCAGGGGGACATTAACTATCCATTTTCTCAAAAAAGAACCAAAGCAAAATAAAGAAATAAAAAATGAAATAAATGATCATCACTTTGGTCCCCAGTCTATCGTTTATATGGTGTTGTATAGTTTGATGGAGGATGATGTTCTCTGTGGCCTACAGAGTCTCCAGATCACAATTGAACTGATCACCCATATGCAAAATTTTAGATTGAAGGTGATCATAAAAACACCAAAGGAAGGATTTTCTTCAGAAACAACAGCGTCCATCCCTCTTATACAGTTTACAGACCTGTAGACTCAATGCCAAGAGCGTAGCAGTGGTTCTGGAGGCCTGGGGTGACTCAACATCTTACCAAGACACTTCATTTTTGACCCAGTCACTGGCGACAAAAATCATCTACTGATCTAAACTGTTTAATACCGATTGATCCATTAATCCTATCTATACATGTAAATAAATAACTGCTGTAAAATGCAGTTATTTCATGGTCATCAGATATGACCCATTTGGACGTTCTGAGGTTCCGTAGTGAACGTGGAAACACCAATATCTTCTACAGCATTGATTGGCCAGTAAAACCCGTGGAGTTTGATCAATGACAGTGGATGGAGACACTCGTTTTTACGTTCAGTTATTGGTATATTTACTGAAAAAGTCACTTTTTTCTTCAGTTTTCTCTATTTCTGATAAAATAACCCTCAACTTTAACCTGAGCTTTTATGGACATCTACATGATCAGTGAATTAAATATAGGAAAATACATGATTTACACTGAAAAAAGGCAAACTGTGGTGGATAATATGACAGTCAATGGTGATAAATCCCTTTAAGACTAAAATATAGAGAGTACTGAAAGTAGCACTGGGTCTTTATGGGTTAAAGTGTACCCTGTCTGCATGTGTGCACACTGTGGGTTGTGACGATAGGGTTGGATGATGGGGATGGATTTTCCTCTTGGCTTTTCTCTTAAACTAGCGATAGCAGACACATTCAGTGCATTAAATACCACATAAATGTAGAAATCACCCTTTAAAAATGGCAATACTGACACTCCCTAGGCATGTTCTTTTTAGCACATTTTTGCAGGTGCTCAGTGATGAAAGGGTCATAACTGATGACAAATTATTCTTTTGAAGGAAATAACTTGATGACCCATTTAATCTGAAATTCTGTAAAAAAAAAAAAAAAAAGTATATAAAAGTACTTAACCAGTGTCTGCAGAATCAGTGGGTAACAGCTGATGAACTGACCCATTCATTAGGCTTATCTGTAAATGCATACATCTGAGTCAGTTCCTTTGAGTGTAAACGTGTTTAACACTGGTTGCACTTCAGTCTGAGCAATCGGTGTGAGTCTTGACTTATAGGTTCCAAACAATGGTTTCAAAAGAAACACCCAGTGACTCAGTGTTTGCTAACTCCAATCAGAATCTAAGGAAAAGGAAGTCCTAGAATAATTGGGTGGGGAAGCCTCAGTTACAGTGTCCTTTTGGGGTCAGTGTGCTCCTTAGTGGAATATGCACAACCCCACCCTCTCCACACAGCCCTCATCCAGCCAGGAAATAAGGAAATGATATCATTGTCTGCGGCCACTGGCCATTATGACGCATGTTTGTGTGTTTCCTGCCCTCGGGGAAGAACCTATACAATGGATCTCCAGTTAGCCTGAGAAAAAGAAAAAAAAAAAAAAAACGTAAGAGTAGTTTGCAAAAAAAGTTTCTTTCTTCAGGGAAAGAGCGATTACAGCAAAGAAGAGAAACTACAGAGAGGGAGGAACTCTGGAGTAAAATCCACGAGCATGAGCATTTATAGATCAGTTCATTAATGTGTCAGAGTTTTGCTGTGGGGAATTGCAGAGATATTTTTAAGCACAGTCAGTATCTTGTGGTGCAAACTTGTAATCTCTGTTTGCTTGTGTTTCTTTTTTTTCTCCAACAGAAAGATGAAGTCTATCTGAATTTGGTTCTGGATTATGTTCCTGAGACTGTGTACAGAGTGGCCAGACACTACAGCCGAGCCAAACAGACCCTGCCTATGGTTTATGTTAAGGTACATGTGCTTGTCTTTGTGTTGTTGCTCTAGTCTGACCTTCCAGGTGGAATAAATTATCATGAAATGAAAAAACCGACACAATGGTATATTAAGATCAGAGTTGGATGACGAAATGAAACTGTATATGGAGGTAACACCTGTTATTCTATCTTGGCATTAACATTATCTTAGCATTAAGACTAGTGTTGTCAAATGATTTTCGATTAATCATGATTAAATGTCTTTAATTTTTAATCTATATTAATTGCGTTTCATTTTGCATGAGCAAACAGACTCAAGAAAGAAGCGAATATATAAGCACTTAACATGTTTATTAAACATCTTCAGCAGTTTCAACAAAACAACTTGAAACAGCTGTTCTGTTTTTTTTTTTTGTTTTTTTTTCGGACTCTTATTTCCATCCAGAGGACCAACATGCTGTTTAGCGTCTTCCATCTTTATGGGTTGATTCTGTTGCTTGTCACTATTGGATCAACTGTCCATTTACGCATAAGCAACGCTAACTCTACTTGGACAAACTGCCTGAAATGCGTTGGCAGAGATGTTCAGAGTCATTCTGTGCTGCAGATGAGTTAATTGCATTAAAATTTTTAATCAGATTAATCATAATGATGGATTAATTCATGTTAATGCGTTAATTTTGACAGCCCTAATTAAGACTAAAAACAACAGCTATCTGAGGCTGTTTTTTGTACTAAGTGATGAAACACCATAGTGTTTGTGCTAGCTGAATGGTAAACTTTAAGCTAAACTAAGCTAAGCTAACAGGTTTATATTTAAAACACAAGAGGAGTTCTGTCAGTGTCTAAATGAAAACTGAAAGCAGATTTCCCATAATGAAAAAAAAAAAAAATCATAATATAGCCTCATTTCTACCACAGTAGTATCCAACGTATATGTAGGTGGCTGTATTTCAGTTTCCACAAAATAATCGAGCGCAACCTGATTTTTTTTTTTTTGCCTGGTTTGTTCTGATATTTCATTATTATCCTAATGTTACATCAGAGCAACATTAATTTAACATTAATCCACTCATGTTATTTGCTTGTTGAATTTAAAGACATAAATTAGATTACACAGATGAAGCATGCACACATATTTTGCCTCAAGGCTTCACTGTGGTTTTGTGTAATGAAACGTGTGGAACATTATGTACGCTTACATTAATCCATCCAAAGGAATATATCCTCATTCAGTATTTACTTAGTGTATGTTTCCTGACACGAGAAAGACAAAGGATGTTTCATTTATCTCTACGTGGCCAAGTTATAAAAAGATTTCCAAGTTTGAAGAGACAACATGTGACGCAATTGTCCCAACACCTGCTGATAAAACACTTTTTACTGGGCTGAAACAATCCTTGAGTACTCGTTTCCGGGCTTAAACACTGCAATAAAAACTGAGCTGACTTTGTGCCAACATAACCTGTGTGTGTGTTGTTCTGTGTGTTTCTCTGTGTAGTTGTATATGTACCAGCTGTTCAGGAGCCTGGCCTACATCCACTCGTTTGGGATCTGCCATCGGGACATCAAACCCCAGAATCTGCTGCTGGATCCAGAGACCGCTGTGCTCAAACTCTGTGACTTTGGCAGGTGAGAGGCAGTGCAGCTGAAAAAGGAAAAAAAAAAAAATCTGGCTTTTGGCTGTTGAAGAGTTTAATCCATAAGCTTGTTGACACTGTAACCCAATATAAATACGAATAAGCACTGACACTAAATCGCACAGTGTTTTCTTTTGGTAGTTTTTGTATTATAGTGGTACAGATGATAATATTATGCTTTGGTTTTTATGTGCAGCGCTAAGCAGCTGGTCCGTGGAGAGCCTAACGTGTCCTACATCTGCTCTCGCTACTATCGGGCTCCTGAGCTCATCTTTGGTGCCACCGACTACACTTCCAGCATAGGTAGGTAGAGTCCGACTGTCAACACAGGCCGAACTTCTGCTCATTAATGCAGTGGAGACTACGTACAGTGATCAAAAAGCCAGTGATAGAATTCAAGCTTCTGTACATGTTAGGGTTTCTTTCTTCAAACTACGTAAGCCATTTTTACAGTTACAGAAAAAAATTATTAGACCACCCTTGTTTTCTTCAATTTCTTGTTCATTTTAATGCCTGGTACAACTAAAGGTACATTTGTTTGGACAAATATAGTGATAACAACAAAAATATCTCGTAAGAGTTTAATTTCAGAGCTGATTTCCATCCATTTTCCATATTTTCTTGATAATAACCACAATTACTTCAGTTCTTACGTCAACATCTATGGCATCGTACTGACAAAACCAGTGCTTTTAGACATTCCATGTTTTATTTTCTGTCTGTTTTAGTCACATGATACACACAGGAGTTAGTACTGGATTGCATAACAGTTGTTTTTGATGACTTTTGATGGTCTAATAATTTTTTCTGCGACTGCTTATCACCAAGAAATTAGACAAACAACAAGGTTTAAAAGGGTTTTATTTAGTACAGGATTCCTGCAGGGTCTTAAAAAGTCTTACAAGTCTTAAATTTACAAATCTTCATTTAATACCTTAAAAAAGTCTTTAAAATATATTAAATTTGATATGGTAGATCTTGTTATGTTGCCATAAAATTGTTTACTGTACTGTGTTTAAATGTGTCTGTTAAATGTCCAGGCTGCAAAAAAAAAAAGTTAGTCGACTCGGTTCCACCCGTTCCAACCCGGAAATTTATATTGAAATTAGAAACCAATTATTGCTAACTTTGCAGCCCCTAGTGAGGAATGATCACAGGACATTCAGCCAACACATGTGCAGCAGTTAAAGCGCACCTTGTGCAAAAACTCAATTCAGCTCAGAATGATGGGAATCAGGGCATTGGAGTAAATAAATAGAATTTCCTAAATTCTAGGGGTCACAAATTTTTGCCAGTAAGGTCGTGAAATTGGCATTAAATCCTGTTCTAAGTAGTTTTAAAAAGGTTTTAAAAAGTCTTAAGTTTAACTTGTAGAAATCTGTTGGAACCTTGTAGTATTCATATTCCAAACTAAACAGAAAGTGGAAGTCGCATACCAGAACATACTTACAACTACCAAAACCACCAATGAATCAACACTATGTATCCACAGACTGTATCACTCACAGAATTAAGTATAAAGCCCGTAATTTACTCACATCTCTATTATGGTATCATCAAGTTTTCTTCTTCAAACAAACTCAGCCTGGTTTTTGTGTCTTATAAAGGTCACATGCTACATCAGCTGATAGTTTACATTATAGCTCTGTTAGCTTAACTCTGTTTTTAGATAGAAAACAGCCACCGTAAAACTACAAATCACTTCAGTTTTCTGTACAGTTTGTGTTGTCAGTAGTTGCACTAATGATCTATTTGGAATTGTCCAAATAAGGTCAGAACTGTCGCAGTTTAGTCTGAATCAAGAACTGAACTGAAATGGAGAACTTTGCAAAGATAATAACATCACATAATCACTTCATACGCTTCAGAATCAAACTCACCCATGTAGGAAAAGATGCTGCAATTTCAGCTCAAACTCCATTCATTTAGTTTAGAGCGGTGTCAAGTAGTGAAAACAGCAACAGTGTTTTTAGCTTTTATCACTTTTCTCATCCTCTATTCGCTACTTTCTGAAAAGACAGGAATCTTTTTTTTTTTTTTCACCAATTCGAAACAACAGAAACTCATAGGCCGCATAAAATCATAGTGAGGTTGGCGCATGCTGAGGTGTACAATGTGCACGTCGCCAGCTTTCTGCAGTCAATAGCTACACTGGAAAAATTCAAAATCTTACCAAGTGTATTTTTCTCATTTCTAGTCAAAATATCTCATCGCACTTTTTTAAACAATAGATCTGGAAAATCTTATTTCAAGAAATCTTACTAAGATAATTTTCACTTGTTCCATTGGCAGATTTTTTTTTTGCTTGAATTAAGAAAAAAAATCTTGAACTGAGCAAAAAAAAAAAAAAAGAGAGAAAAATACACTTGGTAAGATTATGATTTTTGCAGTGTACAGACCTCCAAACTTCACGTGGCCTTCAGTTTAGCTCAAGAACAGTGCATAGAGAGCACCATGGAAAGGGTTTCCATGGCCGAGTGGCTCCTGATGGTTGCCAGGAGAATGGTACTGGCCAAAAATCCCCCTAAACTTCCTCCTAAACCTTGTGGAAAACCTTCTCAGACGACTTGAAGCTGTTATAGGTGCAAAGGATGGGCCAACTCCATATTAAAACATCTTTACAAAAACTTTAGAACCCTTTATTGTAAACACTGATGATACTTTTAGGTCATATTTGAATACATTAAGGTAGTAATAGCAAATATAACTAATTTAATGTGTGTACATTCTACAGTTTACTCACAGCCTCTGAGTATGTTCCTTTGTTTAGACTGTCATGGGCCATAATAAAATACAGTGGCAACCCGAATAAAAAAATCTTCAAAAAATTAAGAAATAACTCTTAAATCTGTGGAAAAGTCTACCTCAGCAGCATGTACCACCGAAAAATACTATATCAACAAGTGATTCTTATACTATACACACTTCAAATAATAAGTATGTCAATGAAAATTAATTTCCTTTCAGAATATTCAACTTCTAGTGGTCTGAAAGGAAACGGAATGTGTTTGGAATCAGTTTACAGGCTGTGTAAACTGTATTCAGTGACGGAAGCTCATGAGGTGGATTTATGACGTTGATGGATAATCTTGGGTGTTTTCAGAGAGTTAGTCTTATGGGTAAAGGGAGGGTTAAGAACATGACTGACAGCTTTAATTACAGATCGCTGTTCAGATTCCATCAGACTCGCCTCAGACGCGGGTCGTAACGCAGCATGGCAGCGCCCGTAGCGGTGTGAAACGGCTAGAGGTCACGTCTTTACGCAGTATTTAGTCTCTTGATTGGGATCGAGAGCTACAGAAGGAAACTTTCTATCGTAACTCGTCGGCTCACAGTGTTCAGGTTAGTTTTTTCCTACCTGAGGCGGGTGCTGCAAAGTTTTTTTCTCAACGATAAATGTAGTTTCCTTGAAGCGTTTGACAAACTGCCAAAAATGAGGCAACAAGATTCAGTGGTGAAACTTGAATGTTCCCGAGGCTATTTTGTGTTGCCTAATGCTGCGTTCATGTCGTATCGTTGGAACCATCACTACGAGCAGCTGAGTGGAAAAGCTTGTAACGCTTGTGATTCCAACTCAGCGGTATCGGGCATTTCCCAGATACAACATCATACTCTACATGTATTGACACAACAGGTAGCAAAATATCTACACAATTCACTACTACCACAGGGTTCATATGGGTGCTTGAAATCTTTGAAAATGCCTGAATTTCAATGTTGTGTTTTCAAGGTCTGAAAAGTGCTTGAATTTTAGTTTAACCCTTAGCAGTCTGAGCCTATTTTGGCCATTTTTGAGTACTTTTGATTTTGTCTTTATATACTATATAAAGAAATGTTTACCCATGTTTGGTGTCTTTTTTTTTTTTTTTCTTAGCACAACTTCATCTATATCATCTGCCTATTATTTTTTCACTTTAACCTACTATATCAACATAAAAGACCAAAAAAC